>KE151513.1:86950-97857 GCA_000411095.1 Aethionema arabicum
ATTTTAAGATAAATAATCAGTAAAAATATTAATCTAATTAGTTTTTTTTCAAAAAAAGAAAAAATTAGTCCTCAAATTAATTTTTCAAATATTGAAATTTATAGAAAATTTTATCAAAATTTTATACTTAAGATTATGTGTGGGATTTAAAAATTAAATATGAATTAAATTAAGAAATACGGTAAAGTTAGAATTATTTGAATTATATTGTTAAATAGACATTTTTGAAGGAGTAACGATTAAAACAAATTTTTTTTTATATTTTTGTAATTAATATATTAATCAATAGAAATATTAAAACATATTAATCACTCAAATACCATGATTTATTCAAAATATAAAATAGTTTATTGTTAGTAACACTTGGAACATTTAAAAATTAGATATAGCTTAATATTTTAAAATATTTACGATTAGAAATATTTGGATTTTATTGTTAAAAGTCATATCATCAAATTTTAAAATATAATATTAAAATAAATAATTAAAAATATTAATATTATAAGTTTTTTTTAACGCATGATAATTGTTCTTTCTATTAACGCAAATTAATTATTTCAAATATTAAATTTTATCCAAAATTTATTAAATTTTTATGGTTAAAATTATTTGTAACGTTTAAAAATTAATTATGAATTAAAAATATTAATATTTAATGGTTAGAATTATTTGGATTATATTTTAATATTTTTAGGGAGAATTAGTTATATGCACTTTAGAAGAGGTGTTTTAGGTATATATACATTTGTAACTTATTTTTTTGTTTTTTACACTCATTTATGACATCTTATATTGGTAAATAGAAAGTATAATATCTCATAAATCTTGTTATAATAAGTTATACGATATCTTATAACATTTTATAACACGATTGGGTATATAAAACAAAAATAAGGTGTGTGAAAGTATAATTCACTCAAATTCTTTTTTTTAGAATATATAAAATTGAAATTAAATATATTTAAATCAAATATAATAAAATTTGTATTGTTATATTATACAAATTTTTTTGTACAATTAATATATTAATCAAAGTAAATCTTAATTTGAGTAATATTTTTATTAAATTTTGTCCATTTTTACATGAGAATTTGTATGAATCATACTTTCACACATCTTATTTTTGTTTTATACACTCAAGCGTTATATAATGTTACAAAATATCATATAACTTATTATAACAAAATTTATGAGATATTATATTTTCTATTTATCAATATAAGATGTTATACAATGTTATAAATGAGTGTAAAAAAAAACTATAAATGTGTTTATACCCAAAAGGCCAAAACACTTTTTCCAAAATACATATAACTAATTATCCATTTTTACATCATTCCAACTTATGACTAGAATAATTTATTAGTTATCGTGATTATTAATTTATCAAAGTTTTATTGTAATTTGATTTAAATCTAAGATTAAACAAATAAAAAAATATATTATTTTGAAAAGCCGCATATAAAAAAAATATTTAACGAAAAAAACAGATAAAAAAACATAAATATAAATTTTTTTTTTTCACAAAAATTTAAGACACAGCAAAAAAAAAAAACTATTGAGAAATTATTTTTAGAGTAATTATGCAAAATAACCTTATTCAAACATTTTTTGCATGTTAGATTTTGTATTTCGATTCTCCACCTGACGGCCCATACCAAACAAAAAAATTTTGTATTTCGATTAAAAAATAATCCTGTGTACTTTGCCGGCGATTTTACCGATCATTTTCTCTCTGGTTAGCTTCCGCGACGACAACATGGAAAATCTCGTTGATCACAGGTGTGTTGATATACCGGCCGGGTTGTATTTGATTAGTGTTCGTGTTCTTGTGCTTCGCTTTTAGGGTTGCTAATTTTTGAAAATTGTATTTCACATTTTTACTCATATCGCATTTAAGGAGTTGAAGAATCTGAAGAGTTGTGTTGAAAGAGATATATCTGATTGTATTTACACGTACATGTGATCTACTTCTATTTGCATTCTGGATCTGATTCTACTCTATATACTCGCTAATCTATCAGAGTTTTTTCGAATTTTCTATTTGTTCAGTGCGTCTGTGTTGATTATCATTGAGCTGAAATAAGTAATTTGGTTTTCTTTCCGTTTATTGAAGTTCAATCCACTCCGACTTCAATACAGGGAGAAGGTCTGCGCATTGCTGGTATAGGGCCATGTTTAAGGTGCGGTTCGAAGAAATTTTGGAGAACAGTTGAGAAATATGGTACGAATCTTGTTTGTAAGTAAGATTTGGAGTTTCTCGTATTCTGTGGGGAAGAAACTTGACTGCAAATGAGTAATCTACCTACTTGGGGAAACAGTTTCTGATTACTGAACGGGGTTTTTTGATTCTGAATCTGCTAGGATAAATGTGTTTATTCGATTAACAATGAGAAAGTGATTCCAGGATAGAAGTAGGATTCAGGAACCTGACATTGATCATTCATTTTGTTTATCAATGTCCCAAAGCTTGATGATTCACAATCAGCAGTTAGATATGGTGGAATGAGAAAGACATAGTTCTGTATTCTAATTTTGTGTCATTACTTCTGTATTTACAAATCCTATTCAGGTACTACACAGGAACTTCAACGTATTTACAGGAAGGAAGAAGGAAAACTACTCTGATGTGTCTTTGTTCAATGCTCTCAGTCGTAAGTTGATCTTTGTAAAGTCTTGTTACTCACTATTGCCATTGGAGAATCAATTTTTTCGCCATCTGTTGAGGTTCTACATTCATCATAAATTCAAGAAAAAAACCCCTGTAAATAATCCCAATTTATCATCGTTCTGTTCTTTACACTTCATGTAAATGATCTGATTTTCTAGTGTTTTCATTTAAGTAACATTGATTCTTCACTTTGCTCTTTAATTTATCAACTACATTTCTACTTCTTGTCTTGAAGGAACCTGGACTTTGCAGGGTCACTGGATTAAAACGGTAATGTAGACCAAGTATGTTATATCTGTTTTTGTTGCAAGACTGCGGTAACGGAACCCTGTTCATCAATATATGTTTTCGCAAAATAGGCATGGGAATAATCTTAGTGTAGCCAAATACATTGAAATGATTATACTCAACTGTATATGACATGAATCCGAATAGTTTCATCAGCTTTTTTGTGACAGCATCTCTATCACTCTTGGACATTTCTCCCATTGTAGTTAGTCATTTATCTTACAGTTCATCCGGAACATAGTAGAAAACAGATGAAACAGCTATACACGTTCTAAATCCGGATACTGTAGAGTTAAACTGTTTCCAAAACTGTTCTTCTTTGTTCTTCTTCTTTCAGGGTATCTCTGTCTTGTTTGCTTATGATTATAACTTCATGATCAAGACTATCCTTCCCATTTCTGCTAAGTTCTAGTTTTGCTTCTCCTGATTCATCATCTTTGGAAGTAACAAGGTATTTATAATCTTTACCTTTTCCCCATATCACAAGGTATAGTCCTGCACATATAACCACAGCACCAAGAACCCTACGAAAAACCAAGATCTTTCCGTTAGCTTTAAACTCGATAATTACTTAATTGTGTTTGTTGGTGTTTCTTGTCTTACCTTCCTAGGTACATTTGCTCAGCAAATATGATTGTAGACATAATGGCTACAATGATCATACAAAGAGGACTAAAGGCTGTTACAAAGACAGGACCTCTGTCTTTCATTACAACTCCACTAATGTAATAAGCTAGTCCTGAGCATACAATTCCCTGCATTTTGAAAGTTTGTTAAGATTAAGGTAAAGTGGTTATAAAAGGTAGTTTCTAAGTTATGTTATAAGGTTTTTATAATATCTTACACTGTAGGTAGCTGTAAGAAGTTTGGTGTCCCAACCAATGGCCCATGCACTTGGATTTCCTTTCTCCATAACTAGTGCCACGGCGGTCCCTTCGATGGTTCCCATCAAGCATATCCATGCTGTGAGAGATAGCTCGGCCGGGTAAGTCTTTAATGTAATCGCCTGGAAAGAATTTAAACATCTGCATCATCAAAATGGATCCACACTACTGGTCTTTTCTAAGTCTTTCAAAGTGATCTATCGGTATTTAATTTCTGAACTATCTTCATTTGGGTGAAAAACAATTGTACATTATTAAAATGGTTTTTAGACTTGAATTTTGGTAACCAGTTTTTACAACAAAAATTTTGATAATCGGGTTTGTTTAACTCAAATTCTAAAATTAAACTTGAAATTAAAGTCTAAAATTTGGTATGTAATTTTGGGTTTAAATTTGGACTAGAGTTTAATTTTGTGTATTATTTGGACTAGGGTATAGTTTTGAGTTTATGGTTTAGTTTTTATTTTAAAAAGTTGGTTACCGAAATTCAGGATTTAAGATACATTTCGATAATTTGGGAGGTTTTATGTAATTTTCGAAGTTTAAGTTAGGGATTATGGTATTTTAAACTCCAAACTATTTTCATTTGGTGAAAAATACTCTCAACTATTAATATGAATTTTTAAACACTAAACTTTGATCACCAAGTTTTTTAAACTTTCTAAACCTCGATAATCGAGTTTTTTAAAACCGAAATCTCAAATTTAAACTCGAAACTATGGTCTAGTTAATACTTTAACTTTGAGACTAAAGTTTAATTTTGTATCTAAAGTTGAATTTTCATTTAAAAAGTTTGGTTTGGTTTTAAAAAATCGGATTAATAAATTCAGGGTTTGAAATAATTATCTTGATAGTTATAGGTTTTGTTCACTATTCTTTCTCTTTTATTTTTTTTCAAGGATTAAAACTATTTCTTTCTTTTATTTTTAGTTTTTTGCCTTACCTGAAGAATCATGAAACAGGCGTAGCTGAAGCAACCTATAGTGACCAAGACAGATCCTTTAATGGCACTGTGAATATCCGTACCAGCTGTGTTCTGTACTGTTTGTCCTCTCGTCCAGAACAAGTCAAGAACCGGACCTTTGAGGAGTGTCATGATCATGGCTCCAGCCACTGTAGCCACGGTCCCTATAACCTTACCGGCGCTCCGGCTACACCACATCTTCACTCTCTCAAGCCTGAATAAATAGGCGAGAACAAAGGTGATTGCAGGCATTACGTTGTACATGGCTGTTGCAAAAGTAGCCGTTGTGTATTTCATCCCCAGGTAATATAAATTCTGATCTATTACTGGCCTACATATAATTAATTTTTAATTAATTAATTAAATAAAAAAAATTACAAATTAAAAAATAAAATGGAGGAATAGTTTTATATGCATACTCTAGTAAACCAAGGAGTGTGATCTTGAAGAATATCATCAATGTCATCTTTGGTCTCACTTTCCTGTTTTTCACATACAATTACCATTAATTTTTTAAACAAAAAATAATAATAATCTAAAATTGGACCGGATGGTGAATTGAAACCATTTGTATCAATGGATAAGTAATATTTACTTGCTAAGTTTTACAAAGTTTAGAAACAAACATAAGAAGCTCAAGCTCTGTTTCAAAAAATATTTCAGATTATGACTATAATAAAATATTTTCAATCAATATTTAAAATTTGAAACTAAACTATAGAAAACTACATATATTAACAGTATAAATTTTATACTGTGGAAAAAAAAATTTATACTGTATATAGAAAAAAAAAATTATAGCGGATAGAAAATGTCAAATAGATCAATAAAAAAAATTGTTTTAGCCAACTCTTTATTAAATTAACAAAACAACTATAGAAAGTGTCTTAACAAAATTGTTCACTTCAAAAAAAATCAAATAAAAATTTAATTTCAAAAAAAAAAAAATTATAAACAAGATAAAAACGCGAATAAAATGAGATAATATTGAAATTAAACATAAAAATGAAAATGAAGAATAATTATAAAATAATTTTTTTGTTAATTAAATTTGAAACCTTTTAACAAAAATAAATATTATTAGATCAGGGGATTTTAATGAGTTTTTCCGGACTTTTTAGAGGGTCACTAAAATTTTTTGAATTTCTAATATCAACCCGGACTGAATTAATACTATTTGGATCATTAAGTTCATCGGTCCGACCTACGGATCAGTAAAATACAGCAAAAAAAAAAACACAAAGCATTGATAGTATAAACTAAACGTAAAGAAAAACAATTAATAAAAAAAAAGATTTGGTACGTAAGGTTCAAAGAATAGCACATAAAACCAATTAGAGACCGTTACAAGTCTTTTATATCTTTTATCTTTATCATATATTAATTACGTCAAAAGCTACCCTCTTTATCACACACTAAACGTCCAAGAAAAAGCAACTCAAATGCATATTATCTTCAAAGGCTCAGCCTCAGCAAAGTTCCCGGCCCCTAAATTAAACCGGTTCTTGAATTTATTATTTTCTTTTGTAAAAAAAAAAATTATTTTTCGTTATTGAAATATCGACTCCAATTTTAGCTTTTGCCTCAGACCTCTATATTTTCAGAAGCGTTCCTGATTATCTTTCATCTTTCTAAAACTAGAAATATGAAATTTAGTAATTAGTAGATGATGGTGTTAATTAGAGGGAGATTAATTACTTGTCGAAATAGATGGCGAAAGGAGCCATGACGACGGTGGCAACGGCGTGGCGGTAAACGACAAGAACATAGTTGCTCATGCCTTTGTTAAGAACAGCTTTTGTAAGAATGTCCATACCAGCAAGGCCTATTTGAAGCATGACCATTGAAATGTAAGGTCTTGCTTTGTCTAAACAAGCAAGCTTCTTAACCTCCTCCATTTAATTTTTATTATAACTATGTACTATCTTCTTCTCTTTATATAGGAGGTCCAAAAAGATATATAAAGAAAAAAGCTAGTGATGTTTACATTCTCTCCACGCAAAAATTATACTTTATGTAACTAAATATTTATTAGAAAAAAAAGTATTACTTTTTGTTATAAAGATTATTGTAATTTAGACCCTGAATATTTGTCTCGTGAAAAAAAATCATCAATCTTCAAAATAGTTTTTTTAAACCCTAAATTTTGATAACTTGCTTTTCTTTAATTATGTCGAATTTGAATTATTTAAACTATAATTTCAAGTTTAAAGTTTGAGATTTTAGTTAAAAACTCTGCCTATCAAAATCCAGAGTGAAAAAGCAATTTTCATAGTTGATGTACCAAACGAAAATAGTTCAAGGTCTCTTACTTTTATAATTCATTTCTTTTGTTTCTTATATATTTTTACGCAAGTTGCCAAAATCATATCCTCAATTTTGGAACTTTTTTTCTTGACATTATCATTTATCATTACCCCCAAGAAAAGAAAAACTCAAATGTGAATTTTTGTTTTTGATCCGTTTTAGGAAACGATGATATATGTTTACAAGCTACAAATAATTGCTATAAATTTATCACATGTAGTTTCGATTTTTTTTTTCAAAGATTTTAATTTCATGGAAGCTTCTCATTGTTAAAACTTAATCTAGTGTATTTAAAGAATATTTCTTTTTTTAGTTTCATGAAAACTTTTTATTCAAAAATTATTCAAAATTTTTTTAACTTAATTTATACATTGTTGGTCACATGGTGAGTTGGTGGTAAGTTACATCATTCTCTAACTTTGACATCGGAGTTCGATTCGACTTTTCTGTAGTGTCCAACTATTTGACTATTAATTCGATTTAACTCAAAAAGATGATTAAAAAAATATAATATATCGAAAAAAGAGCTTCAGTTAGCACCGCTTCTAGATCATTACTAATCTCCGGTGTGTAAAGTTCATCAATAACAAACCTAAAAGTTCTTCTATTGATGATATTGAAGATAATAATGGTATTGATGTTAGTAACAAAATTAATGGTGAAATATTTTGATTAATTAAGAACTATATCTAAGAATAAAATCTTTCACATGGTATAAGTGGTTTTTTTTATAGACTCGAAACTCACATTTCTAAAATTTGTGTCGAGAAGTCTACATTCCCAAATATTAATTCTTGCTTTTTTTTAACATCATTTTAAGTTATAAGTCTCGTCCAATAGACAAATATATAGTTCACCAACTGGCAACTGCTATATGTGAGATTTGAATAGCGTGAGATTTACCACTAGTCCACGATGTGATTGTGCTTACTTATTATTAAATGATTCATACATTACTTTTAAGATTAAATTCTAAATTAAAATATTGATTAATTAAAAATGACACATCACATCAAAAATTATATCCATATATAAGTTTATTGTTTTGAGTATGCCAACATAATTTATGGCAGTAAATAGTTGAGATGTAGATGCCAATTAGCATCATCAAATTATGTTGCTTTACACATCAAACGCATTATATATTTTCCATAGAAAATTATATTCCTAAGAAGATGATCATCAATATTTCGTAAATATAAAGTTTTTTGTTTAGAAAAGGATAAATTCCAGACAAAACTCTCAGCTGTCATGATTTCACTAATCAAACAAAATCGTGGTGTAAGTTAAATTTCAACTTTTTTTTAATTCGGCCAAAAATAAACAAAAATCTTTATATTTTTTAAAAAAATGGAATAAATCGAATTAGAAACTCTAACGTTTTAGTTTGTTATGTAAATTAAATCCATAATTATATTTAAATAATTTGGTTATGTTATTAAGTAATAATAACAATAATATATTTTTTTTATATAATATCATTATCATGATACTATTTTTTAAATAAGTTTTATAAAAGTAGAAGAAGTTGACATTAAGAAAATATATGATCACATTAAAGTTTATAACTTAGCTAGTAAAATCAAACTCTCATCTTCTTTGTTTTGATAATACAATATTTTAAAGCATGGTTACTCTGAAACAAAATAATATGAATAAAAAATATGACACTCGAAAAGATATAATCTTAAAACAACAAATCTTAATTTAAATAATATTCATAAATAGTATTACAATATAAGAATTTATGTATAAAATTGGCTAACGATATTGTAATATCTCGAATTTCAAAAAATTATAACAAGAAGAGTTAATTAGGAAAAATAAATAATTATAAACTAAATCAATAATAATGATTCACCATACAGGGACACTTTTAGGCAGAATGAATGATTTATTGTTTTTTTCTTACTTTATTTATTTTTATTCTAAATAAATAATATATTATTGGATAGAATATTTATTTAGTTAAGTGCGTATATTTGCCAATATTTTGGGGCCATTTGTACTGTTCAACATTTTGCCACTTAGTTTCTGGTGGAATCCCTTTCATTATATAATTTTGTTTTTTATTCATTATATAATTTTTATTTTATATTTATAAAAAATACATAAATAAATAAAAAAGAAGGGTTTCTTCGCTATGAATAAGAATAACAAATAGGTTCTTAGTTCTTACAAATTCGATATTCTAAATTTTATTCTTGTTAATTAGGCACATGTCATTAATTACAAAGTACAATTTTTGAAATATAATATTTAAGCTAAAAAAAATGCATCTAGATATGTCATAAATACTTGTGGCATAGCTTTACTACAAAGTGTGCCCACTCCTTTTAGCTATAAAATAAATTGCTTTGCTGATTATTAAATTAATATGTTTGATAATTTTATAACTTCCTCTTCTACAAGTAACAATAGATAAATAGTTAGTGCAGAAAGAACCACACAATTGTTGTCTTTATTATAATTTAATACGAATATATTATTTGATTCTTTAATATGGGTATCTTTATTGTATTTTTTTTTTTGTAGATTCTTTCTTTTAACTAAATAATCAAAATTATTTGTATATGGAAACAATCTATACACATGGCAGAGGCAGAGTACATACTCATGATTATTATAAACATTTCATTTTCGCATGTATATATATATGTGTGTAATATATGTATCATGTATGCATATATATGCATTAGTAGAACAATGGTAGAACCTAACGTAGAAAAAGATTAGTTGGAGACTAGTTAAGATCGAAAACAATATTTAACTATATTCAATAACTATTTTTAAATTTTGCAATTATACAAATTTATTTTTTTTACTAAATATTCTTTTAATATATAATCAAATTTAAATATCACTCATTATAGAAAACCCAAAAGTAATTCCAACAAATATAAGTTTTAAGACTAAAATTATAATGAAGTTTTTAAGTTTTTTTTTTTTGAAACATTTTCTTATTCACTATCTATTCATTATAAATTAAAATTAAAATTCAATATATAGATTACATGTATATATCGTACAAACACAACTTTGAAAACAATTTATATACGTAATTTGCTTTTCGTGATATCATAATTGTCATAGTCACATGTTGAGAGCTATACATGTTATTAAAATACTTTTTATATTTTGATTATTATTCTTAGATGAAAATTACTAGTAATCGCATCTTTAATCTCAAACGAATATATATAGAATCTAATAAGTATATAATTAGTTCAAATTCCCAATTAAATACTTTTTATCCAAACAGAATTTTGTACCCATTTTATGTTTTATAAAGTTAAATATGTTTATCCTTTCATCATTTGATTTCTTTAAATATAAAATATGTTATGTGGACATTCTAGAATCAAGTTACCAAATATATTTTGTGTGCTGATTTTAAAACGAAACTCTTTGAAATATTTAATAAAGCATGAGTGTTACTTATGTGCCTTCTAAATTTAATAATTGTGGTGTAAAGTGTAATTAGAAAATTATAACCTAAATATTGGTAAGATTAATAGTAGTAAAAAAATTAATAATTATTTGAGTACCATCGTAAAATTTATTTTAATTGAATGATCCAGTGTGGATCAATTGTTATATTACTCTTCTTTGACCAAAAAAAATCAGGACTACTCTGATTACGATAAAAATACTCCCACCTTGAATAGAATAATCAACATCACTGAACTTCACAATATACCCTTACTTTTCTAAATAATAAATAAATAAAAATATAAAAATAAAATCTAAACCAAAATCTTAACCAAAACCAACCTTTTATACCAAAATTAAT
>KE151513.1:119454-134576 GCA_000411095.1 Aethionema arabicum
GTTTAACGTTTTAGTTTTATTGTTTTAAATCGCCATTTTAATTTCGCTCGCTGTCCGCTACCATCTTCAATCGTTTTCATCTTAGCTTAGGTTTAAATTCATACGTTGCATAGATCAGTTCGCCTCCTGTGGATCGACACCTAATACTACTACAACACCCCTTGTGGTTGGGTAGAGTAGAAGGTTATAAATTTTAAAGTTAATCACGTCCATCACAACACTAAACCTCGCTCGTGAACCAGAGACGATTTGGGTAGATCGCTGTGGTGGGGTGGTAAACGGCTGGATGGAAGTCTATCGCCGCTCAGTACTGAAGGGGAGGCCATCATCTGGGTTATGGAGCAAGTCTCCAATCTAGGCTTTACGAAGGTTGATTTCTCCACAGACTGTAGATCCATCATCCTGGGCAGATCATCACCAAAATCGTGGGCAAGGTTAGATCTGATAAACCAAGCAATTGAAGTGTTCAAACAAAAATTTGAGAGCTTTACCTTATCCTATGAATCAAGAGAAGAAAACCAAACGGTTGATCATGCAGCCAAACTAGCAAAGGACTTCGATTTAGTTTCGGCGATAATCTCCAAGTCTTTAACGGAGAATCTAAATCCAATTGTTGCAAATGAGCAAATTCCCCTTTAATTATCTATAAAATTATGCTTTTGGAAAAAAAACGCATGTATATTTTGATATTACAAGAAAGAATGGATTAAGTATTTTAAATCTTAAATTATTTTTATTTAGTGAAAAAATTTAACTAAAATAGTTTTGTTTTTCGTTTTTAACTCATCAAAATAGTTTCTTTGTCGAAATCAAAATATTTTTTAAAATCTTAAATTTTGATAATCAAACTTTTTAAACTTTAAATTTCCATAATTATATTTTAAACCAAAATGTAAAATTTAAACATAAAATTACAATACAATTGATCTAAATTATGATTATATTGTTTTGTCATCTTATGGGCCACAAGCCGGTCTCACTAACTGAAACATAAATTAAATGCAGTCTTCCACTGCTTGGTGGATTCGAACCCTGATACTCTTGGAGAATCAGAGGATAGCAGTTAGGAAACCACTAGGTATATTGTTTTGTCTAACTTTGAAGTTCCAAAATTGAAATCATTATTTAATTTTTTGTTTATGGTTCTCTAGTTTTGATTAAAAAATATCGCTATCAAAATATAAGGTTAAAATTTTTTTTTTATCAAAACTTATGATTTTTTATTTAAAGTTTAATAATCATGTAAAAAAACAAAAAAAAAAAGTTTAAAATTCATGTTATTAAATTTCAGAATTTAAAAAATTATTTTGATAATTGAGTTTTGTTATTACCAAATAAAAATAGTTCAAAATTTAACACATTCCAATATAAACATGTGTTGCCCATTTTTTTTTTGGTATGACATTATTTTGGGCATTTGCAAAATAGTTTTCTTGCAAAATATACTAATTTATGTATATTTTTAAAAATATATTTCCTATGTATCACTAAATCTTATATTTAATCATTAAACTTTCAAATTTAATTATTAAATCCCAAGTATAATAGATAAACTTCCAAATCTAAACATAAACCCCTAAATAGCCAAAAAGAAAGCCCCTAAATTATAATCATAATATTAATTTTGTAAAAATCATTAAAAATCAAACTTTATCTATTTCAGAAAACTTATCGAATATTATTTTTTGCAGGGAAGTGTAAAATATTTATGTATTTTTTTTTTATTTTTTTAAATGTATTAGGTCAATAAATTAACACATTGAGTTTAACCAACAAAATTTTATAGTAGGATTTAAAAAAAAAAAACGCAGATACACTCACTCATACCTATCCCTAAAAGGCTAAAACCCCTTTTGAAAAACCATGAGCTCCTTCAATGGCGACTCCAACATCGATAATCTCCTTATCCAATCCCTACTCGGCCGCCTCCAAATCCGTCCTCCGTTTTCACCTTTCCTCTCTCAATCCCTAGATGATCTCCTCTTCAATCCCGATAATATCTCCGATGACAGCGACCTTGATGACTCCGTAGACGGCCAGAACAAGGTCGATCGGGAAGAAGCCAGACTTGAGAAGGAGTTAATCCGGATCATCGTATCTGGACGATTCGATTCTCTCAAGCCGAACTCAGGTCAAGCCGTGACAGTTAACGAACACCATATCTGCGTCGGTTTTCACGAGGATGAAGACTCAGATTATCGTGTCTGGGAGTGGCATGGTCATATCATGCTATTCGACGAGGAAGACGGTTACACGCCGGAATATATCTACGGTAATTACTTTGAGAGGTTGCCAGTGAAGCTTCCCGGTCGCCGTGTAGATAATGAGAAGACGGAACAGAAAGAGAAAGAGAAGGAAATTGAAGATAAGTTAAGCAATCTTGGGCTGAGAGAGCTGATAGGTAGTGAAGACTCTGCTCCTGGCCGGATTCTTCACCGGAACATCAACACCGGTTCCCCAAGGTTGTTTCCTTAACCGAAATGATATACTCTGATTGCTAATTTTGATTATAATCTAGTCTTGACTATGATCTAGGTTGCTTTCATATCACTTCCATGCTCTACTATGCAATCAGTTGTTCATGATAATGGGGATTCAATTATTGCTTCATGAAATCTGTAGATTAAAGTTTTAGGTCAATGTTCATACATATAGGATGTTGTGTTGCCTCTAACCTGGAGAAAAAGCATGTATGTTTCAAGATTGGTTAGCAAACAATATGCTGTTCTTGATATCTTATTTGTATGCACACACTTTTTTG
Organism: Aethionema arabicum; assembly: GCA_000411095.1. NCBI lineage: Eukaryota > Viridiplantae > Streptophyta > Magnoliopsida > Brassicales > Brassicaceae > Aethionema > Aethionema arabicum. The sequence goes on from KE151513.1 coordinate 122,216, forward strand.
TGATTGTTGTTGTGACATTTGTTTGCTTGCAATACCGTTCTCTTTCATTTCCAAACATGAAAAGGGATTAGAGTTTGACATCTCTAAGCGTGCTTCAATTTTTATAGAATTGTGTTCTAAGGACATCTCTGATGGTTCTTCATTCTTCAATTTAAAGAAAATTTTGAATAAATGTGTTCCAATGGTTCTTCATGTTTTATTCAATATGAAGAGTTTTAAAGAGTTATCATTCATTATCTTCAAATATTTTCTCGTTTTATTCAAATTTAAAGAGTAGATTTGTGAAGGAAAAAATGAAATACCATTGAGCATCTCCAATGGTTTTATTTAAATTTGAAGAACATGACTATAATCTTCAGTGGTAATCTTCAATTTTTCTTTTAAAAAACAACTCTTTAAATTTGGAAAACATGATTAATTTTTGAAGAAAATGAATATTAACATATTCAAATTCACTTTTCATTTTGAATAAAAAATGAAGAACCATTGAAGCACTAATTTACATATTTTTCTTGAATTGTTTTTAAAAACATCAAGAACGAAGGACTTATTGGAGATACCTTGAGAGCAATATTCTTCACTTTGTCTGCATATTTGAAGAATCTTTCATATGTTGAAAAAATAAATTTTTTGAACCATTGGAGATGGTCTAATGGTGCTTCTTTTTTCATATTTTTTTTTCATAATATTACTCATGTTCTTAAAATTTGAAGAGTGGATTTTTAGTAATACTATTTTTCATTTTTGTTCATATTTAAAGAACTTTTCATTTTTAGTTTCTTTTGAAAGATTACGATTGGATGGTGTAAGATTAGTTGTGGCTAAGACATAGTTTAGTTGAGGATAAATTATGTTTATCACTTCTAATTTGATGTGTTTTTCTTCACATGTGGTGATCTGATTACAAAGTAGATGCACGTTGCTTTGCTATTAACATGGTTTGTTTTACATGTAATCCAATACAATGTAACTGTAGAGTAATAGAGAAATGGTTTTGTATTGCACCTATCGTTTTCCTTCCTTCTTTGATTGCATTTTGTGTTTTTAGTAATTGTTAAAGCTGAAATGGTTTATGTTTGTTTTAATACCTTGTTTATGAATATTTACCTTTTAGATCAAGAAAATGTTTATGCTGTTGAGATCTCCATAAACTTTTGCTCATAATGTTTATGATTCGGCTGAGAGTTAACCTGTGAAGTTACGGGAAAAAAACATAGTATTTTGTGTGTTGTTAAATCTTAGGTATAATGGTAACTAAAACTCTATAGTTTGGACATTTAGCCAAAAACACCCTATAGAAAAAATGTGGCGGAAAAACCCCTCCATTATATTTTTTGGTAAATCCGGCTCTTCGTTAGTCAAAGTAAACAGAGCTGTCAATCTAAAATTAAATATTGTTGTGCGTTTTGATAATGCGACCAAAAAAAAAAGTCATGGTTGTCAAGATACAGTTTATGTTGTAGTCGACAATTTTACAGTAATCTATCGCCACAACCATGACTTTTTTTTTTTCTTCGTGTCATCAAAACGCTATTGTAGTATTTATTTTTTTGGATTAATGGCTCCGTTTACTTCAACTATCAAAGATGCAAAGTTGCCAAAACAAAGTCTTTTTTGCCATGTTTTTCTTTGTAGGGATTGTGGTGAAATGACCTTTTTCGTTTTTGAGAAAAGAACTTCAACTTTTTAGTTTGGTTTTTTGATTTAGTTTTTTAAACCCTCCGTTACGGAAAAGTAACTGCACCATTATCGTTATTTAGAAGAGGTTTAAGAAACTAAATCGGAAAAGTTTGGGGTTTAAAAAACCAAATTAAAAGGTTGGGATTTTTTTTCTCAAAAGCAGGAAAGGTTGGAGGTCATTTCACCACAATCCCTTCTTTGTATGGTTTTTTTTTGGTTAAACGTCGGTTTTATTTGCTATTATCCCTAGATTTCTTACTCTTCGCAGCTGGATTTTCTTCAGTGTATCTGTTAGTTCTGAAAAAAACTGTAGTCTGTGTTTAGAACACTGAATTTATGTACTCATATATGTTTTGAAATCTGCAGAGCATAAACTGAGGGAGGAGGAGGCTTTAGCTGGAGGTCATAATTGCTCGGGACGCAGCTCATGGCGAGAGAACAGTATGCTTTGGTTCTGTTCAGTTTTGGTTGGGAAAATTTTGCAGAGTTAACTGCTCCGATCATCTTGGTTATTTTCTGATTGGTCCCATAGGTTCCAGTAATACGATGATGATGATGATAATAATAATAATGAACAGATGAATATTACAAGAGTATATGGTTTTCTCTGTTCTGTATTCTACTTCAAAACAATCAAAATATGGATCTTTGGTTGTGTTTCATTTGGAAATCGTGCATCTTATAGGTTTTTAAAGCTTGCTTGATGTTCTTTTGGTCACAGCAGAGGATAGAGAGTGTTATTTGTTTAGTTCTGGTAACCATTAGTTGTGTGGTTAATTGGTTATTATAGGTGAATACAAGTAACAACAACAAAATCATATTTTTAATATCATTGGTGCACTAACAAATTTGGAATAATGACTTTTAATGATCTTAGCTTTCAGTTTTTAGTTGTTAATATTTTCTACTGTTTATGTGGAGAATTTAGTAGAGTTTCGTTCAAAGTATTTAACATTTGAATCCCTTATTTTTTTAAGTCGGATCGAGATATAACCAATGAGTTTCACCTTTAAACGATGATTAAAAAAATGTCTAAATTCATGAAATATATTTTGTAAAAATGTTACTCCCTCCGTTTTTTTATAGGGTGTTTTTATTTTGGTTCTATAAGAAGTTTTATATTTTTTATGTATTTTTTGAAATTTTTACAAAATTACCTTTATTGTTATTAATATAAAGATGAGAGAAAAAAAAATATGTAATAATTAAGAATAAATATTCTTATTGTTATTTCATTTTTGTATATTTATTATTGGGATTATAATAATCATTTTCTTATAAATTTTACCTTGAAATTTGGAAACAACATATATTTTGATAAAAAAATATTCTTAAAACCACTTATATAAAAATACAGAAAGAGTATTATTTTAAAGTATTTTTTAATTACTCTTTATATTGTGAAAAGAGAGGAGTAGAATTAGGACATTGTTCACTGTTCGGAGTTACAAGAATACCATGAAAAGTCAAAGTCAACGTTGGAATTGAACTGAATTCTAGACTGAGATGAGGGTAAATATGTCAGAACAGAAAACATTTAAATATATTGACCACCTGGCAGGCGCCTAAGGAACGAGTCACCAAATAATAACCGTCCATTTAGAGTAATCGCAGGATGCCACGTCATCGATCCAAGTGAAACAGAAGAATCCAATAACATCACACACATATCTCTATATAAACAGATCCTCATTCGCGGAATAATTGCAATCGACGCATCTCTTCATTGACTTGTTATCACTCAATTTCATCGTAACCCTAAGGTTCATCAATGGCTCCCAAAGCAGCAGAGAAGAAGCCAGCAGGAAACAAACCAGCGGAGAAATCGCCGGCGGAGAAGCAACCAAAGGCAGAGAAGAAGATCTCTAAAGAAGGAGGAAGCGACAAGAAGAAGAAGAAAGCGAAGAAGAGCATAGAGACGTACAAGATCTACATCTTCAAGGTTCTGAAACAGGTGCATCCTGACATCGGAATCTCTGGGAAGGCGATGGGGATCATGAACAGCTTCATCAACGATATCTTCGAGAAACTCGCTCAAGAGTCATCTCGTCTGGCTAGGTACAACAAGAAACCAACGATTACATCGAGGGAGATCCAGACTGCTGTGAGATTAGTTTTGCCAGGAGAACTCGCGAAACACGCTGTATCTGAAGGTACCAAGGCGGTTACTAAATTTACCAGCGCTTAAGAGTTTCTGTAGAATCCCCTTTTCTCTAGATTTTTAGGGTTCCTATGTTTTTTTGCTGATCAAAACCGAAATTATTGAATCAATAGGTTATATAATTACTCTCAAAATTAAACTCCATTGCATTGGATTTGTTCTACAGATAATCAGAAAGCTTGATTACTGCAATTACACAAATTCCATACCAAATTCGAATTGTTTTTGTTTGCAATGTTACTCAGTTATACCATACCAAGAGATATGTTTCTATGATACCATGATTTACCGAATCCATGATTTACTGAATTGGTTGCTAATTTTCTTGAGATCGATACGAAGGTGTTTGATATTTGTATCTTGACAAAAATTGTCAAAATCCATGGTAGTTTTGTGACATGAATATATTGTGTGATCAAGAATTCGATAATGAAGAACATATTGGTATTGAATTTGTATTCTGATGTGTTTGATCTCCTATGAAACGCGGCCGTTTTAGAGGATTTGGTAATGATGAATTCTTGATTTGCTAATTCTTATTGAGGCATCAAGTTGTGTAATGTAAGTGTAACATTTATATCTTAAAAAATACGCTGATACAGAGAAGTTTTATTAGGTAAGAGCATTGTCGTTATTATTTTTTAATTGGTTATGCTGAATCTGATTATGTAACGATGATATAACGTGAGATAAGGATTGATGTAATATGATTATATAAGTGAAACGATACTGTAAGAAGCAGATAATTTACAAAATCATATTTGATTGCAATTGACATGAACTTTAAAGATCCGAAAGTGATCCCAAGACAACACATTAAAGTTCATAAGCAGGTGAAAGAAACATAAATCTTAGTATTTTTATATATTTCTTTTATGATTCTATGATGTAATTCATCTAGATGGTGGAAAATCTTAAGGCTCATATTAAATACAAATAAATCTTGTTGTGCGTAAAACTATGAAAAAAATGAAATTACATTTCATTTACGGTATAATATTAATCAATTTCCCCTTCTCCAACAATGAACCTTGTTTTGAAGAGATTTTGAGGGTGGCTTAATCGAGCATTGAAATCTCCCAAAAATATCTTTAAAATTTGATTAATTTACGGTTATCTTTTGATATTGATAAAAACTATTGATAATAACAAAAGTTTATAAATGTATATATCATTATATCGCTTTATTAATTATTCCTTGTTGGATTTGGAGAGAGCTCTGTTTCTCTGGGCAAGCATGTATGTGTACATGTGTGGACTACCTGCAACAACCCCAAACACCATTTCAACACACAGTTAGTTAGTTGCACAACAGAACTCATGAACAAAACAGTTCATTAGCAAATATTGTAAGAACAAATTAAGGTCGAGTACTGGGTTAGTTATGTGCCTGGAACATAGGTTGCAAGGAGGAGTATAGCTGCGTACAAGTTATCAAATGAGTAGTTCCATCTGTTAGGCATTCTTATGCAATACATCTCATCAGATTTCTGCAATAAATTAACAAAAACCCAAAGAAATGATTCAGGAATCAGTCATTTACAACACAAGCAATGAAGTCTTTGGAGCTCAAGAATATGGCTGGCTTTATTTTAACAGTTGCTGTGTGTGTACTCTAAGAGCTATATATATAAGCTAACACAAGAATTGAATGTTACATACAGCATGTTACTAAAAATGTCTTTTTCATGGCGAAATGTGAGACTTCTTAAGTATTTATTTAACTTACCTCGATGTGTGGCAAGGCAAGGTAGATAAGAGCTACTTCACTTGTGATACCAGTTGGGTACATCAATAAAAAGCTGCTGTATCTGCAAAAGAAAGGTTTTCAGGCTCATATGTTTATCATCCATTATCAAGTGGTAACCATATGGTACATGACTGGTAATGGTATACCTGAGCCACAAGTGCCATGAAGGTGCAAAGCCTATAGCTTCTTTAAGCCCAAAGAAAGAGTAACGAATAATCTGCAATATCAACCAAATATGTATGTATGCGTTCAGAGACCAAACCATTGAATTCAAGCACATGATCCTAAAAAGAATCTGCAGAATATAGTCTCACCTCTGTGATGGACCAGCTTATCACCAGTGACGAAACAAGAAAATGAGATCGGACCTGAAAATAACACAACACAAATCAAACATCTCAAGTCATCAAGATTATAATTACAACCATATTGTTTTGCTAGTAACAATTTAAAAGTGGTTACCTCGGGAAAACTGTATAGGATTCCCCAAGTCAGATACAGCCTTGAACCAATCTGTGGTAGAGTTGCAGAAACCGGAGATCTCACCAATCCTATTCAAATTTACACTAAATCACAACACAAATCAAGAAATCATCTTAGAATTTACTCAACCTATTCACCGCAATCTTCAAAATTATGATCACTAACCAAATAATCCATGAAGAATCTGCTCCACACCAGAAATTCACAAAACCAAGATTCGAATCAGGAAAAAAGAAAAGAGGAAATTGATTAGTTGCAACAACTCCAAATCAATCTCAACAATTATGAACCAACATTGGTTCTCAAATTAAAAACTTTTCAAAAATCAGAAATTGAAAGACACACCTCGAGAACAGCAGCAGTCTGAGCAAGCTGGAGAGGTCTCTCAATGGCGTCATAGACATGTTCATATCCAGCTTCGTTTAAAGTCTTCACAGCAAAGTACAAAACTTGAGTCCTGAAACCCCAAAACTCAAACTCTCAAATCAAAACCAATAGAAGAGTAAAAAGGGTCAACGTACCATCCAAAGAAGACAGTCCAGTTATAGAGCACAAGGTACACGCGCCGGAGTAAAGACGGAAACCCTCCCATAGCATTCAACAGCGACACCAAACCCCCAGAAAATATTCGATGAAGTCCCAAGGGAGAGACGACACACTAATAAAAAAAGGAAGAAGATTTATTACAGAAAGATCGAGAAAGAAGCAATTTATGACCAAAGACTAATCTGAATCAAAAGGCATTGAGCCAAGGGTTCTACACATAAGTTCAAAGTAATCTGAACCATCAAAGCAAGGAACATTTACAAGGTAGTGCAAGATATGAAGGTCTCAATTCCACATGGAACCATATGAAGGTCTCAATTCCACAAGATATCAAGGTCTCAATTCCACAAGATATCAAGGTCTAATATTGTGAACTAGCAAAACTTGAGACTTAACATCAAATGCTCACAAGTGCCAAGAATGGAGCGTAGGCGAACACTTCAGAATCCTCTATAAGAATTCATCAGAATAAGCTCAGCGAATTTCATATCTGGATAACATGTAAGTATTACTAAAACTCCATTAAAATCAAAATCTTAAAGATAACTTCTAAAAATACTCAAATCACTTGGTTCACTAGATCCTTCAAGGAAAATGACCAATTACAAGAACTATAAGCATCGAAGAAACGGAGGAAACGGAAGAAAAGAACAGATTCTATAAGTTGCAGGAAACCCCGCCGGACACGATTTTGTTGGAATCCAATGGGTTGTAACAGATTTATATGAAGAAAGTACCGCTATCTCCGATCAATAGAAGTTTAATGAGGTAATCATAATCAGCTCGAGCTCTCGCAGGCGGAGCAGCCATGGCGTAACTAACACAAATTAAGCAATTTCTGAGAGACAAAACAAAATGAATATGAAAATTATCTGAAATTCAGAAATCGCGGAAGGAAAACCCTAGTATTCGAATAAGATATGTGATCACAAAAAAAAAAAATTACATTTTTGCAATCGAAAACGCATGTATATTTTGATATTACGAGAAAAAAAGGATTAGGTATTTTAAATCTTAAATTATTTTTATTTACTAAAAAAATTAACTATTAAATTTTGATGATTGAACTTCTTAAATCCTAAATTTCCATAAGCGTATTTTTAACCCAAAATATAACATTTAAAATTTAAACACAAAACTACAGTTTAATTAACCTAAATTATGATTATGGACTGATCGGTTGTGGCTGGTACTGTGAGCTGTTACTGTTTAAATTAGACGGTTAAATGATTAGCTGTAATTTTTCATGACTGTAAGTTTATTTTTGTAAACAGTCACAAATTAGGTACTTTTGAAACTTTAGTGAAACTATGAAGAAAAATAAACTTACAACACTCTTACCAATCTTCCCTATATAATTTTCACTAATTAGGTTATTTAGATACAGTCTGATTGGTGATTTTTTAGCTTTTATTGCTGTAAAAGCCAAAACAGCCCTCACAGCACTCTTACCAATCAGTCCCTATATAATTTTTTGGATTTTAAAATCAAGATTTAATTTTTGTCTATGGTTATTTAATTTTGCTTAAAAATTTGGTTATCAAAATTTAAGATTTTTTAACTAAAATTTTAAAAATTATGTTATTAAATTTCAGAATTTAAAAAATGATTTTAATAGTTAAGTTTAATTATTACCAAATAAATATACTTGAAAATTTTAAAAAAATTTCAAAAATGTCTTTATTCAAACATATTTTATAAAATTATTTTAGCAACTGCAATGCACAAACTCAAGACTTTAATAAAAATGTTCTATATAGGTGTATTGCAATTTTAATATCTAAAAAAAAATATACCATTTAAGACAAGACACTAAAAAAAATTAAGACTTTTTTTTACTCATTCTTCTTTTCTCTTTCTTTCTTCTCGTTTCTCTCTCTTGTTTTTTAAAAAATAAGACATTTTTTGTGTCTCCATTAATGATGCCCTTAGGCCATCTTTAATGCAGACTTTAAAGGGTCTTCTGAAAAAATGTTATACCAGTGTATTGATGCTTTTTTGGCTAAAAAGGAAAAACAAATCACATTGAAGATTAATAAGATCTGTCATTTTCTTCTTTATTCCTTTCTCTCTCATCTTCTCTCTCCTCTCGATTTAAGTTTTTTTATCTGGTTCTGCAATGAGAATGCTCTTAGATTCAATAAGAGCAAGTTCAATGCACACACAACAAAAAGAATCCTATTTCTGAAAATAAAGAAAGAGAAACGGAGAGAGAAATAGGAGAAAGGAACAGAATGCCACATAAGGGATCCCAACATGTTGAGAAAGTATACTTACCGAGTATACTTTTTAATTACTTAAGATTTATTTTAATTATTTTTAAAAATTTAAATGTTCTCCAAGACACACAAGTGTCACGAATGAACATACCCTAATATAATTGATATACCTTCATATATTATATAAATTTGATTTCGACAAAAAAAAAAAAATTCAAACTTTTTTGGGCCCGATTTGCTGCTAACACGGAGGAAGCTTCGATAATGATCCATTTTCATACATGAACACCTAATGAACGGATTTGAAAAATCTCGATGGGCCTATTTCACTCGTAGCGTCCTTTAATACGCGTGGCACTTTTTGAGCGGCCTGTAGTCATGGTGTTTCGCTTCCTTGCTCTTGAGAATTACAAAAGTTAACCGTCGCTTCGGTTTCCCATTAGGCCTATATATTTTACGCGTCTTCCGCAGTGCCTTCCATTTGCTTTCTCTTTCAGATTTTCGCGAGCGTCCGCCTTGTCTTGCGATCCTCCTTTCCCTCCGTGCGATCTTAGTTTTTCGATAATGGATCCAAAACCTCGTGCTACAGTTGGTGACAAAGGGAAGAAAGTTCAGATGGAGAAGGCTCCGGGTGCGAGTCGGCCGAAGCGTACCTCCGAGCAGATCTCGGAGACGAGTATTCTGCAGTTCCAGTCTTCAATTTGTACTAAGGATGACCTGAAATAGGTGTGATCGACTTGTTGTCACCTTGAAGGGATAGAGATCACTCTTCCTCGGATAGAGGAACACCCCTGGTTGGCTTCAGAAGGATGGTTTACCGTTTGTGAGCCGTGGTTTTCCGATCTCAATCTTTGGTTTCCTCTTCTTAAATTGCTCGTAGGATATTGTATCGCTGGTGGAATGGCTTTCTCGTAACTTTCTCCGGCGGCGATCTGTATGATGGTGGGTGCGCTCGTCCTGGCGGATGAATGCGATGTCGAGATGACACCAGCCTTGTTCGAAGATATGACTTCGATTACGATAAATTCGAAGATATGACCGAGGAGGTTCTTCTTCTTGAAGGTCAACCAGGCGTCGTCGATAAGCCCGACAGGTTGTATCGGCATAAATGGGTGGTCGAATTTCGTAAGTACCTTTTATTTTCTCAAGTCTTTCGATTTTGATTTTTATTGCTTACATTCGCTTCCTTTTGCTTTGCACATCGTCTCATTACGCGAGGTCATCCTCCTAACTTTGATGAAGACGTCGCGAAACTTCGAGTTCGCAGACTTCAAAGGTGGGAGGAGTTCACCGCGAGAAGGATTTCCGTTCAGATTGCCAAGATTAAGGCAGGTTTCAATCTTGGTTTTTTTGCATTTTCTTTGATCTGCGTATTGTCTTGTTCATGTGCTGGTTCTCTTTTCTTTTCTTAGCTCGATGGGATAAGACCCATCGAATTAAGTAAGAAACAGTTAATTGTTCTAAGTAAGACACAATTATCAAATTTTTATTAGTTAGATATGTTTATCAACGATTATGGATGCTTTATTAACAAAATCGTGTCCAACAAATCGCAAATCAGAAGAGATACGATAAACCACAATCGTAATTGGAAATTTTACCAACTCATGGGGGAATTCGACGAACACGACTCGCTGGAGAACTTTGAGAACACCACTCGATGAACAAGACTCGGCGAACTTCTTGAACTCGATCGGAACACAAAGATTATCGGCAGTCAAGTAATGCAGGAGAGTTTGTGAAAAGTCTCGCGGAGAACTTAGAGAAATCGGGTCTCAGTTCTCTCCCATCTAAATTTCAATTTCGAATCCCCTAATTTTGTTATTTTTCTCCAATTTTCAAATTTTTCCCGAGTTTCCAATCTGAATAATAGAAGCTTCGAAAAGTATAGATTAACCCATTAATTAATAGGCCCATCCCAATTGATTAACCCATTAATTAAGCGAGGGAAAATTAGAACACATGAGTCTCTTAGTCTTCTCTTCCACTTCTTGCGAATGGCAAATGCTTTCATCTATGGTTGTACCAATCAGTATCTGGAGATCTTAGGAACTCCCACCTGAGCAACAGATTAGGTTATATATAGGGAAAAATGATGATATCTATATGATTATTGAACTCAGAAAGAAATTATAGTGTTACTAACCACCCTTATCCTCATTTCTGAGAATTGTTTAGTCGTTTTAGGATTCTCGTAGCTTTTGAGGTGACAAGACTATTTTTTTCTTTCATCCAGGATAATGGGATCAAAAGGACTCGGTTGTGTCTCAAGTAAGCATTGGTGGATTTGGGGTTCCATCAGTGCAGAAAAGCTCTTTAATTTCCTTCAAGATAAAATAAGACTTGTTTGAAGTTGCACATTAAAAACATCTTGGACTCCTCCTCTCTTTGTTCTTTTCGTGTGGATTGTTGGCTTTTTTTTTTTTTTGCTTAAATGTTTTTTTATTTGGAGTTTTACTCATGATTAAGCTAACAATTCAAATGTCTTCTTCTTGTTGAGCAAAGACCAACCACTACAAGAAAGTTTTTAAATAACCGCCACACAGCCGCCGCAACAAAAAATAAATGGCCTCTGCTTGGCCGTCCCCGCTTGGCGTCCATTGGAATTCACCGTGAGGAGGATTTCCTCTCATATTGCCAAGATTAGGGCATGTTTGAATCTGAACTTTTTTGCATTTTCTTTGATCTATGTATTGTCTTGTTCATGCGTTGGTTCTTTTTTCCTCTCTTAGCTCGATGAGATAAGACCCATTAATTAATGGACCCATCCCATTAGTTTAACCTATTAATTAAGCAAGGGAAAATTATAACACAAAAGTCTCTTAGTCTTCTCTTCCACTTCTTGGGAATGGTAAATGCTTTTATCTATGGCTGTAGCAATCAGTATCTGGAGATCTTAGGAACTCCCACTTGAACAGCAGATTAGGGTATATATATATATGGAAAAATGATGATATCTATATGATTATTGAACTCAAAAAGAAATTATAGTGTTATTAATCACCCTTATCCTAATTTTTGAGGTTTGTTTACTCGTTTTAGGATTCTCGTAGCTTTTGAAGTGACATGACTATTTTTTTCTTTCATCTAGGATAATGGGATCCAAAGGACTCAAGAAGGACTCGATTGTGTCTCAAGTAAGCATTGGTGGACTTGGGGGGTCCATCAGTGCAAAAAAAGCTCTTAAATTTCCTTGAAGATGAAATATGACTTGTTTGACGTTGCACATGGAAAACATCTTGGAGTCTTCTTGGATCTTATCCTAACTTTGAGATCTTGGACTCCTCCTTTCTTTGTTCTTTTCGTGCGGATTGTTGGTTTTTTTTTGTGTTTGCTTAAATATTTTTTTATTTGGAGTTTTATTGATGATTAAGCTAACAATTCAAATGGCTTCTTCTTGTTGAGCAAAGACCAACCACTACAAGAAAGTTCGCAAATAGCCGTCGCATAGCCGTCGCGACAAAAAATAAATGGCCGCCGCGACAAAAAAAAATGGCCGCCGCTTGGCGTCCATTGGAGGCC
>KE151513.1:137941-151568 GCA_000411095.1 Aethionema arabicum
CGTTCTTCGCCCCAGATCACCACCGAAATATTGATTTTGAAGTACAACCACCGAAGAAATCGCTTCAAATCACCTCAAGTCCAAGAAAATCGCACAAAATCTCTAAAAATCGCACAAATCGCTCAATAACGGACTTAGGGTTTGTGATTGAAAACTGAAGGGTCAAATACGTCTTAATACATGTTTTATTATTTTAATAAATGTTATTATTTTTAAATAAAAGGAACATTTTCGGATTTTCTTTATTAATGGGCTAATTGACAATTCACCAAAAATGGGGTGTTAGTTAGGGTAATATGAACTTAAGTTAGGCTATAGAGCATCAATTCCTCAAAAATCATTGATCGTTAAAAAATGTCTTAAGTAATGGGACCGACCGAAAAAAAAAAAAGTAATGGGACCTTTGCTTCTTAACTCATTTGGTTGAGATGGACCTACCATACGGTTTCATATTAGGTAGTTTGGTACAATAATTAAAAATTAAATTTTAATTAGTAAGTTTTATATGGGTCCATTGCAACAAAACCCAAAATGAGAATATCTAAGGCCCATGAAGAAAAGTCTAATTCAAGGGACACGTGTACAGTTGTGAATCGGTCTAAAGAAAGCCGCCGCATCTATCGCCCTTCATTTAAAGATTCCTTCTTCTTCTTCAAGTTCCTTTCTCTTTCTCAAATTAGCTTCTTTATCTTCCCCCTTTGACGCGCAAACTCCTTCTCCAGATCGATTTCTGTTATACATGATCCGACTTTAGGGTTCTTACGGTTCCTTTATATATCTCGCTATCTCGAGATTCGTCCTTTTCTATACGCATCATCAAAACTCTGAGATCTCTGCCTCGTTCGTATCAGAATTAGAGAATTAGGGTTTTTACGCGGCGGCTCTTCGGTTCTAGGGTTTCGAAGAGCATCGATATAATGCCTTCGGCGCTCTCTAAGCTAATCGTTAATCTCCTCTCTTTAATTCCTTCGTTGACTCCTTATCACTCTGGTTTATGTTCTAATCGTTTGAAACCTCTTGAAAAGTGTGATTGGCGTGGTAATCTTAGTTAACGCTTCGATTTCTTCTGTTCTTATCCTCCTACCCTCTCTTTTACCGTTTGTTATCTCGTACTACTCGTCTGGTTCCTTAAAGTTTTTTCCTAGCTCAGCTAAGCTTCACGAAGAACAACTTTGTGATCGGAATCGTCGGACTCGCAATCTGTCCTCGATCGTTGGTGATCTTTTATTCTTACTTTTGGTGGTTCTATCGATTTGCAATCTACAGAGGTATGACTCTTTGAATTCTATAGACCTTAACATTTGATCAAGTTATGCGTCTGATTTGTGCCATCGTGAATTCATGATCACGTAGATTAGGTCAAAATTTAATTATATGCTATGAAATCATTTACTGATGTGCTTATGAACTTGTTTGTGGGCAGTTACTACTGCTCTAAATCTCATTTGCTTCTAGCTGGATATGACCGCTGCTTGTGGTAAGCTGGATTTCAAAGACGCGGACCTTGAGATCTTAACTTCGAGTCCTACACTCTGTTCTAAAGGCTCGAAGCATTCCTCACTCACCGGATTTGAAGATATTCAGGAATCCGATGGAGATGATACTGATTATATAGACCAAAATGCAAATGAAGAATCCAATGAGAAGAATTTGGGAACATCCACCGGTTCTTTATCTCCCAAATCTTTAGATGATGAAGAGAAGGATAGGGACCCTGTGACTGTAACTCAGCCTTTGGTATATACAATACTCGTTAACTCTCTATTTTATCCTCAGTTTTATCGTCTCTAAACTATTGGATTTTTGCCCTTGTTCTTATTGTGTACGAGATTAGCTATTTACATGCTATCAGTATAATCTGCTCGTCCTAGTTCCTATATGGTTTTATTGCCAAGGTACAAGTTGTGTATCATCATCACTGAGTGTTACTTGTTCTATTTAGGCTCGTGGATCATTGATTTTTCCATAGGTGGGTAGAAACAAACATGAATTCATGTGTATCTTTGATGTTGGATAGATTCTTATAAAATTCAAATGAGATTAGTCTACATGATCTCCATAGTTGAAGCAAGGAGAAAACATTTGATTTACGAAATCACGAGTCCTGCAAGTCTATGGTTTCTATAAGAGAAAGAGTTAGAGAGTCTGTGTGCTCTCTCAACCGTCACTTTACTTGATATCTATCATTCACTAAATAGTAGTTGAGTTCTTGTCATATCTAAGTAAGCTGATAGTTTCTCACATGTTTGCTGAATCCATCAGACACCAGTTGCTCTCATCCCAGCAATAAAAGGGAGTCGCGAGAAACATGGCTTATCACTGAAGAAGTCAAGTGTTTCATGGGCACCTGATGTGTACGATCCTCCACCTTCCATAGTGTCTCACACAAGAAGCAAGAAACAGCAGCTGCAGCAAAAATCTAAGAGCAAAGACAATCACAGGAAGAGCGTAAAGAAAGGACAGAAGAGCAGCTCAAACTCTTCTTCTCGTGGCAGTAGCAGCAAAGACAAGAAGCACAGTTCTCGCAAACACAGTAGTGACAAATTTTCATGGGTAACTCAGATGCCTATCATTGCAGCATCTTCTTGAAACATGAAACAAGGTCAAAAGCTCCCATCTTCATCACTCTGTTGAGGTTGGTCTTCTCTGTCTATAATAATAATAATAATAATAATCTCTTTATGTGTTTTCCTGTTTTTGAGTGTTGGAACTACTTTAGCTATATGGGGGATATGTCCACGTAATCATCCTTTGATGATCTCAATATTGTTAACATTTTGTTGAAGTTTGTTGTTTGTGTTTTGGGTCAATATTACTTTATGTGATTGCTGTTAAGACTTGATGGATCTTTAGTTATTGAATTTGGTATCATCTCATCAGTATATAATATGGTATCTATACAAGTTGGAAGCTAGACGAATGTTTCATAAGGTATAGTCAGGGCCGGCTGGGGAGAGACTTAGCATTGATCTAGATATAGTCATAGCTAAGGTCGCACCCAGCAAGCTTTACACGTGTCCGTCCTGTCACGTGTTCACTAGAATAAACCAGAGTCAGGTCTAAAGGGGTGGTTACTCTAGAAGATTGGTACAGAGATGTTGATTGTAAATGTTCTTGTTCCGTTTACGACTTGGTGAATCCTATAAGGCTGGGAGACAATTTTGTGCTCTTCTTTGGAGAGAGAGGTGAACATTGAAGAGACATGTTGCGTCTTAAGCTATTGATTATATTTAGTCAGTTTTGTGACACAGAGAATCTGAATTATTAAATCATGTTCAACTATAGAAATAGTGGGCACATATGTTTGAAGAATAATGATTAGGGAGAACATGCAGAGCACGTGAGAAGCATGCCTGAGAATTGAGTTGAGTTGAGCAACTTCGTTAAGTTCAAAGGTTGATCCAGAAACCCCACTTCCAAAGCAATGAGTGTGTTATTACTTTTCGATCTTGTAAGTGTAACGATCCACGACCAGACCGTATGAAAACTAGTTCTTTAATATTAAAACTTTTTTTTTTAGGGTGCGATTGAATTTTAAAAACTACGAAGATTATAGACAAATATTCGTTAAAGTTAACATTTAAAAAATCAGGTTTAATTGAGTTTAAATATCATTATAATTTCTACAGTATATGTTTTTCTATTGGTTCCTTTTTTAGATGTTTTTTTTAAGTTACGAATTTTGAAAACTGCAAAAATAAAATAATGAAAAAAATATGAATTTCCTCTTAAATTCTTAATTGATAATAATATTATTATCAAAGCAATGATTGTATCCAAGGGTGGGCATTCGGTACTCTCGGTTCTTCGGTTCTTGAAGATTGGTAACCATTAAGGAACCGTTAAAAATTTCGGGTAGTTCGGATCGGTTCTTTCGGTTCTCGGTTTGTTCGGTTCCTAATGTTTGGTAACCATATTAGAACCAAAATAAAACGGTTCCAAATAGATTTGGTTCTAAATAGTTACTTTGTAATCATATTATCCAAATTAATTCTACACAATACAATATTTCAATAATCAAGTTAATTCTTAACAAAAAAAACATAGCACACTACCTCATGATATCATAGACAAGCAATGATGTTAGTTACTTATGTGATTATTTGTCATGTTCGTAACTAAAAATTTATAATCGCAAAGTAAAGTAAAGGTAAATGTAAGATTAAGGATTAATACTCGGTTCTATATAGGTACCCGCGGTTCCTCGGTTCGATTCGGTTCGGTACCAAGAACCGTGGGTAATAAAATTTGGATCCATTCGGTTATTTTTCACTATCCGAAACCGACCCAAATCCCAAATTTTCGGTTCGGTTCGGTTCCGGTTTTTATACCCATCCTTAATTGTATCGTTAGTTTTTGGTGATGTACTAATGATCCACAACAAGAACTTGGGAAAACTTGTTTTAATATTACAACTTACTTTACTCTTCGAACTTTGTTGTAATCATCTTTGTGTTTACTAAAGAATACAGAATCTTGATTAGGAAAACTGAACTGAAAGAAGCATTATATTTAAGAAATCAAGATATCACACTTTAAAATTAAGAACACCATATATTTAATCCGGAAAACTCAATCCGAAATGGCTCAAGAAATAGAGACAATGCACGTCTTCTTGATTACGATGAAACACTATGGTTAATTGGAGTCCTAGTTTTACACATGAATATATCTAAAAGAACATTCCACGTACCATGAATTTCGATTAGACCACTTTTGATTTGCGTCTGCTCTGAATAAACAAATGGATTGGCCCCAAGACTCGTCTGCTTCCATTTCATAGATTTAAGGGGTTAATGAGATATGGTTGGAGTTTGTTTTGTTCATCCACACCACCCAATGGTTTTGTTTGTTGTGTAACCCGATCCAGAGGGTGACTGCGGCTCCTGTTGCGGAGGGCGTGTAGGTCCTCGAGGTCTGGCAGGATCCACAAAGATGACCCAACCATCTAAGAACTTTGCATTCATTTCTTCTTTGGCCTTCTCTGCATCTTCAATTGTTGCATATGTCACAAAACCAAAACCCTTTGATCTCCCGCTTTCTCGGTCTGTGATCACTCTAGCTGCAATACAATAGAGAAAACATATATATGTAAGACTTGTGAGGATTAGGAGGTGGAATGTAGCAAGCCAGAGCAGTCTCTGCCATTGATTCTCCATACATGTTTTTTTTACTTGCGTAACACAAGAATCAATGTTATATCACTCAGCGTGATTTAACCCTTTATATGTTTCATTATTAGGAAGATAAATACCATTTCTAATAATGTTTTTCAACTACGTTTTTAAAATATGAAGATTTTTTTATAAATAAAAACATAAATGAATGACAATCATTTCTTATAGTTTTCATTTTTTCTCCAAATATATTCATTAAATTTGAAAAATATGAGTAAAAGTTTGAACAAATGAATAGTAATCCTTCAAATTATTTAGTTTTCGTTTTGAAGAAAATAAAAAATGAAAAACCATCCGAGTATATTTCCTCAAATTTGAAAACTGAAAGACCATTAAAAATAGCTCGAGAGATGATGAATTAATAGAGTTACCATCCACGAGATCTCCGAAAGGAGCAAATGCATTCTTCAGCTTTTCATCAGTTGTGAGTCTGGAGAGACCTATTGAAATCACGAAGATAAAGGCTTCAGAAATAGCTCAAACATAGATTTCAGGAAGTTAATGGATTCGTCAAATCTGGGTGCATCAAGAATCAAGTGTGTTTCAGAAAAGTTAGCCAATCCCTGATAACATTCTTTATCTCCAGGCCTTAAGAAGTCAATAAAGTAAAGGATAGAGCAATCAAGAAAATTAGAACATCTTAATTCTGAGTTAAACCTTCATGTGTTTTCCATACCCAATACGGCAAAACCTTCGTTTAAGAGAAGCAACAGAAGTCAGAGGACAACAAAGGAATACGAAAGAAAGTTTCAGATTGCAAGGAATCTATCACAGCTAAGAAGACCTCAACAATTTATAAATTCATTATCAGTAAAGGAACAATTGCCAAGTAGATAGAAGCATTCATGTGACTCCAGACACAATTGCTACTCGAAAAGTAGGAGATAGATTCTGTCTGTTTGCGAGAAGCAGCAGAGATCAGAACACAACAGACACAAACTTTGTTTAAGAGAAGCAGTATAGATCAGAAAAAGAACAGAGGAAATACGAAATACAAGAAAGAAAGTATCAGATTGCAAGGACTCCATAACAGCTAAGAAGATCTCAGCAACTTCTAAACTCATTATCAGAAAAGGAACAATTAGCAAGTAGATAGAAGCTTTCATGTGATCCCAGACACAATTGCTACTTGAAAACTAGAAGATAGATTCTGTTTGTTTATATCTCAAAAGTACCTCACGAATCCACATTAACACAAATCATCTACAGATGAATACGAATTGACGAATGTGTATATATCATTACGAATCACATATAGCAGAAACATTCATTCTACAAAAGGTTGTAGAATCGAAGATAAGTGACGAAAATCCAGAAAATCATAGTTAGGGCGAAACTAAATCTCCGGAGAGAAGAGAAATGAGGCAAGAAATGAGAAAGTTACCGCTTACGAAGAGCTTGGGAGACGTGAGAGTAGAGCAATGGCGAAGGAAGAAGGATGGGGAAGACGAGAGGCTGTTGGATCCGGCGAAGAGGCGGCGGAAAGTGGAAACGAACGCCATTGGATTGCTACTGGTCAAGGGTTTAACGATGGACGATACAGAGCTTTCGAAAATTACTCATTGATTATCCCAGCGGATTTCATAATATTTACAATTTTACCATTTTTTTTAACGCCAAATATACTTTTCATGTAGATTATATATTTGATAAATTATGTAAAATTTAGAAATTATATAAATGTATATAGTATTTTAGATAAGTATATTTTAATTTTACTAAAAAGAAAAGAATATTTTAAAATTTTACCATTTTTTTAACGCCAAATTTTCTTAGTATCCCTTATTTAATAAAGCACAAGTAAGGAGAGAGAAACCCAGACACCTAAGCTTTTTGCTAACGTGTCACTCTATAATTAATTTAATATTTTTAATTATTTTTAAATAGTCACTCTATAATTAATTCAATATTTTTAGTTTTTTTTTAAATATTTACAAAAGTTAATTTATGTTTTAATAATACAAAATTGACACGGAATTTGTAATTTTCCTAAATATTATACTTTTTCTCCATTATTTTTTTTATAATATTAAGAAATTGACATGTAATTTTTAAAATAAACAATATATTTAAATAAATTTAATTACACCCTTTTGTTAAACATATATGAAAATTTCTAAAAATTTTAATAAATTTAGCATTCATACTTTTAAGCTATTTTTAATTATATTCATGCATATTTTAAAACATGAAAACTATTAATTATATATTTTAAATTAATTATATATTGTAAAGTTTTTTTAATGATACTATATATTAAAGTATAAATACTTATCATAAATAAATTGACACGTAATTTTTATAACAAAAATATATGTAACTATAACTGAATATATAATTAATTATATTTGAACATGTTGGTTAAAAATATATAATCAATGATTTATTCTTCATTACCTTATTTTTCTCAACTTACATGTATCCATAGAGTTTTTATTTTTTGGGAAAAAAAAGTTTTTTTTTCAGAATAAAATACTTATCATAATTAAATAAATAAAAAAAACAATATATTTATCACGATCATAATCAGTTATTTTCAATCTCCCCATATCTCCATTTCTTTTTAAAAAAACTGTCCATAACTGCAATAACATAAAAAAAAATATATATTTTAACTCACAATAACAAATATATTTCATTTGCTCTTAGTAAAACCTCTTGCGCTCTCCTTTTCTTTTTATCCAAAATTTCAACAAATTATTTTTTCTCATTAGATTCTTTCATCATTAACTCACATGGCGATGAAATATATAACAACCTGACTCCAACAAGAAATGCCTCATGCCATTAACATTGCAGAGCAAAAAATAATCCAACGGGTAATAAACACTTTATTATGAGACATTTTTCAATATTTTTCTAGCTTTTGGCTTTTGACCTCTTTATTATGGCGTTTGTATTTCAACATCATTCTTAAGTCTTGACTGTTGACTTTTTTTTACAGTTTGAGGCAACACAGAAAATAAAAAGAAAAAGTAAAACTGGAGGTCAGACTCCTTGTGTAAAAGAAAAAAGCAGAGATAAAAGTGTGATCACGTGATTCATGTTATGTAAGTCTTCTATATTGCGAAAAAAAAAAACCAAACAGTCCCTATATTTTTCATTCAATTTAATTATAACAGTTTCGATTTTGTTATAATTTTTAATAAATGTAAATTTAGCTATATCACAAATATTAATTTAGATATTTATGTTTATATATACCCACATGTATCTCTAACAATAAAAATTAATTTAAATTAAAATTAACTAAAATTAAATTTAAATTAATTGAATCTTTTTATATTGTAACTGCATCCCTCTGCTATCTACTAACCTTCTTCATTAATTGTTATTTTAATTTAGTTATTTCAAAAGAAATAGCCGAAAAATTATAACCAATGAGAGGTTTTTTTTNCTCTCCTTTTCTTTTTATCCAAAATTTCAACAAATTATTTTTTCTCATTAGATTCTTTCATCATTAACTCACATGGCGATGAAATATATAACAACCTGACTCCAACAAGAAATGCCTCATGCCATTAACATTGCAGAGCAAAAAATAATCCAACGGGTAATAAACACTTTATTATGAGACATTTTTCAATATTTTTCTAGCTTTTGGCTTTTGACCTCTTTATTATGGCGTTTGTATTTCAACATCATTCTTAAGTCTTGACTGTTGACTTTTTTTTACAGTTTGAGGCAACACAGAAAATAAAAAGAAAAAGTAAAACTGGAGGTCAGACTCCTTGTGTAAAAGAAAAAAGCAGAGATAAAAGTGTGATCACGTGATTCATGTTATGTAAGTCTTCTATATTGCGAAAAAAAAAAACCAAACAGTCCCTATATTTTTCATTCAATTTAATTATAACAGTTTCGATTTTGTTATAATGTTTAATAAATGTAAATTTAGCTATATCACAAATATTAATTTAGATATTTATGTTTATATATACCCACATGTATCTCTAACAATAAAAATTAATTTAAATTAAAATTAACTAAAATTAAATTTAAATTAATTGAATCTTTTTATATTGTAACTGCATCCCTCTGCTATCTACTAACCTTCTTCATTAATTGTTATTTTAATTTAGTTATTTCAAAAGAAATAGCCGAAAAATTATAACCAATGAGAGGTTTTTTTTGAGATCTTTGTTAACTTTTATCCTTTTTTTGTTTTTGAAAAAAAAAACCCATTTTAGGATGATTTGGAGAAACATGAGAGATCATGGAATGGTAAATGATTTTTTTGAGATCTTTGTTTACTTAATTTCTTTTTGAAATTGATTTATTAATGTGCCCCTGCATAGCAGGGGCTTAAACACCTAGTAATTAAAATACTACAACTAATCAATAAGAATGAAAATTTGCAATCTTCATTTTTATAATTGAAAATATGATTAATAATTATAACTAAAATATAAATAAAATATATTTTGGATTTTGTTCCATTTTTTCCCCCAAAAGATGATACTATTTAATCTAAATGTTTTTGGTTTATATTGGAATAAATACATTGCGGTACTGTTTCATGAGAGGAATTTGCAACACTTTAATCAAACTATGAGCAAATGGAATCTAGTGCTTGTACTCTTCTAGGTCTAATTCATCTATGGAGATTCATTCATGGAGTCAGTCATATTTCAGGTTTATTTGCTCAAATGCGGTGAATAAAAATGAAGCAGGTGAGATTAGGTTACCTTCTCTTTCTACTTTGTAACTTTCTTCGTATTTAACTCTCTCAGATCTACGCCCAAAATCTCTTCACTCTATACACCATCCATGAATTTTTCCCATCTCTTCTCATCTCTCACTAACCGATTCGTATGGCGGATTCCGATCTTCGTCTACGGCGCTACTTGGACGATCTTTCTCACCATCACTGTCGCTGTTGTCTCACTCACGCCGGAGTTCGCCTTCGTCTCTTCTATTTATCCGTCTTCTTCTTCGTCGCGGCGGTGCGGATCTGATGCATCGGTTTTGGTGCCGTTAGATCTTCCGTCGGAGATGTTCTGTTTGCCGGCGAGTCTGTTCAGGAGATCGAAGATGGATTTGGTTGTTCCGCCGGTTTTTGCGGCGATTGTGGTAGCTCTTTCCGCCATTGTTGTACGGACGATGGGCCTTTGGGAGGCCGAAGAAAACCGTTTAACTTAGGCCCAATACATTAGCGCTGAATTACAGTGTATATATACATGATACATCCTTGATATATATATAACTTAATATATTCGAAAAAAAAATCGATATATTATATATCCGGAATAAAATAAATAAAAAACTTATTTAATTAGTAAAATCGAGAGTCGTAAGCTTTTAAATTTTTCATTACCGTAGTATCTCTAAGTATAAAACTAGAGTAATATTAGAATTTACAAAACATGTTTGAATCATATAGAAAATGTTATCAAAATGTTATAGTTATGTTGATCACAAAATGTAATTTTATCTAATAAAGTTTATGTGCAAACCAATGATTCAATCTGTTTTTATAGAAAACGATTTATGTATTTGTTTAAGACATGTATAAATATGAGTTTAATGTCACTGTCGTTATGAAAATGTTTAAAACATCACACGCTTAATCAATTGATTTAAAATAAGATTGTGGTTCACACTTCCATAATTCTAAACCATTTTTTTTTAACTTCAATTCTAAACCATTTATGTCTTCAAAATAATTAAATTTAATTAAAAATATGTAATTGGTAATTTGTTGTTGCTAAATATTCAATTTAATATTGGTAATAGCTTTTGTTATTACCTTCATCAAACTCCACCCAATCTGTTTTTTTTACTCATATATTAAAAATCGAACCCAAGATTTATTAGTGCCGGTTTGGTTCAAACCACTAGGTTTAATCTGAATTGATATTCCTAATATTAGTAGGTTTGATTTTCAAAAAGTTAAACCCCCAAGTTTTTTTTTTTTAAAATCAGATCTTGTGTAATACTTTCTCCGTCCCAATTTTTTTTAAGATTTGTTTTTGTCCCACAAAATTGATTTTCTATATTCTATTTAATTAAAAATATAAATTTTATAAATCAACTCAAAAATTAATTGAGTCTATCTTGTTTCTATTGGTTAAATATTATAAATATATAAATATAAATACAGTTAAATAGAATACAAAATTTAACAAACTAATAATTGATTCCTTAATATGTGTGCAAATGTCAAAAAATCAATCAAATTTTAATATATTAAATAGTATAATATTGTTTAAATCTCACATGTTAGACTATAATAGAACCTCTGTAAATTAATAATATTGGGACCAGACAAATTTTAATTTATTGAAATATTAATTAATTGATAAATTAATAATTATTAATTTATAAAATTAATTCATAAACATATTGATTTTACGGAAAAAAAGATATCAAATCTTGACTCATATCTTAAAAACTTTAACATTACATTATGTAAATATTTAGTTTATTATATATAATTTTTAGTTTCTAATTTTTGTTATAATTTCCTTAATTTTTTTTTTATATTTTTGTCTTTATGATTTGTATTAATTGTTATTTGATATTGGAGAAACAAACAACATTGAAATCTTATTTTACTAGGTTATCTTATATATCTAAAATTTATCTTTATTAATTTATGATATTATTGAGACCATAATTACATAGGAATTTCAAAAAAATTATTATCTTATTATTTTATTAAATTATGTCAATTTTTACACTGATCCAACTCGGATAAAAAAGAATTTATTAATTTATCGTGATTATTAATTTATAGAAATTCTACTGCAATTATAATTTAAATGATCTTTTTTTTAATCGTATTATGGTGGTTGAAGAGAAATATGGAAAAGAAAAACTACAAATGAAGATAATCCTACCAAATTATTACGTCTCGAAAATAATATCGAATGACAATATATATAATAATAAAAAATATATAGTATTTGGATTTTTGTTTTATAAATTTAAACCTTTGAAAGATATCAGACTCTCACAAAAACATATCAAAGGAATGTTGAAGAAGGAAATTGTAGAAATGTTATCCGATTAAATCTATTGAAAGCTCCTCTACAGTAAACAACAAATGTACAAGTTTGTTGAAACAAGAACCAAAGATTCTGTTGGTGATACCTTTGGTTTGGTACATAGAATGGTTTATTTTGCCTGTAAAAAAAAAATTTTAACTTTTGAATCTTATTATATCTAAATTACATTTCTAAATTAATAAATATTATATATAAAAAATAAAATAAAATATCATTCAAATAAAATAAAACGCATTAGACACAATTGTTTGGTCCGTTCACATTATTCAAAACCCTACAAAAAAATTTTACAAGATCCACAAACAAATGACTTTCAATCCTTAGAACACAACAAAAAGACTAAGTCATGTATGTCTTCAAGGAGACTAAAACCAAACATAAACACACATACAAATAAAACACAAGTAAACAAAAATCTCAACTTCGTAAACCCATCAATCTAAAATCTATACGAGAACTATGCACAAATCAATTGATAAAATTTAATAAAAAATTGTTTATATATGGATAATGCACAAAATAATTTATATAATGTAGAACGACTGCACAAATGTTAAAGTAGTTAAACACAAAATAATTTTATCCAAACAGTGATAAAACTATTATATTATCATAAGTTTTACATCAATTTGTATGAAATTTGCACGACAATTCTTATTTTTTTCAATCTAAACCTAGATTCGTCTACATGATATAAAAATTATAATATATAATAATTTGAATTTAAAGTCTTACATTTGAATAAATTTTGGGTAATGCTCTAAACAAACACTTATAATGATATTATATTCATATTTTAGTACTAAATAAATCGCACACTAATCAATTAATTAAACATATTATCTTTGAGTATACGTATATGCTTTTACTATAACTAATTATTCTTTAACTAAAAAAATTAATCATTTTCATATTATATAAGGGTAATGGTCAAACAAATCCGGCAGTTGTTCGCTTAATAAAATAAACCTCACAATTTTAATTTAGTAAAACCAAACCGTTATTTAGTTTTACGGCAAAGTAAACTTTGTATTTTAATTGTTAGTAGAATAACATGCAATTTTAAATTGGTAAAATAAATTTATAGTTGTGTTTGTTTATCGACAAAATTATACTCATCTAGATGAGAAGAAGAAGATGACACTTGATTCCTTAAGAATACGATATGAGAAAAATTTGCAGTTATCGTTTGGTAAAATAAACCCCGGTTAGTTTTGTAAAATTAAAATTATATTTTTTTACTATTTTAGAGGAATTTATAACTTCAAATTATAATTTAATAATATAATTTTAGGTTATTAAATTAAAATTTCAGATTAATTATAATTTTATTTTGATTTTATTTATACCAAAACTGGTGAGGATTTATTTTACCAAATGATAAACCGCATGGTTTATACAACTAAACTGCAAAATTGTGTTTAGGGATGTCAATTCGGGCTA
>KE151513.1:151621-166113 GCA_000411095.1 Aethionema arabicum
TTTTCATGACTAATGTAATATTATTATAATCATTTTAATGATTTAAATCATTAAAATCATGAATATTTAGAAATCGTTGAACTCTTATCACTCTCTACTTCACTAGCTTTTTTAAATATTTTGATTTTATTTTGTTTATATTGATTTATTTACATTTTTACTGTTTTTATTTGTATAGTTCGGAAAGCCCGAAAAAATCCGAAAAGCCTGAAACCCTGTCCGGGCCGGGCCGGACTTCAAAATATAAGCCCGAAAAAAAACGGGCTGGGCCGGACTCGGGCTCAAATATGCACGGGCTTCCCGGGATTTGGGCCGGGCCGAGCTAGCCCGATTGACATCCCTAATTGTGTTGTCAATTTAAAACTATAGAGTTTATTTTACCAAACAACTAAAATCATATGATTTTTTTTCACATAAGACAAAATATAGAATTTAATTTTACCGATTTAAAGTTGTAAAATTTATTTTACCAAATTGTCAAATTCCAAGATTTATTTTTCCATTAAATCCGTATCCATTCGGTGTTTTACCTTTAGTTGATCTCCAAAGATATAAATAATAAAATAATTAATTAATTAATTATGGTCAATCAATAATTTCTATAAGTTACCAATTGGTACATGTAATTAATGATTAATGCATAAAACCATCTTTATATTTTAATAAACGAAGCAAATACACTTAAAAACACGTTTAAAACAATTACCTAAAATCAAAACCAATCCATCACGGTATCATCTTTTTGCATTAAAATCTTGAAACATTATCAATAAAAAAACTCAAATTTTTATAACTTAATCCAATAACACAAAAAAAAAACGCAAATAACATCTAAAAATGTTTTGTAATTTAAAATTAGTTCAACAAGCAAACCATGTAATTAAAATCAAATGATTTTAATTAAATGGTTTCATTAATGAAGAGAATCAATGAGATTGTTACTAAAATCCCAAAGCTTGTCTGCAAGAGCTTCATCTGTTCCAAATTTGCTTGGCTTTACAAGATTGCAATCACCAAAATATTTGCCAGAAACACCCTTAAGCTGAGGGTGAAGTGCCACGTAGCATGTTGTAGCTGCTCCTTGAGGTATATTTTTCCATAGGAAGAAACTCATAGCTTTAAACACCTCTGAAAATATTATAATACAACATTGGTTTAACTTGAAATTGAAATTAATTAATAGAGAACCGAACCGGTTACGTACTCATGCTTAAACCGGAATAGCGGAAGAGATTAGTGGTGATAAGTCCAGGGTGTACTGAATTTATTGTGATGTTTGCACCCTCTTCCTGCATCCAACAAAATAATTTAGTATTTATATATTGAAAAATTTCAAGAAATACAATAATTTAAGGGATTTTTGCAAAATACACAAAATTTATTAGTGATTAACAAAAATAATCTTGTCTTTATACTATATGTTTGGAAATCCACCATGAATTAGTGTATTGTTCAAAAAAATACTATATTGAAATTTAATTTATAGAATTTTTTAAAACAATTGTCTATCTATTTCGATTGAAAAATTAATATTTTGTTTGTTACACAAGTTTAATCAATTGTGATTATACTAAAATACGGAAAACTAAATTTGTAATTTCTTAAAAATATGATCAATTTATGATTATGAGAATTATGCCACAATATATGTAAAAATGTTATAAATAACACTTCTAATACTTTTGAAATGCATAAAACAAATTAAAAGAGTTTGTGGTAGCCGGTAGCTAATGTAATTTTTTATAGTATAGTCTCAGATAGATCATATATATATATATATATATTTTTTTTTATAAAAGTGTATATATATATATATATATATTTTTTTTTTTATAAAAGTGTATTTCACTAGTATTTACTATTATCACGATTATATTAAAATTTGCAACCAAGAAAATAATAATTTATCAACTAAAAAAATATAAAATTATTTTAAACACATTTTCTCTTTTGTTTTAAGAAATTTAAATAATATTAGCCATAAATATGATATTTGTGTAAAAACTGTTACCTGTAGTTTACGAGAGAGTGCATTAGAGTGCAATATACTTGACAATTTGGATTGCCCATAGGCTTTTTTCTCCGAATATCTATAACAAATAATAATAATTAATCAACCGTGTTTCTATTTTTTTTTTTATAAACTGGGAAAATTCAGGGTCTTATAGCCCGGCCCATACATCTTTTTCAGACCGGATATCAGAACGACTAAATATGCACAATAAATCTTGTAAATCTATTCGTAATTAAAGAGTTAACCCATAGTTTTTGGGATATATACTCATAAAAAAACTCACTAGACCGACCTTTTGTTTATATGAATTTTAAAAAATAAAATAAAAATTGAAAAATTAAATAAGTACCGATGAGGATCGTTGATGCAATCGAAGTAAATGCCTTGTTTGTAAGTATAATTATGAGCAATTGATGACAAATTCACAATTCTTCCTTCTATTCCACTTTCTCTTGCACTATTTTTCATTTTCTCAAGCAGCAGATTCGTCAGCAGAAAATGACCTGCAAAACTCACATAATAATAAACTGATTTAGATTTTTAATGTAGAACTAATATATGTTTAAATATTTTATTTTTTATTTATTAACCTGAAAAAGTGTTTGAAGTTTATTTTTTGTTTGTCTCATGTTTGAAGTTTATTATACGAGAATTTCTGTGAATCACACCAATTGAAAAATGTTTTTTTTTTTAAAATGCATATGTATATATTAATTTTTTAAAGCTACACTTTACAAAAAATACATTTCTTTTCTTTTAAATTGAGTATTTAAGGAAAGTAAAACTTTTGTTAACAAATGAAAATATTATCATCTATCCATACACATATTTATATATATTTTAAATATTATTACAAATTTGCGTATTTTTATTTAAAAATTTTGATATTTATCTATTTTTTAATTCTTCTCAGCCTTAAAAATAATATATTTTTGAAAAAAATCCTAAAATACACTAATTTAATGCGTGTTTTGTAAAATTGCATATTTTTATGTATTTTTTTAAAAATAAAAATACATATTTTAATAATTAAATTTTATGGTTTATTGATTACATGCATTTATGGTTTAACGATTAAAAATATATTTGTAATGATTATACTTTAAGAGTAATATAGTTCATCAGTATGTATAATAAAAAGTGTATTTAAAAAAGTATAAATAAATCAGTGTATTTTTACAAAAAAAAACATTATATTTTTGTAATCATTTTATTATATAAATTAATGTGAGTAGATTCTAATGATTGGAGAAAAAACAGAGAGTAGATTCTAATGCTTTAGTAACAAAAAGAATAATTAATTACAGATTAAAGAAATTAGAAACAACATAGAAGCGTTACATACCAATGTAGTTGACTCCGAATTGTGATTCAATTCCATCTTCAGTTAGCTGAAAAGGACAGAACATAACACCTGCATTGTTTCTTCACATTTCAACACACACAAAACAATTAATATATATTTCAAAATTATTAAAATCCAAAAAAAAAAAAAACAAATCATACATGAGTATGTTGAGAGGAAGATGAAGATCAAGAAAACTTTGAGCAAATGATTTGACAGATTCAAGTGAAGACAGATCAAGTTTAAGAACATCGATTCGTGCTGTCGGAATTGTTTTAAGAATCATTTGTTTAGATTGATTTGCAGCTTCTGTGTTTCTTGCAGCGATGATAACATGAGCTCCTCTCATTGCTAACACTCTTGCTGTTTCTAATCCAATTCCACTTGCTCCACCTTTTTTTTAGAATTGGTTAAGTAAACCAATGGGGGAAAAAAAAAATTATCTAATATGAATAGGTAAAATGTTATAAATAAATAAATTACAAACTACCTATTTTAGATTAAATTACTAAACCATCTCTAATAATTTTTCTTTTTTATTTTTTTTTAAAAAAAGAACAATGGTAACATTTTAAATAGGTAAAGAATTATTTCCATTTGGTCAAAAAATATTTCAACTATCAAAATAATTTTATAAACATTTTTAATAATCGTGGCTTAAATCTAGATTTTTAAATCAAAAATAAACCATAAACACAAAATCAAATCTTAATCTCCAAAAATTTTAGATTAAATTACTAAACCATCTCTAATAATTTTTCTTTTTTATTTAAAAAAAAAAGAACAATGGTAACATTTTAAATAGGTAAAGAAATATTTTCATTTGGTCAAAAAATATTTCAACTATCAAAATAATTTTATAAACATTTTTAATAATCCTGGCTTAAATCTAGATTTTTAAATCAAAAATAAACCATAAACACAAATCAAATCTTAATCTCCAAAAATGTAATTCAATTTCGGGTTAATTAAATTGTAATTCCAAATTTAAGATTTTAGTTTTAAAAATCTAGTTATTAAGGTTTAAGTTTAATCAAGTTATCAAAGTTCAAACTTTAAAATAACATAATCACTTTTAATTATGAAAAATAAATATTCATTTTTTCGAAAAACTTTACTCATGTTTTTCCGTATTTGAAGAGTATATTTTGATTTTGTTAGTCTAATAAAGACTACAATTGGAAAATTAGTCTTTATTTTAGTTTTATATTAAAATTTTGAATTTAAAAAACTCAATCATATTCATTTACACATTCTATGCAACGAACCTAAAAATTATTTAATTCTTTTATTCATACGAATTTCGATTTGTACATTTGATGACTATATACGTTACAAAGTTTTTCTTTTTTATACGTTACAAAGTTTTTTTTTATACGTTACAAAGTTTTTCTATTTTATACGTTACAAGGTTTGCTACGATGATTCCATCGTTCACAAAATTACCCAAAAAACCCCTCAAAATATTGCATAAAACTACTTATCAAAAATAGATTTTTACACTTATTAAAATTGAGTTCGAACATTTTCTTCATCATTCATAAAAATCTAAGGTTCAAAATTTTGAAAACTATGAGGTTTAAATTACGAAACGGGTATACTTTAGGAATTTATTTGCCTTAATCTCTTTTACTCTCTATTAAATCAAAACTCTGCATTTTGATTATTTCAGGGTTTAAAATTTGGATACTTGAGGGTTTTATTTACGGTTTCAAAACTTTGGAGTTTAAATTACAAAACAAACATACTTTAGGGATTTATTTGCGTTAATTCCAAAGAAAATTAAAAAACCTGTGATGATTGCAGTGAGATTAGTGGCATCAATGGATTCAGTAACCTCTTCAGCTGTTGAAGCTGATCCAAATCCACTTTTTCCAGCTTTTCCTGTCATTACTGCAAATAATCCCATCTTTTTTTACAGATTAAACCCTAAAAACAGAGCAGATTAATGGAGAAGAAAGACAGATGAAGAAGAGAGAGAATAGATTCTGGTGTGTGAGGGTGTATTTGCTTTATATAGGCAGAGATGATTACGAAGTAGGAGAGTTGTTGTGGGAAGGTGTGGTCAAATTAGTTTTTATAGCTGACAGCTAATTATAATGTTAATTCTTAAAAAATCGTTATAACTTAACATAATTGATTTTTATACTACAAAAAAATCTTACCCTTTTTGGGAAAACTATACCGGAAATGGTAAGTTATAAATAAAAATAGTAAAAAATAATATTAAATTTTTATTTTTATTCAAAAATGCTGTGTACCTTATTTTACCATTATTGTTAGTTTTTTTCAAACTATTATTGGTTAGTCAAAAAACCATTATTGTTATTATTTTAAAAAAAACATATTTACCATTATTGTTATTATTTTTTGAAACATTTTTTTTTACTAAAAAATATCGTATATTTTGTTAAATTAATTAATAAATAAATTAAGATTTTGACTTTAAAACAATACATTATATTAAATTAATTAATAAATAAATTAAGATTTTAGATTTAAAACAATACATTACGTTAACTATTAAAATATAAATTTGAAAAATGATAATCTTAAACAATAATATGATAAAAATAGTAATAGTATTTTTATAAAATGTATATAATATATAAAAAATATATGTATTCTATAATATTTATATGTAATATAAATGATAACATTTAATATATTTTATCATAATATTCTTTTTTAAACCAACATGACAACATCCATGTTTAGAGATGTGGATGGGTACCTTCCACGTTTGGTGAAATGTTATACTTTTAATAGTCTCCATATAAAGTAATATAACATCATTTTTAAGAGAGAACGATCTATTTTCCCACGAAAACTATCATATACGATCAAATGTCTCTCAATCTATGCCCTAGTGTTAGATCCACACGAAATTAAAACTTCGCATTCTATTTCCCCATAAACCAGGAATTTTGACGGTTAAATTGGGGTTCATTAGACCAAGAGAGTTAGCCAAAATAACCAATATTCTAAACCGATTCTGACAAGATTTTGACCCGAATTAAAACCCGTTTAGCCCGACGAAACTATCCTAATTTCTCAAAACCAAGATCGAGCTATTTCCCCAATTTCTTCCCCAAAAAACCAATGGTAACCCTAATTCCAAATCGCTATTGCAACGAGAAGTGGAATTCTACGCGAAGGTAAGTCTAATTAAGCTTTGTTAAGTTCTCATTAGCACTAGAATTGTTGAAATTGGTTTGTAGAGTACTGAAATCAAAATTATCGGCTCGTGAAATTGGTTGGTAATTGATGAAAATGTGGTGCAGAATGATTATGTCTAGTAATGTATCAAGAGGTTCGACGGGTTCAGCTAGTTCACGTCCAACAAGTAGAAGAGTATTGGGTGTCCCGAAGTATTGTTGGTGTGGTGAGCGTATCATCTCTTTGATGTCAAAATCCGAGCACAATCCGTGTAGGAGGTACTTTCAGTGTGAGTATGTTGTCTCTGAAAAGGTAGTTGAAGTGAGTTAAAGTTCATGGTGATTTACCACATTTCGGTTTGTACATTAAACTGAGTATGTTGTTCATTTAGGTTGTAGATTTGGGGTGATGAGCATGCGTTCAAATGGGTAGATGAGGGCTTGTTAGACGAGATTGATATGTTGACGGTCCGAAATGAAGAATTAGAGCAACATCTGAAGGATTTTAAGTTGGAATGTGTTGAGGGTTTAATGAGGTTTGAGAGTGAGATGAAAGAAAAGGTAGAGCATATTGTAGAGAGTGAGGTGAAAAAGGTTCAAGGTTTGTTGTTTGAAGCTCACTCCGGTATGAAGAGGTTTGTGCTTCAAGTGACTGTTGGATGTGTAGTCCTTGTCGTCTGCACTAGGCTTCTAGATTGAGTAAAATATTGTGTCTCTCTTTTGTTTTTGTCTCTGTTTTGTTGGACGTTTGTGACTTAATGAGTCTGTTTTGTTTTTGTCCTGTTTTGTTGGACGTTTGTGTCTCTGTTTTGTAGAAAACACTCCCTTTGCTGAATTGTTTAATGACTTAATGTTTAAATCATCTTTTTTTTCCATCCAATACATCGACAAAAACAAACAACATATAAAATATTCAAAAACCCATTCATTTAGCCGATCAAAAGATTCCATTCGAATCACCAATGTTATTACCTAGAGACACCAAAAAGAAGAGAGTGTTGGTCTAAAAGCAATACTTAAACAATTAACCCGTCATTACCTAGAAGCACCAAAAACAGTCTAGATGAATCTCTAGAACAACAAAAACAGACCAAAACCATCCAAAATACCAAAAACAGTCTAAAACACAGCAAGAAAGTGACATCAAGCTTGAGTGATTGTCCCTTGCGAAGATTCACCTGCACCTTGAAAAGATTCACCTCCTCTACCGTGCATAGTGGCTTGAGCAACAGGATCGTTCTTGTGGAACCTTGTGTTATGGTTTGGGGCTACACATTATCCACATTGCATAATCCTTTTCTTAACTTTTGATGCTTTCTTTGTTGGTGACTCATGTACTCCCTTCTTCCTTTTGTGTGCAGCCTTGTTCACCTTACTACCTTGGGAGACATCATCTCGTCGTTCCTGGACATGAACATCCGGAGCACCTGTAGCTGGCCAAAACCTTATATCTCGCATAGGAACATGACCTTCTATGTAGTTTTTCTATCACATCCGTGTGCGAAAGCATTCACAAACGTAATCTTCAGGTATGTGTTGCTTAAACATTATTACTCTATATGCGTGCTCACAAGGTATTCCACAGATATCAAACTTTTGACAGCTACATGTTCGTCGTTCCAAGTTGACACGGTAAGGACTACCATGTAACCTTGCTTCGTAGTATCCATTAGTGGATGTAGTTACCATACATAAAAAAGTTGTGTCGTGTTCTTGAGCAAGAAACTTGGCAACATAAAGTGTGCATAGACCTACAAAAAACAAGTAGAGACAACAAAAAAATACAGTCAAAACACCACATGAAGTAGCTGACAAGATACAAATAAAAGTCTTAAAGTGGAACGAGTTGTGAGCATGAGATTCATAACACAAATAGAAACAACAACATATCATTGTGAGCATGAGATTTAGCAGAACGAGTTGTAATACGAGCCATTTTCAATCTCCGTATCATCTCTAACATAGGAACAAAAGTCTCCTCCCTAGCCTTCTTTATTGTCATATTGAAAGACTCCACCGAGTTGTTTTCAACATCCTCACAATAGCTATCTTTCTTGTAGAACGCCCTGCACCAACTCTTCGGATCTTGTTGCATCACATCATCATAAACCGAACTGTCATAATGTTGGAGTCTATCCAAATTCCACTGATACTCGGCCTCATTGTAGCTCCAAGCTAAGTTCCACACATAAGGTTTCATATTCTTCTTTCCAGCATGTTTCTTCTTCAAGTTCCCATATATGTGTCAGACACACATACGGTGCTCTGCTGTCGGTAGCTCTGTCTTCACAGCCTTGATTAATCCCTACACAAAGCAAACAGAGGTCAGCCTACACAAAGCAAACATATGTTAAACAACAGTACTTCTTACCTTCTGTCTGTCCGAAATGATAATGTAGTCACCACCATCGTCAAGTTGCAAATCAGTCTTCATTTTCCTAACAAACCATTGCCAGTTGTCAAAGTTTTCAACTGCCACTACACCCCACGCTATAAGGTATATACGATTGTCCGCATCTCTTCTCATTGCAACCAAAACAGTCCCTCTCACTTTTCGAGCGACGAACGTACTGTCAAGCACTACAAGAAAACAACCCAAAATTCGACCAAATTTTCGACCAAAAGATTGGTCAAACATAATTTTGACAAAAAATTGACCAAATTTCGACCAACCATTTTTGGTCGATAATTTTCGACCAAATTTCGACTAACCCAAAAAAAAAATAGAATTGGTCGATATTTGGTCGAAAATATTAAACTTCGTTCAATCTCGACCAAAAGTGGGCATTGTTATCTCAATCTGATTTATTTCTCTAAGGCATGAGATTCGAAAAAAAAAACCAGTCTTCTCTCAAATCGATCCTACGGAGAAGAAGAACCAAATCAAAGACGACGAAGGTATTTCTCATTTCTCTACTCATCCATTTTTCTTTTTACTAGATTTTTTTCCTTTTTCTGTCAAGAACCGAACAAAAGTCACGAGATGTGATTTTATCCGAATAGATTTAGATCTGAATCTCACAATGGACGAGTTTGTTGGATTTGTAACTCGGTATGCTTTCTCCATTTGCTAAAGCGTGTGGGTTGGATGAAAAGCATAGTTAGTAGTGAATCCGTGTCTAGGTTTTTTTTTTTTTTTTTCTGTTTTTCGCTTTATTCACGCTATGTCTGTGTCGCTTCTTCTTATCCCTTCGTAACCAATTTGTCTATTCTGGATACGCTCTCTTTTCTTTTGATCTTCAGTTTCACGAGTTTTAGCCTACTGAAATTGGATCTGATGAAAATAGATGTGTAGAAGCTGTTGGTTCACTCCTTTTCCTACTTCTTTCTTGTAAGTTCTCTTATGATTCATGTCTTTGCAGCTTTGCTAATCAATTAATTAGCCAAATCACAGTAAACACGTTTAAAGACATGTTCTTTGATGTTATGCTTGATAGAATACTTGGAGACATGACTTAATCTCATCTCTATTTTCCTGTTTCAGGAGATGGAAATCATGTAAGTAATTGCACATGACATAGGTTTTAAATATAATCAAATATTTTAGAGGTTCTCCGTTTGTTTTGATAGCAAAATCAGGAAAATCAGGAGATTGTAATGTGGTCATGGCCTATTGTACTCACTTTTTGATCTTGCCATAAGGATTTTTGAACGAGGGTGATGATGATATTGAAGAAAACAACGACGATGCAGAATACGGTGATGCAACTCATCTTCTTGAGAACATTGGATGGTCTTCAAGAACAAGGTATGTACTCTGCATTAGATGTGCTTTCACTTCCATGGCTTAGAGATTTATGGAGTCTTATTATTTCTTTTGTCTAGAGAGTTGTAACCAAGTAGCTACAAACTTGGTGTTATGATCAATCACTTTGAATGTTCGCTTCTTCTAGTGTTCACAAAAGCATAGGGTATGGTATCTGATCAAGGACACCAAATTAATGACAACAAGAAGTTGGATGCATAGAGAACTAGATGTTGTAAATGTTACACTGTTTGGCTCAGTTTATGTGTTAAGACCTGCACATTGTAACTGACTTTGTCTAGCTTGTCAATACAGAAAGTGGAACCAAATCGTCAAGATCTTCAAGGAGCATACAAGCAATACATGTCTGCTAGATGACTTTGTATAAGACAAAGGAGTAATGATTATTGTAGTCATGATTATTAACTAGTTTCTCTTTGGAAGAGTTTTAATTTCATTTTCAATTTCTATAATAAAAATTCTGTAAATTAATTTGCTAATTTTTTTTTAAAATATTTAAAATTATTATCGACCAAAAATTGACCAATATTTTTTGATTGGTCGATTTTTGGTCAATAACATTATCAACCACTTATCGACCAAAAAAAAGGTTGGTCGATTTTTGGTCGATAAATTTTCGACCCCATTTTGACCGCTTGTATTGTCGACCAGATTATCGACCAATTTCATTTATCGACGCTCG
The DNA here is from genome assembly GCA_000411095.1 of Aethionema arabicum. Taxonomy (NCBI): domain Eukaryota; kingdom Viridiplantae; phylum Streptophyta; class Magnoliopsida; order Brassicales; family Brassicaceae; genus Aethionema; species Aethionema arabicum. The sequence goes on from KE151513.1 coordinate 162,587, forward strand.
ATTTTCGACCAACCCATTTGGTGGTGATGTGCTCTTCCAAGTGCGTTTGAGGACGTCAAAACAAACGTAAAATCTGCTAAAAACATCTCGACCTTCACCATTTGTCACACATTCAACCTCCATACTCAAATTAATGTTGGAATCTAGTATTTCTGCAGCGTAGTCTCTCAAACGTGCAAATTGGTGATCGTATTCCCACTCAATCCACCTCAAAGCTTTCTTCCTAGCTGCTTGACACTGAGGTCTAGAAACCATTACCCGCCACTATTGGAAAATCACCTCCTCAATCTTCATAGGCATGTAGTAACTAAGTTCCTCTCGAAGCTAATCCTTAAACATCTTAGCAATCACAGGAACCTTGATATACTCACATTTACCATTTGGCACACAAGTGTGTGTATCCACATATTTCCTAACTTTTCATATCGGATCATTCGGAAGTGTGGAAGCATAAATTTGCCAAACACAATGCTCATTTTCGTCATAGCTACCACCACCAACACAATGAAATCCTATTTTCTCTTTTTCATACCTATACTGTTTCACATTTCGTCCACTTCTCAAAGCGTATTAGATGACAACCTCCTTGAAGCAAACCCCATTAAAGAACTCTTGGTCTTTGTATAGACCTTCTTCATTCGGCATATTCCCTTCGGTATGTGCATTGTTATCTTCAACCTCTGACCGTATTCGTTGTCTCCCTACCGAAACGTCACCGTCTCCAATCTCTTCGTCACTGTCACTTTCGGTTTCAGGATAAACATTGTGGTTTATCGGTACCTCATCCACAAACTCGTTAATGGCTTTGTAAATTAGATACTGCTCCCGTTCTTCGGCTTCGTCATCAAAATCTTCACCTGCGACAGACATGACCTCAGTAGCTCAACTCCAATTCCAAATCTTTACCTGCGACAAACCAATTCGAATTCGAAATCGTCATCGAAATCTTCACCAATTCGAAGCCGATTTTACTACTCTACAAACCAATTTCAACAACTCTAGTGCTAATGACAACTTCACAAAGCTTAACTAGACTTACCTTCGCGTTGCAATGGAGACTTGGGATTAGGGTTATCGTTGGTTTGTTTGGGGAAGAAATTGGGGAAATAGCTCGATCTTGATTTTGGGAAGTTAGGTACTTTCGTCGGGCTAAATGGGTTTAATTCGGATCAAAATTTGGTCAGAATCGGTTTAGAGTATTGGTTATTTTGGCTAAGACTCTTGGTCTAATGAAACCCAGTTTAACCGTCAAAATTCTCGGTTTATAGGAAAATAGAATACGAAGTTTTAATTTCGTGTGGATCTGACACTAGGGCATAGATTAGGAGACATGTGATTGTATATGATAGTTCCCGTGGGGAATAGATCGTTCTCCCCATTTTTAATGATATTCTTTGATTTTTGTAAATAAAAATTTTATTTTAAATATAAAAACAAAAAAATGTTTTCCAAGATCTTAGATCTATGGAAGCATAACAAAAACTCATAAAAATGTTTCAGGTTTACCAATCTTTGATCCTCTACATTATCGCTGGATTAACTCATCAAAATATTTCACGTTTCCCAATCTTTGAAATTAGTTAGTAGTTTCGTTTCTTTTTTCACATATGAATCACAACCTGGTTTTACTAGTTCATTATGTGAATTATAGAGGAATTATGCAAAATGCCCTCATTCAAGTTTTTTTTGCAAATTTGTCTTTTGTGTGAGGGTATACCAATTATACATTTGAGTCTATTGTTATTGTATTTTTGCAAAAAATGTTTGAATGAGAAATTTTTAAAAATCAATTATACAAAATGCTCTAACTCAATATGCTTTTACAAATTTGTCATAAAGTGTGAGGATATACCACTTATACCGTTGGCGGTGTTGGGTATAATGTTTGAGCATTTTTGCAAAAAATTGGTTGAATTAGGGCATTTTTGCAAATCCTCCATTATAAATAGTTGAATTAGGGCATTTTTGTAAAAAAAAAAACTTAAGTGTTTCTTGTATCTATTTGCAATATGAGACAAGAAAATGGTGCACAAACGATTCAATTGGTTATGGCATCATGTTCCAACATTTGCACCATACAAGTTCGAAGGTGTGTTCTTCCCGTTGATTCTTGCACAGGGAAGCACGACGCAAACTGCGAAAACAACAGTTATTGTCTTAGAGAGTTTAACACCAAATGCTCTGAATGTCTTCAAGATTTTTGCAAACTATTAACTTTCTCACCTAAATGAAGATGGTAAGCATCACAAAAACTCATCCACATCTAGTCTATGTAGCCATTGATGACAGTACTAAGTTTGAGAAACCTTGAAATGTTTCAGGCATGGCCATTGAAGAGCTGGATTCAGCTTCTCGGGAACGTTTCTTTGTGAGCAGTCAGGTGATTTTGAACTCTCATCTCACGGAATATAAAGATCATGAACTGGTGAAGACAAAGAGAAACTTAGATGAACAAGAGTGTTTGGACATAAATCTCTCATCATATTCTTTAAGACACCTCTTGCTTGATCTTAATCAGTAGACTCAACTCTATTTAATTTTTATATGAAGTAAGAGCAGCTATGAGACTAATATCAAATTTGGGTTTTGTGGATCTTCAAATTGAAGTTTGAAAATGGGAAAATTTGTAACTTAATTAAAATGGGAAAATGGATTCTCATTTATTATTTTTTATACATTTTAAGGAAATACTTAATTAAAATTAAATACATAAATAAGAAAACCCCAATTTTAAAACAAGTAAACAACTAAATCAATTGTATCCAATAAAATACATTTCCATTTTTACGAAAGCAATTAAATCCATTAAAAAAACTTTCCATTTTTACGAAATTAATAAAAAAAACATTTCCACTTTTACTAAATCAATTAAATCAAGTGTTTCTGCATAAAGGAAAAATTGTAAGTTCCATTAGAATTTTGAGAAATTATTAAAAAAAGTCCTTAGAAATTGGACCAAATTGAAGAAAATCATTAGAAATCAGCTAAAATACATAACTAAATTGGTTATTATGCCCTTCAAAAACTGCATCCTAGCATCTAATACCAAATTATTATTCCCTTACAAAACTGCAGCTAAATTACAGAATTAAATTGGTTTATGCCCCTCAAAATTTCCATCCTAGCATCTAATACCAAGTCATTTTCCAAATAGAAATTAGTCAACTCAGCTTCTTAAGTAATAAACCTAAGAACAAACAAGTATAAACTTCAAAAGGAAACTCAACCTATAGAATCAATCTTGGATAAGAAACATAAATATCCCCAACAAAGCAGTTCCAAAAACTGCATCCTAGCATCTAATACTAAGTCATTCAACTCAGTTTTCATTACCTTGCAATGGCAAAGACTATCGAGGGTTATCTCTTCGATTGTGTCCCCCCCCTCCCACAATCATTATTTATATTGATTCCTGATCACTCGGAGGTTTATAGCTATTGGGTTTGCTATGGGTATGATCTATTTTAAAATTTATAAACCTCTACTCCCGACCACAAGGGGTATTGTAGTTAGAATGAGGGTCGATC
>KE151514.1:4459-22984 GCA_000411095.1 Aethionema arabicum
GCGGATGCATACGAGCCTTACCATATCCCTCAACACCCTCGTAGAGACAAGCTCAGAATCCCTCCTCTCGACACTCACTTCTTCACCACTCCTCCCTCTTCCTCCTCCACTCTCGGCCTCAACGTTTACCCTCTCCAAGACTCCGATTACCTCGCCGCCGGTAACTTCCCAAGTTACAGCAATTTCATGGGCTTCTTAGGCCCTCCTTCCTCTACTTCTTCAACTCCTGTCGTCACCGGAGATAACAACTCTTTTAACGCCGGAACACTTTCTTCCGGTGACGTTCTTGTCTTCAAACCTGAACCTTTATCTCTTTCTTTATCCTCTAATCCAAGACTTGCTTACGATCTAGCCGTTCCAAGTGTTGTTAACGGTAATATCTCTAGATCTAACGGTGATAACTCCGCCGCTGTTACCACCGTTGCTGTTTCAAGAAGATCAGGTCCTCTTGGACCGTTTACTGGCTATGCTTCGATTCTTAAAGGATCAAGATTCTTGAAACCTGCTCAGCTTCTTCTTGATGAGTTTTGTAATGTTGGCCGTGGGATTTATATTGAAAATATTGATCATGATGATGATTCTTCTATGCTTTTTGATCAAACGGTGGAGAATTTAGCAGCTAGTTGCGGTGTTTCTCTTGGCGGGGAAAGTGGGAAGAAAAAATCTAAACTTATTTCAATGCTTGATGAGGTATTTAATTATATTATATGGTTTTATTAAGTAAAAATCGTATAATATATAGTTTTTAATTACCCTATTTATTATATATGTTTGTGTGTGTTGAATGTTCGCTGTTTTTGGTCGGTGTCGGAGACAGAAATGCGATAAATGATATGTGTATTAAGAAAAAGATCTTCCTTGGAAAATGAAACTTTTTAAACTATATACTCTAGTTTTTAATAGTATATTACTATTTTATACTATTAATTAAATGTTACATTAGTTTTATTTCTTTATTAATTATGAATTTATATAGACTCCATATGAATGCATAATACAATATAGGGAAAACGTTATGTTCAAGCTTTAAAAAAAAAACACTTTTAATTACATGTTAGAATCTTTTATATATAACTTTTATATAGAGCTCCCTAAGCTCTTAAATCTTAATTTATGAATTAGATTCTCTTTTGTGGGAAAAGATTGTTTCATAGGAACGAATATATTCACAAAATATCTTAAAAACATATCCTCAAAATTAATTTTCTTTTATTCCGAGGTATCTTAAATATAAAAATATGTATAATTAACAAATTTAATTATTTATTTTTGTAGGTTTACAAGAGGTATAAGCAATATTACGAGCAACTTCAAGGAGTAATGGGTTCATTCGAATGTGTAGCTGGTTTAGGTCACGCAGCTCCTTACGCAACTTTAGCTTTAAAAGCATTATCTAAACATTTCAAATGTTTAAAAAATGCAATAACGGACCAACTTCAATTCAATAATCATAAAAATCCACAGCATAGTGGTCATGGAGGAATGAGTTCAGATAAAGCTGAGTCTTTAAGATTTGGAGTTAGTGATGAAATTTGTAGAAATAGTAGTAGAGTTTTATGTTCTTCTGCAGCTCCAAGACATGGTTTTTCTGACCATCATGCCCCTGTCTGGAGACCACATCGTGGTCTACCTGAACGAGCCGTTACTGTTCTTAGGGCTTGGCTCTTTGACCATTTCTTGCACCCGTAAGTAACGTTGACTTAAACAATTTCATTTTTTTGAGGTTAGTTTTAAGTATATCACGTGTTGAAGTAAGCAAGATTTGATAGTTTCAATGATTTTTTTGATTGATATTGATTTCTGAAATTTTCTGACGGTTGAATTTTGGTGAATGATGTATATTAGTTTATAGTATATAGTTTGAATATTGACTGAATTAATATAGGAGTATATAGTTAGCTATATATGTGCAAATATATGTATGTGTACGTAATTTAACTTGGAAGTATATGGTATGGATGTGACATGTCGAATACTTGTTTGTTTCGTAAATTTGAAAGTTTTGATATTAATTTTAAAATAATTGTTTGTAATATTTATATTTATTTGTGTCTTGTTCTTGTAGTTATCCAACTGATACAGACAAACTCATGTTGGCTAAGCAGACAGGTCTCTCCAGGAATCAGGTCTCAATTTTTATTTTCTTCGATTTTTTTTTATAGTTTTTGGAAATTATGTGTTTTATAATGACATGATTTTGCTGTTGTTAAAGTAATATACGAATTATGATAGTTTTGATCTATTTTGGGTTGGTAACAAAAATAACTCTTTAATTATTAAAATGGTCTTTTAAATCTAAATTAATTTTTATAATCCGGGGTTTCAAAATCAAAATTAAATAAGAAAATAAAATTCTAAATTCTAAATTTAACTAGAATATATAAAATCAAATTTTACGATCATGGCTTAAATGGTTTCGGTTATTTAGGTTCAGTGTTTAAAAACTTTCCGTTTTTTGAAACTAAATCAAAATTAAAATTACACACAAAACTAACTTTTATAATTTATAAATTTAACTAAAAAATCTAATCTAGATTTAGGTTAATTATATTCCAATTTGAAGGTTAAATTTAAGATTTCCATTACTAAAGTTTAGGGTTTAAACTTTAAAGTTCAAAGTTGTAGGTCTAAAATACCATAATTTCTATTATATAATATATGTATCTTCAAGAAATGAATACAATTAGGGTTATTAATTTTGTTTTTTTTAAATGTGTGTAATTAGGTATCAAATTGGTTTATAAACGCAAGAGTTAGGGTTTGGAAACCTATGGTGGAAGAGATTCACATGTTAGAAACTCGTCAAGCTCAAAGATCTATTTCTTGGAGAGATGATCGGAACAGTAACGTGTTTTCACCGGATAATCCTTCTTCCTCTGCAGTACAACATCAAAGAGGTAACAATAATGACACGTCACCACAAGCTAGAAGGGCTCGAAACGACGACGTTCAGAACAATTTTGGTGGTCCGGTTAACTTCTCTTATGGTATTGGAACGGCTAATGTTCCGGTTATGAGTAATAGCACAAACGGTGGCGTTTCGTTGACGTTAGGGTTACATCATCAGAATAATAACGGCATTGGTATGCCTGAGCCGTTTCAGAGATTTGGACTTGAAACTGGTGGTAGTGGCGGCGGAGGCGGTGGAGGGGAGTGTTACGGTGGCGGCGGCGGCGGTGGAAGTGGTGGAGGTTATGAAGGGCAAAATCGTCAATTTGGGAGGGATTTTATTGGGAGTAGTAATCATCAGTTTCTTCATGATTTTGTAGGGTGAAAACGAAACTTTTTTTAAGTATTTTGAATGTTTGGTTATATATATATATAATTGTATGCAAGATGTTTGTAACGCATATGATCATAATGTGTATATTTAATATTAGATGTTTTTTTTTTGTATTTTAGTTTCTTATATATGAAACTATTATTAATCAATCGGTTATGATTAATTTTTATTTAACTTTGAGTATACCTATCATTTAATTATTGTTTCAACTAGCATGATCCATTTTTATTTGGATTTTTTTTATAACGTTTTTTTACTTTTGGGGAAATAAGAAAAACTAAATAATTTTTGTTTTTGGAAAAAAATATAACTTTTTTTTCTTTTTTGAAAAACAGAGAAAAAATATGGAATCTATTCTCCCAATCAATTCTCACTATTTCTCCTTTATTTTCTATAAGTTATATATTAATCATATTGTTTCATAGTTGTTAATATATATACAAACACATATACATATATATCAATTTCATATTGGACCGTAAGTAAAAGTAGTGATTAAAACTACAAATTATGTAAGTTATTGGTGTTGGTGATCATGAATTCACCTCTTTAGATTTTTTTTGGCAGATTAGTGTGTATTTTTATCAGTTTTCTTTAACAATAATTTAGAATAATTTCAATAAACGAAATAATTTATTAAATTATTCTTTTTGTTAGGTTTTGTTAAATAAATGTAAACAGAAATTAGCAAAGTGTCTTGTCAAGTAAAGAAAACTCAATAATTGAGAGGAGGAATCGGTTCATATGATGATCCAAGGGAAGAAAATATAAAAAAGCAGTCAAAGAAAATATCAAAGACGATCTGTATAATTAAAATAAGCCAAACATATTAGTAAATAATAATTAAAATAAAATAATAAAATTGTTATGATTGGTTAATAAGGAACAAAGTATCAATTTTTCTCATGATTTGATTTCTCACAAATCATTTCTTTCTTCTTTATGCGGATGCGGAAACACACTCTCCTCCTCACGTTTTTTTTCTTACTTATTATTTTTTATTTAACCAATACATTTAATTATTCGACTTGTCTTCTATTATTTTAACAAACATATGATTTGTCGTAATAATATATATATTTTTTATATTATTTATAAAACCAAAACACTACTCATCAACGTGTAATTTTGTATATATATTTTTTAATTTCTTTCTCTATGAAATATCAATTTTGTTTAAAATCACAAAGTAATTAATATATTTAAGTATTAAATTTATTCAATTATTACTATCAATTGAATTAAATTGATGAAAACTATTTATTTTTCTTCCAAATCTAGTAAAACATTACCATAAATATATAAAATTATGCAATTATTAATAAAATAGATTATGGTATTTTAAACCATAAACTATTTTCATTTGGTGAAAAAATTTCGAACTATTCAAATAATTTTTTAAACTTTATATTTTACAATCCTATTTTTTAAACTGAAAATTCAATAGTTAGATATGAAATTACAACGTAATAATCTAAAATTGGATTGTGTTTTTAGGTTTAATTTTAGGATTAACGTTTAAGAACCATTTTAACGATCAAATAGAGATTCTTTCACGAAATAAAGACAATACACAATCTCTTACTAAAATTATAAATATTAGTCACAAAATGAAACATAGTTCAAATAAATCTCAGTGTTTGTTACTTTTTGTTTTGTATATACGAGAGATAGTACATGTTCGAGAAGCATTAAACCTTTAGCATAAGTATTGTTCTTTCTTTTTCTCCCATTACTATTTATAACCTTCATTATATATATATATTGGTCTCACCATTAAAACAACAACAAACAAAAATACAAGAATAAAAGAAAATGAAAGCAGTTGATGAGGAACTGGTAATCTGCATCCTGAGGTTTAAACCTTAATTTACAACATATTTTTTCATATATATATATATTCATAATTTGTATGTATGTATGGATTAGTTATTTAATCCTCGGGATACAGATTATCTCTTCCTTGTCGGCAATAAAAAAACAACACACAAAACATGATCGAGTTGGACCGACGCTAAAAATGTCGAAAATAAAAAAGATTGTTTTTTTTAAAATAATTTTTTATTATACTTCTAAAAACAATAATACTATATTTATTGTATTAATGTATGTTCCATATATTCTATGTTATAATACATTTTTACTTCCATTTTTTTTTAAGATTTTGATAGTGATGATGATTTAGTAGACTTCTTTACTTCCATATATTTTATGTAATTTTACTTTTTTGTTTATATCTTTTTTTCTAAAGGATATATATATACCCGGAAGTGATGTGTACTTACAAATTAAGAGAAGAATATATCCATCAATCATATGGTCTAGTATAGTCACCCGAAGTTGAATATGATGTGATCTAGTATAGTCTATACTAGACTAGACTGTATATATATATATATATATATATGATTTTATGCAAATCAAACTTTCTCATTTATCCATTCAAATTACTTATTTAGATTCTTAATTTTTCCGTCTTATAAAAATATTTCCATATCTTAATTTTATTCGTTTTGTAGTTTTCAAAGGAAATGGTACATTAACATAGATATATATAATCATATAAATCAACTAATTTCATTGTTATTAGTAACATTTATTTTATTACAATAATTGTTAACCGGAAATTAAGAGATTGGTAGAGTAATCCGGTTTAGAGAAATTTTGGTGCTCGGTTAAGCAATACCAGACTGGGGGTATAATTGTCATTGTTCTTTTTTATGTTCATTGAAAAAGCAAAATAGACTTTCCGTTTGGGTAAAAAACACGATCCGTGCACGAAATCGGTCTGGTTTCATCTTTGCTTTTCTTCTAGACTCTTTCGTAATCTGTATTCGAGGAAGTTTGATTTTGATCGTGAATCGATCGATTTTGTGGAGATTTTCTTGTTTTGGTTTGTTAGTACTAATTCTGTTTCCTTAGAGGTTTTGGGAGGAGAGTTGAGTTTCGTGATAGAAATTCGAGGTTATGGATTGGGGGAATGTGACTGTTGAAGATCTCGTTGACGCTCTTCGAGAGGTTGATTGGTCGTCTCCGCCGCGTCCACCATCTGAGTTCTTCTCAAGGTTTACCGTTCCTAAATCCTTCGCGAAATGGGATAGCCGCTTGAAGTGCAATCTCTACTAGTACGATCCTTCTCTCTTTTTGGCTAGCTAGCTCTGCGTTTTAGTCGATTGATTGCTTTATCTGTTCAATTCGGTTTATGCTTCACATTTTTTTATTCCGATCTGATGGTACGATGACAGTTTCTTGAGAATCGCCAACTTTGTTCGTCACTTTGCTGCCCAGGCAATCTAGTCTGAGAATAGATGTTACTGGAACAAATTTTCATCTTTTCGCAATGTTCTTCGACCTTAGTGCTTAAGAGTAGATATGATTTGTGTATATCCGAGTTTACTAGCTTAGTAATGTCTGGTTGTTTCGGATTTGAGCGTAATTTTAACCTCTGATAATCCATGTTTTGCAGCTACCGAACAAACTATTTCATCATGATCGTCTTTATACTTGGTAAGTGGAGGAAGTAGCTAAGCCATGTATCTGTGTTGTTTACCAACGCTGTTATACTTAACATATCAGAGTTTACTTCTCAGGACTGGGATTCCTTACAAGGCCTCTCGCCATATTCGCTGCTCTGTTAACAGCACTAAGCGTGGCATTTCTGAATGACAGGTTCTCTTCCTTCCACGGTTTCAAAACAGTTAAATAGCATACCAGAAATACTTGAATCAGTATGTTTTGAGTGTATTTCGTAACAATTCTATGTTATCTACACAGCTTTGCAGGTTCCTTTAGCGAGAAGGTGACACGAACTGTGAGAAGATTCTCTCCTCAGTTAGCTGCGAAAATGAGGCCTCCTTTGACGTATGTTTCTTGCTTTTCTCCGCTAGGCTGTTTCCAATTTTTTTTGCTTGTTTATCATTTAGTCTGTGTGTTTTATAGGCCTGTGATTCGTGGGCGAACATCGGCAAAGAGAACAATCCATATCTGTGGTCAGCCGCGGTGGGTGTTTGTCTTGGTATTCTCACTTGGTATGTGGCTCTATACTTTCTTAGTTACCTCTGCACTTTCCACACACTGTCATTTATCAATACCTATATGAACTATACCTATATATCATGAACCGTTGGTTGATAAATCATTTTGGGATTGTTTGTTACACAGTGAGTTTTGCACTTTGGTTTATTTCCTGTGGTCTGTTCACTGTCTCGTTGGCGTTACTCATTGGACTTCTTGGTATGTTCATCTCTACAAATTATCTTAACTTCGTTTGTTTACTTCAACCACATGTCTTAGACCCCATCCCTTGCTGCTGTTTCTGTTGCAGCGACTGTACTCCATGCCAGCTTGAGAACACCAAACTTGAAGGCACGTCTTAACACGTTCCGGGAGGAGTTCCGAGCTGTATGGCGTAACTACAGCGAGATTTAGAGTAATGTAAGTTAAAAAAACTTCTTCCTATTCAACTTAAATCCTCGCCCACAATCCCCTGAGTTTGTGGAGTCTCTGTTCTACTGCTAAAATCAGCTATTTTCTTAATACAATCTTGGAAAAAGAAATATACTTGCATCTTTTTGCTTCAATTTTGGAGGGTAAATGGGTAATTATTGGTTAAACAGCTATATCCAGTGTTTTTTTACATACTCCTTCTGGTTATGGTTGGCTGAAGCTCTTATTTGATTTCATATAGGAGAGGGGCCCTTTAGCTGAGCAAGCAAAGTTGGTCTGCTTGTACCTCCAATGCTCTTGATCCGTACATGTTCCTATGACATAAACAACAGTTACTAGATCAAATTTGCAGCATTTGTTATCGCTGTTCTCAGGGTTGTTTCTTGTCTTTCTTTGCACCATGTCGAAGATTTCTTCTTTTTCTTGATTTTGTTTTTTTTTAATACTTTTTTGTAAACAAATTCCTTTTTTTTTCTTTAGAAAAGACTGTAAAGCCAGAATCTATTACTTTTGTTAGTTTTTAAACCCCTTTTATGACTCATTAGTTACTTTACAAGTCGTAGGATCGTTTAAAAACATTTAATACCTAAAATTTCTTTATTCCGGAAGTCACAATATGTCATCATGAAAGAATGCCTAATAATATAATTAATTTTGCATATTCTAAGAGAAAATGCAAAGTAATGATATTATGAACTTGAGAGAAATACTAAAAAAAGAAAAAAAGCACATAGCAAATGTAGCCAAGAAGTAAGATATGGATATCATGGATCATGATGATATCACATTCATCATCATATAGATAACTCAAAACTTTTTAATCTCACTAAAGTCTCGCTCTTTATTCTCTGAACAAACTTGAGATCACTTCTCAACAAAAGACTTGAGATCCTTGAGCCATTGCAAATACTCTCGGCTATCTTTGTTAGCCATATAATCAGCCAAGAAGGTACTGAAACTCGGTTTAATCCCTCTGATCTCTAGATACCTATGAAAAGCCTTCTGCAAATTCTCATCCAAATCTCTACACAAAACAAAAATCAATCACATAAATCATGTTAACACACGCTAGAACATTAACAACAGAGGTTATGATGAACATAGAACATATAACTTACTCAAAGTCAGGTCCTTCATATGCGAGTTGATCATCAGAGCCTTCAGGTTGTTTAACCGATAAACTATCAATCACAATTTCGTCAGGATATGCACTGACTCCAAACTCAAGACAGATTCCATCACCTTTAGCTACACTAACAACCATTGGAATCCGGATTCTAACAGGATTTTCGTCGTCGTTTTCAGCTTCTTCTTCCTCATCGTCATATGAAGCAGCAGCGTCAACTTCTACTTGGATAGTTTCATCCTCAAAGCTTCTCTTTAGCAACACAGTTCTTTCCCCTGGTGTATCTATGATTTCAAAAGGAAACCCTTCTGGTTTCTCTTCCAACTGGTTAACATTTTCACAAAATTAGAGATTTTCTTGAATACATTACAACTTTACAATGGAGATTCACAAAATTGAGCATTGTAAATTAAACTCAGGTTGATTATCATGTTCTGAAATCATACACATGGAATCTATAAAACTCTAAATCGGTATGAAAATGACCACAATCTGCATTTGCACTTCGTACAAACATGAAATGATTGAACAAAAATGTTTTCTCAGAATGAATTTGACAGATATTTATATGATATGACGCTATATGTGTATATCTAGATATGTAAACAGAACACTTACAACGTTTGTATCAGGAGCTTCTTCAGTCAAGGCGCATTCAATCTCAGTTTCGAGTACGCTCGCCAGATTCTCATCAGCAGTTGGTTTCTTCACCGCACTTTCCGTCGAAAATCTAGAAAATGAGCTTATTGACCCACAGCTAAACTTGTTACCAAGAATCACCCTCTCGGCAGAGAGAGCGCCATTCCTCAAGCTCACAGGAGACCTAACAGCGCGGAAGGCAATAGCCCCAACGGTAGACGAAGCGCGACGAATAACAGTGCTTAGAACCATTTTCGAGGACTCCAGAATTTTCCTGAAAATGGAAGAAATTAGGGTTACAAGTCGATCTCGAAATGAGGGTTTTACAGAGGTAAAAAGGGTTTAGGGTTTAGAGTGACCAGAAACCTCTAGAATATATTCGATTAAGCCCAATATAATGGGCCTTTATTGGGCCCATTTATATAAAGCTTCTTTTTTGGGCCTTCATTTTCCGCCGTTACTGAACGCCGTTAATTCTCACCGTTACTTCCCGCCGTTAACGAGAGACATTATTTAATCGTTAGTGGTTAGGTGGAACCGGTAAATAAAAAAATTAAACAAATGAAAAAAATTAAAAAAATAGAATATTCTGTAGAGTGTAGAGTGGAGGAGGAATGTCGTTTTATATAGATACGTCACGTGGCGCACACAAAAGGCAAAACGAGAGACGAAAACCAAATTATTTCATTTCATCAGCAACGTCTAAAACGACGTCACTTTCATTCACTGTCTCTTCTATTTAATTTTCGTTCGCTTCAAGTTAAGATAAACATCATTTCTTCTTCCTCTCTAAAAGCAAAACATCAAATAATATTACATTAATTTCTACTTCTACTTTTCAATTTAATCCCAATTCGTCTTCCTTGCCTTAATTGTGACCTGGATTTTGGTTTTTGTTGGGTTTTATGATCTTAAATTGAAGAATAGTGAGAGAGATCACATAATTTGAGGTTTTAGGTTTTTTTTTATGATTCGATTTTAGCAACTAGCGATAATTTCGGGGTTTTGGTGAAGAATGAAGATAGAATAGATAATTTTAGGGTTTTGACTTTGTTGTAGTGGTCTAGGGTTTTCATCTCGTTCTTCGTGTGGCTGCGGTAAATTTAATCAAATGAAGAAGATGATTGGGAGGCCTGGAACAATGAGTGGTCTTATATTGAGATTAGCGCAATGTGCTACGTCTGCTGCTTCGATCGGTGTTATGGTTTCTGCTGTTGGCTTCTCTGGTTACACTGCATTCTGGTAACGATTCTGAAATTGATTCTAATTTCTTGTTCAATTTGTTGAAATGTGGAATTTGATTTCATAGGTCTTTGTATTTGGTTCAATTTATGATCAAATTTGGTTGAATCATTGGAATAATCATTCGTTTGAAGGAGATTTGATGTTGAGTTCTTGCTTTTGCTTATGATTTCAGTTTCTTAGTTGCTTCCATGGGTCTGCAATTGATTTGGAGCTTTGGACTGGCCTGTCTTGACGTGTATGCAATAAGAAGAAAAAGTGATTTACAAAGCCCAATTCTATTAAGTCTTTTCACTGTTGGTGATTGGGTACTAAGTTTCAATCCACTTTTACTTCAAATTTCACAAGATTTCTCTGTTTATTAAAGAATTTGATGAAATTCCCTTTGAAATTCTTCAGGTTACTTCACTTCTCTCCCTTGCAGCCGCCTCATCATCCGCAGGAGTTACAGTTTTATTCACAAAAGATACCGAATTTTGCAAGCAACAAGCTTATCTTTCTTGTGATAGATTTCAGATTTCAGTTTCTTTAGCTTTCTGCAATTGGATTCTTTCTGCCATTTCTTCTCATTCCATGTTCTGGATCTTGATAGAATATTGAAAAAAACATTCCTTATATTCTCAAATTCATTACAGGCAATGATACAATGGAAAATTCTAAGACAATTGTATCGTCTCAGAGACTTCTTGTGACAGAATGTTTATAATGTATTCGATTTCATCAGCAACTTCTTTCATCGAAGGCCGGTTTTGTCGCCGTTCATTCAAACAAGCAGCTGCTAAGTTACCAAGTTGTTGAATTGTTTGCAGGTCAATTTTGGTAGCAACTTTCTTCAAGTTCGGATCAATACACTCCATGAATCTCTCTGCATCCATCATCTTGTTGATATACATAACCAGGTTCACATCTTCCTCTTGTCTACTGAAATCTATAGCTCTTTTCGATGTAAGTATCTCCAGTAACACAACACCGAAGCTATACACATCGCTTTTATCAGTTAACTGAAAGTTTCTATAGTATTCAGGATCAAGATACCCTAATGTACCTTGTGCACATGTAAAGATATGGCTTTCATTGTTAGCTTCTGTTAAATCCACAAGTCTGGATAATCCAAAATCCGAAACTCGAGCATTTAGCTTCTCATCGAGTAAGATATTGCTTGATTTCACATCACGGTGATAAATCGGTGGATTTGCTGCTGAATGTAGATAAGCTAAGCCTTCAGCTGTTTGATGAGCTATTAAAAGTCTATGTCTCCATGTTAATGGCTTCCATTTTGGATCTGAATTGCTGTGTAGATGTTCAAATAGTGTTCCGTTTGGTATGTATTCGTAGATTAGCAATGGCTGCTCAAGGTCAACGCAGCAGCCTAGAAGTTTGACTAAACTTCTGTGATTGACTTGACAGAGAATTCGAACTTCGTTTAAAATCAAGTCAGTACCTTTTGTGTTGTTGAGTTTTGCTCGTTTGATTGCTGTTATGGTTCCATCTTCGAGAATAGCTTTGAAAACTTCGCCGAATCCTCCGGTGCCGATTAGGTTAGATTGTGAGAAATTGTTGGTTGCTTTTGTGATTTCACGACCTGTGAAGATTCTTGAGGATTTTCCGGTGTATTTTGCGCTTAACATTTCTTCTCGTTCTTTGACTATGTTCTTGTGGATCTCTTTTTTGACCTTTTGGGGGTTGTGTTTGTGTGCGAGAACCCCTATGGTAATGGCTAGTGAAACTGCTATGACGGCGACGGCTGCGCCGGCGAAAATAACGGGTTTCTTCTTCTTTTTCTTGCAGAGCTTTCCATGGCGGCATTTCCCACCTAAAAACAGGTATATTTTGATCAAACATGGTTTACATCATCTAAGCAATGTTTTTTAAATCAATATTTTAACTTTTAACAAAAACATATAGTTTTAAGGATAAAGTTTTTATGAAATATACTATTGAAAAATGTATAGAACAATATAAATAAATAAAGTAGTGTAAAAAAAAATTGTTATTGTCGACTATTTTTTTGATATTTCGACAAAGAAAGTTTAAAAGTTTTAGTCTAAACACGTTTACCAATTAAGAAGATAAACTAAATTGAATTAAAAATAATTAGAATTTTGATTTTATTTATTCTATTGAATGAGACGTTATAATAAAATTAAAAGTTCTGAACTCAATCTTTAAAAGTTTTTGTTGGATCCTAAGTTTTAATTGTTATTTTTTCTGTATTTTTAGCGGGTAAAAGAATGGATTTTTAATAACAAACTGAACCGTATTGGGTTATCGGGTTTACCGGTTAAACCGGTGGATCATTCAGGTTTAGAAACACTGGTTTTGATTTACTTACAAATTGCGTTAACCGGATCCCATTCAAGTCCCTTTTTGCAGGAGCATCGTTTCAAGCCAAGATTCATTGGGTCAGGCAAACACTTAGATTTTCCCAACAAGACGTTACAGTCCATATCTGTTTTGCAGACTGGTTCTTTAGGTAATGTCCACTGCAACTCAAGCCCTGGTTCTGGCCATTTTCTCCCTGGAGCTACTCCTTTGTTCGGATCTAACCCAACGAAACTCTGGTACGCAAGACATCCTCCACCGTTGATCCTGATCGTGTAAGCTGTTTGAGATTCATCAGTTTTAAAGGTGCAACAAAAGGGAGCCTTTGAACAAGCTTGTGCATTGTCTTTGATGTAGCCGTGGCACATACTGGTCGGTGTACAATCAATTGGTGCCTGCATATATACAAAAATGTTGGTCAGTCAGGGCTTTGTGTCCGCATATTTGATCCAAAAACCGAATCAAAGCGGAAAAAAAACCGGTTTAAACCGGAAAAAAAACTGGTTTAAATTTACCTGTAGCATAGCTGCAGGACAACTAAGTAGCAAGATAGTGTTGCTACTAGTTATACTAAAAGGGAGATGCGGATCAAGCTCAAGACCCTGTTTAGACACGTCAGCGGAGAGACAAGTCGTTGAAGTAGCGAGACCGGGCGGGTGGAGCACGATCCGCTGAGTCATCGGGTTAATAGACGTGATAACATACGCCGACCCGTGGAGAGCATCAAAGTAGAGTTTACCGGCAACACACCGTATCTTATAAGCTTGGTCGCCACAATTTGGAGCTGTGCTTAAAGGGTAAGGTACCACCATTGGTCCGCAATTCGGACACCGTGGTGGTCCGGCCGGAGGATGTTTCGTGTGACGGGCAAAAGAGTGACCGGCGCATGTTAGCCATATTATAAAGAGAGTTGATATTGATACGGCGTAGTGTAGCCGGTTCTTGATCATTTGTTAGAGTGGTGAATGAATTATGATCTAGAGATGTTTAAGAGAGGTTTAGGTTATGTAGTAATCAAATAATATTAATAATATTAATAATATTGTGGGTTTTGTATGATTATATTGGAATGATTAAATTTTGAAATATTTTTAATTTTTATTTAAAAGTGATAAAAAAAAGTGTAGCAATTCCCAATTTGTGGTAAAACGAGAGAATGTGAGGATTGATTTGGGTTTGCTAAAGAGATCATGTTTATATTTTCAAAGGAAGATTGTGTAGATTCAGTGTCTGTAATCATACTCCCGACATTTTCATATGCCTTTTAACATTTCGAAAATCTTTAGAATTAATTTAGAGAATTTTTGATAAATTAATAATTATTTAATTAAGATACGTGTGGTGATTTCACTGGTGGTCTAATTACTAATTAAACATTATATAAAACCACAAAAGACGGTAACATCTTTATTTGAGTTAAAATACTTTTGAAGTTTCTTTAATTTTTTTTTTCCAATCCCAAAATCAAAATGGAGAAAGGCATCCAATTTAAAATTCGACATATTTTAACTAAAAATGTTGTTTTTAGTTAACATATGTTTAATTTTAATGTATTTTAAAAATAAATGAATATATAACTTTTTTTATTGAACATACATAAGGTTTAAATTAAAATCTCACATAATTTTTAACCTCAAATATTTATTTTTATTGTGAAATCTCGTAGTTTTTTGTATACCATATTTTTGTTTTTGTTTAACACAAACTATTATATTTTGTTAGTAACTTAGTATGTGTTGTCGTCATTCATATTATATATTGTGTGGTATACAACAAAAGAAAAACTAGAGGAAATAATAATTAAGAGTGAACAAAAATATTCGAGATCCGAAGCTCTGCACATGGAAAAGATTTTATGATTAAATAAAATAAAGAAATGGGTTATTTTTATTATTTAATATATTTTAGTCATCATATTTGTTGTTAAAAATTGAAAAAGATGAGTACTATCCGGTTTGATTACGGAGTTATGTATCCAAGTTTAAGATTCAATTACCACTTCCCACACCACTAGAACCCACTTGAATCTTCTCTTAAAACAATCTTACATTAATATTATACTAATCATAAAATTTATGTAATTTTCTACATTTTATTACATGATGATTAAGATATTGATAGAATTAATATAAATGTGCGAACTATTTATTTTTTTTGATAAAAGACAATTTATTTTATAACGAACAATTTATATTTATAAATCATGTACCGACTAATTAATTGGTATAGTTCCAAAGATTTAATATTTAATATTACTATATCTAAACTCAAATACACAATTTTTTTTAATCTTTACAAATATATTTTTTGAATTTTATTTCAATAAAGTAATGATTACTTATATATTTTACAAAAAATATCTAATTACAAAAATTTAGCTAATAAAAAAAATCAACTTGAAACCAAAACTAACATCTCTAGTAGAGTTTTGTTTCCAATTTAAATTGAACTCGAATTTAAATATAATTCTTATATTTTAATTATATATTATTCATATATAATTACATGCATATATATATACGTATACTCATCCAAATATTGAATAATCACGATTTCGACAAAATTAATGTATAAATTAATAAAATCACAAATCAACTTTAGGAAAAACAAACCCGCACCAATAACACTTTAAATCAAGTATTTAAAGATATATATAAATCATTTCATGGTATTTTGACCATGTATATACACAATCATATGATAAAAAACATATTCAAGACTTATAATTACACAATTAACAACCACCTTAAATATTCAAAACAACAATAATTACATTTTTTTAACGAAAAATAAACATCAAAATTATGGATGTCTTCACCACACTTATATATACAAGTTTACCATAACTTTGACGTATTTAACGAATACATATATTAGATATAACAATAACAATTATTATTATTATACAATTAATTACCAATCAGAACCATTCAACCCCTATACTTTGTGTTTCTAGTGGGAACACGAGATGGAGAAGAAGACGGCGTCGTTTCAAGTAATCCAATACGGTCCGACACACGAAACCTACCGGAGGAATCGCCGGAAAGTCGCATATAATAACCGGCGGCGTTAGAACTAAAATTATGATGATCGCTGAACAAAACTGATGATAAATTTCCTTCTCTTTTATACATAACAATCGCTTTGTATAAAAATGGAATTAAACCTTCCATTTTAATTTCTCTTTTCTTGAATATACAAATTAATTATTCTTTTTTTTAATTTTTGGTTGTGTTTGTAATATAAATGAGAGGGATTTTCTTGTTAATATAAGAGAGAAGATGGTAGGAATGATGACGTGGCGTGGTGGGTATTATGCCACGTATGCTTAAGCGTGACGGTAAATAATGTTGCAAGAGATATCTATTTAGGAGAAAATAAAGTTAAATAAATATTTTTTTGTTTTGTTTTGTGAAAGGAAAGTCTCAACTTACAGAAAGGTACATTAAGCTTCTGAAGCAATCTTATAATTTTCAATTTGAGATAAATAATGTAAATTTTTCATTTTTAATTAATATATAATAAAATTGTTTGACATTAATGTAATTTAATTTGATTATGTATTTACAAATAATTAGATATATGTAATATAGAGATAAACAAAAAATGATACGACTTTTTTATATATAGTCTATGTTGATATTTAACTGTAACGTATCTAACACATGAAATTTTCTTATTTAGATTAAAAATATATTTTATTCGGGGAATTTTGAAAGATAGACGATATAATAATTTTTTTTCAAAACTACATAAATTTGTAACAGACAAATATTTGTATGAACAGACAAATAAACACAGTTTGTCAATAAAAATTGAATCCCTAGATTTTAAACTCTAATTAGTAAGTATAAAATAAAAAAAAAGATTTCCTAAGTAGTGTAAATATAAAAACTAGAAAAAAAATATTGAAAAAAATATTATTTATCTATATCTATTTAAATAAAGATTTCTTTTCCATTTCGTTTAATAGTTTTGTTTACATTTTGTTATACACAACTATTTTTAATTACAAAAAATATTTTAATGACATAATTATTATATAATTTTTTTGTAGTTTTTCTTTTAAAAAAACTGTTGATCCATGCTCGCAGTTGTTATCCAATTTTAAAATATAAGAGTAATTTATTGTCATAAACAATATAGTTTTTATTGGTAAGTCTTTAGTCATTATAATTTTAATAACAAATTGTACTTAACTAAATTTTAAATAAAAAATGATTTAATATATAAATTCGTATGAAATTACCCACCCCACTAGCCTCACAATTTTCAATGAAGTCATAGTTTGCATCATAGATCGAGAAAAGTTTAATCCCATAGTCATTTTTTATTCAATATATATATCAACTAATTTGGTACGGTTCTATTCGATGTAACAATTAATGTATTAAATAAAAATAAAATCTTGTTAAAAAAAAACTTTGGTATTAAAAGAAAAGATATTAGTACTATTTTTAGAGACCGAGATATTATTGATTTTATAGGGGTGATATGAATAAAATTATATAACATATAAATGAATCATATAATATAATTTCCCCATTTTTTGTAATACATCTTATTTTTGCATTTTCTTTAATATATATATATATTTTTCTCCCGGTTCAATAATATATGTAAAATTACTTTAAAATTTATATTTGTTAATTTAAAAACTGCAATGAAGAATTTTGGCTTAAAATCATATATAATTGGCTCCCTCACTCAAAAGCGATGACTCATATTTTCTTAGTTTACAGGATTATGTTAGGTGAGGAAAATACGACAAGACACAACTTAACAGTTAAGCCTATTCTTTTATTTTCATTTTGAGGTTTTTTTTTTCTGTAAGTAAACTTGAAAAAATATCTTTAAATTATATGTATCTCAATAGATGAGTTGTGGGGTGATTCGGGAAACTTAGGTAAAAAAAAAAAACAACATTTTGATATTTTATCATATGTAATATATATCATAATTTATTTCTTTTATGTAATAGACCATTAGATAATTTCATTCCTTATTATATATAAATATTTAAGCAATAATTCACAACTTTTTGTATATTGTACATATATATTACATTAGTGTAAATTAAAACTCTGGTTTTCAAATTAAAATTTATACAGACACATACATAAGAAGTGCTAGTCGTGTGCAATATATATATTGCGTCTTATACTTTTCGACCGTTTCACTTATTTAAAACCCAATATGTAGAATTCGAGCATGTAAAGCCGACATTTCACAAAGTATTTATTATATAAAAAAAACATAAAAACAAATATTATAAACTATCATATAATTGGACAAAAAAAAACGATCATATAATGTATGTAACTGGGAGAGCAATTCAAAATTGGTGTGTATTTTTAATAATAAATAAAACAAAGTAATTAATTGTAACATAACGGGGATGTAGCTCAAATGGTAGAGCGCTCGCTTTGCATGCGAGAGGCACGGGGTTCGATCCCCCGCATCTCCA
>KE151514.1:23249-37573 GCA_000411095.1 Aethionema arabicum
TAATTATTATTGGACAACGGGCGACAGCATTATCGGGCCCACTAAGTGAGCAGCCCTGGGCCCCCCCCAGCAACGATAAGTAACAACATGAGGAATCGGTTTAGATGTACCGACTTCGGTTTAATCCTAACCTTGTAAACCAAAAACGATGAGAAAAAATTAATATTCTCCACAAAACATACAAGGTATGATTAAATAATTTAATAAAATGGGTTTTGTTTTTTTTTTTGGCTATAATTAGTTAATTACCAATACAAATAAGTAACGAAGAAAACCAATTATACTTTAAAAATCCGGTTTGGTTCGGTTTAATGTTTCCGATTAAAATTATGAACATACTTAAGTAATGATAAAAGAAATCGAAAAAGGGAATTTGAGAATCACATGTGGCTTTTTGACTTCAAAATCGAAGAACCGCCAACGAAGACCAGCACAGAGATCTCTCTTCATTGTCTTCGTCTTCTCCGTCGCTACGAATCACCTGTTGATTTTTCCTCCTCCCGTATAAAGAATCCGATCTGATCTCTATAAGCTTTCCTTTTTCTGTTTTATTTCGCGATCTATTGTCGTTGAGGGCGGCGGATCCGCGGTTAGTGATGGCTTCTAACGATCCAAAAAATGGCGGTGGTTTCTTTGCTTCTATTGCTTCTTCCATCACCAATTTCGGATCGGCTATGACCAAATCAGTGAACGGGTAAGGAAATGATTTCTTCTCCCTTGTTCTTGTTTGAATTATAGGTCACGAAACCTGGATCTTCCACTCGGTCAGCTGGATTCACATGCTATTTGTGCTGTAACTTAATTTTGGCCTCTATTCAATTGTCGAATTCTTCTAACTGTGGTCTAGTTTTGGTATTAGAATACTAATAATTTTGAATTATATGATAGAACTCGGTTGAGAATCTGGGATTCAAATGCCCTGTGTTCGGCTTCGTTAGATCGTCGGTTATTATATTCACGCTAAGAAACAGAATTCCACTTAAACGAGTCTCATATCCAGAGCTTAACGATTCTGTGTGCTGTTATCACGAATTCAGCTTTGATTTGATGAAATATGATTGCTTTATTTCACAGTTTGATGGGCTATGAAGGACTGGAAGTTATTAATCCAGAGGGAGGTACTGATGATGCAGAGGAGGAAGCAAGCAGAGGGAGATGGAAGCAAGAGGTATTCTAGACTTCTAGTTGCAACTTATATAAGAGATCTCTAGTAGTTCATATACTCATAATTTTGTTTTCACAGGTCAAAAGAATAGAAATGAATATTGATAAATCCTCTTAATCTATATGTTCTTCTGATTTCTTAGGACCGTGATGGCTATTGGAAGATGATGCAAAAGTACATAGGGTCTGATGTTACATCTATGGTGACCCTTCCTGTGATTATTTTTGAGCCAATGACAATGCTACAGAAAATGGCAGAGGTTAGATTAGGAAAAGAGAGAATTTTACTATGGTCTAGTATTTTATACTCCAAAGCTGAATATTTATCAGTATCCTTATGTTGTTTCTCACAGTTAATGGAATACTCTCATCTGCTAGACATGGCAGACAAAACCGAGGACCCTTGCATGCGCATGGTATATGCAAGTAAGCACATCTTTGCTCTCCCCTTCTTTCTTGTCTTCTCTTTGAAAACACCTCATAGCTAGCTGCACATGATCAAGATATCTTCATGTAGTTCTATCTTGTGTTGCTAATTTTAATTGATCTTTAACAGCTTCATGGGCTATATCCGTGTACTACGCATACCAGCGTACCTGGAAGCCCTTCAATCCAATCCTTGGCGAAACATATGAGATGACTAACCACAATGGGATTAATTTTATCGCTGAACAGGTAACTTATTCTTCATTTAACTCAAATTCCTCTTCAGCTTATCAGATATTTGCTTGTGGAAACAACTTCATCCTACGGTTTCAATAAACAATTATTTCTTTCATAGGTCTGCCATCACCCACCAATGAGTGCTGGTCATGCAGAAAACGAGCATTTCACATATGATTGCACTTCAAAACTGAAAACAAAATTTCTGGGCAACTCAATTGACGTTTATCCAGTAGGAAGGTAATTCTCTCTAATATGAAACTGACTGCAAATCTATATATGAGATTCACAAATCCTGAACCTTAATTCTATGTGTGCAGGACACGTGTGACACTTAAAAGGGACGGTGTAGTTCTTGACCTGGTACCTCCTCTAACTAAGGTTCATAACCTAATTTTTGGAAGAACATGGGTTGATTCGCCAGGGGAGATGATCATGACAAACCTTACAACTGGTGACAAAGTAGTGCTCTACTTTCAACCATGTGGTTGGTTTGGGTAAGTTTCTTCATTAAACTAACTTTTAAAACAAATCTAAAACCCAAACAACACATCATTCCAGCTCTCATCTTCATGTTTCTCCATTTAAAGCTGAAATGTGGACCTGTGGACAGATCTGGGCGTTATGAAGTGGATGGTTACGTGTACAATTCAGCTGAGGAGCCTAAGATTCTAATGACCGGTAAATGGAACGAGTCACTTAGTTACCAACCATGTGACTTGGAAGGTGAACCTGTCGCAGGAACCGAATTGAAGGAGGTTTGTCTCAATTTCTCTCCCATCTCCACTTAAAATCTTAGCCAATAAGCTTACAAACTCTGCTGATCCCATAGGTTTGGAGAGTCGCTGAGGCGCCAAAGAACGATAAACACCAATACACATACTTTGCTCATAAAATCAATAGCTTTGACACTGCACCTAAGAAGTTGTTATCATCTGATTCACGTCTACGTCCCGATAGATACGCTCTCGAGATGGGTGACTTGTCCAAATCCGGCTACGAAAAGAGCAGGTATCACAAATATTTTCTAATCCCCTTAGTCTCAGCCACAGTTCTTAAAATCATGCTTAGGTGGCGTATAAATAAGCGTCTAGATAAGCAATATAACCCTAAGTTTTGATGAACATTGGTTTCAGCTACTTTTGGTTCATATGAAACTGAAGAGAGAAGTAATATAACCCTAAGTTTTCGTGATTTTTGTGTTAGCTTGGAGGAGAGACAAAGAGCAGAGAAGAGAAGCCGTGAAGAGAAAGGACAAGGTTTTGCTCCAAAATGGTTTGATGTAACAGAAGAAGTAAGTCCAACACCATGGGGTGATCTTGAAGTGTACCAGTTCAATGGTAAGTACTTAGAGCATCGTGCAACCTCGGACAACTCTGAAGACGATACTGATGTGAAGTTGACCCAATTCAACCCTTGGCAATTCCAAGATTTGTCTGCTTAAACGAAAGAGATATCATCTTTTGTGCACATTTGTTTGTAATCCTTTAGATCAACTATTTTTTTTTGTTTCTTTTGTTTTGGTATTAAATTATTATTGCCGTTTTTTTTATTAAAGAAAGTCTTTAATTTTACATAATCTTCGATTGTTAGAGTTAAAAAAAAAAAAAAAATCTTCGATTGCTTAATTACAAAAGAATTTTTTTTTGGTAAAGAAAGTCTTTATCATGTGTTTTCCTGTAATTTTTTACTGGTTAAATACAAAAACAGTAGAGATATAATTAAATGAATGTTTTTTGGTTAAAAAAAAAACTAAAAAATGTTTTTTTGGAAAAAAAAATAAAAGAATGTTTTTTTTTAAACTCAAAGAATATAAATTGAAATCACAACAAAATTGAAAATAATAACTTTCGTGCGTGTTGGATATTAAATTAAATAAAGCAAGTTGGTGCGACTAAACAAAAAATAAAGAGAAAAAAAAAATTAAAAATTAAAATAAAAAATATGAATAAATGAAATGGAAGGAGATAATTATAGAAAAGGTATTGGACTCACGAGATTGGTTAAAATTAAAATTTAACTCTCTACCAAATATCTATCTTTTACACTTTATTCTATACGTTGCATTTACCACATTTCATGTAGGACGACATCTTTTTATTACTCTCTGTCACACACATATATCCTCGACTTAACTATATAATATAATTTTTATACACCTAAATATTTAATTTATTCTCTGCTGGATATTATCATGTACATGTAGTGTAATTTATCACAATTGGATATATTACACATTTAAAATATTGCAAATCGTTAGAAAATTAAACTACTCTCAAACTCAAATTAACTCTTATCCTGCTTTAATATTAAATATTATATTATATTTTATAATTACAAATTTTGTTTTTGGTTTATCTACATTTAAAGATTTTAATTTTATATCGTGTTTTTACTAGAATTTAAGAAAAAAATATCATGAGTTGTCCCAATCTACATTATTCAATTCATGTTTTACCTATTAAAAAAAATATCACAAAATTTAAAAAATACAAAGTTTAAAATATCATATTTTAATTAATAATTATTTTCCATCAAATTCCTTTAAAATTAATTAATTAATTTTATCAACATCGGATTTTCTTCTCTTCTTTCCTCCGGTTTGATTTTACCAAAACCGGTTTATAAAATTGCCAACCAAACCGACGCATCTTTCTCTCATTTCGATTCTAATTTAACCGACGCATCTCTTAAACTGTTTTCCTTCTCCAACTTCCCATTCTCTTCTCCACTACTTTCTCTCTCTATACATACACATTTCTCTCTCTCTATATATATATAGACGCCACTTTCTCTCTGGTTTCATATCACTGTTCCCGAGTGACAAAAAAAACCTCTTTAAAAACCGGTTTAACTAAACCGGTTTTTAAAATGGATGATCTTCTCTGTGACGAGTCATGGCTCTCCGATTCACTATCACCGGAGCCTCCACCAAATTCCGGCCGTAATTATAACGATGATGACGTGGCAATGACGGTTGATCCTCGAGACTCAGTGGCAGTAGATGAAGCAATTTCATTAGATTTAGAGAGGGAATTATGTTACAGTGATCATGGACACAATTTTCTTCAATTTCTTATCTCTAATAATTTAATTGATTCTAGACTTCAAGCACTTCAATGGCTTATTCAGGTTTACTTTAATTAACTTTCTTTTAATTATAAATTAGTGTAATTAATTAGTATTATTACGAGGGATTATATGTTAGTTAAAATCTCTAATAATTTCTTTTTTGTGCTAAATAACACTAATGATTTTTTTTTTGTATTTTTGTATTTTGACAGACTCGTTATCGGTTGAATCTATTGTTTGAAACGTTATTTTTTGCAGCACATTATTTCGACAGGTTTGTCTCCGTGATTAGCTGCAACGTAAGTATTTGTTTTAATTGTATAAATATTATGGTTTAGTTGTAGAAATGGAGAAATTTCATAAAAATACATGTCTTTATGATTTATGAATATGTATTAAAGTCTTGTGATTAAATTTTAAAGTTTAATAATTAAATATAAGTCTTGATAATTGGATTTTGAAGTTAATAGGGTCAATCAATATGTTTAAAAAAGTGTAATTTTGATATATACAAATAAATAGTGTCTTTTTTACAAAAAAAAAAATTCAAATTAATTTGTGTAATTTTGAAAGTGATTCTAGAAAATGTGTGTGTGTGTGTGTGTATATATATATACTATAGGAAAACTTCAAATGTTGTATTTTTGGAAATGGTCTTACATAATGTGTGTATATATATATTATAAAAAAAAAACTTCAAATTTGTGTAACTTTGGAAATGATCCTAGAAAATGTATGTGTGTATCTATATATAAATATTTAATTATGAGTTAATAATGGGTTAATAAATATGCAGGAATGGAGTGATTGGATGGTGGAATTAGTAGCGGTAACATCTTTATCAATTTCTTCAAAATTCAATGAAGTAACTTCTCCTTCACTTGAAGATCTTCAAAAGAAAGGCTTAAATCATCTTTTTCATCACAAAACCATTCTTGATATGGAATTTATAATGTTGAAAGCTCTTGACTGGCGAGTTAACTCAGTCACTACTTACTCTTTTTCGCAAACCCTAATGTCGAAAATTGGATTGGTGAAAAATGAAATGATGATGACAAGATTCACAAATCATTTGATTGATCATCTATGTGGTATAAGAACAATCAAAGAATCATTGAATTTTAATTTCTTGTTGCAAAAAAAAAAAAGAAAAAAAAAAGAAGAAATGATTTGATTGAATTAATCTTTTGATGTAGATTTGAAGATGGTTGAATACTCTCCAAGTATTGTGGCTGCTGCGACCTTGTGGAATGTTCTTGAAGAGGTTAAGGAGAATTTTGGGGAGAATCTTGGACGAATCTTGAATCTTTTTGGACAAGAACATAAGGTAATCCAATGTTTTTATATTTTTGTCACTAATGCACACATATTAATAAAACAATTTTTTTTTTCATAATAAAATGGTTAAAATGGTAAAAATAAAACTATTCTTTAGGTAACGATAACAAAAATATATAATAAATAGGTTAAAAATTGGTTAAAAAATTGAATTTTTTGTGCATTGAATTTTTAAAACTTCTTATAATTTGAAACAAAAAAATTGGTTAAAAATTGGTTATATTAAGAATAGAGGGAGTATTTATTTACATAAAGATATTAATATTTTTATTTTCTTAAAAGTAGTGTAACTTTTTGTGCATTGAAATTTTAAAACTGCTTATACTTTGAAACAAAAAAAAATTGGTTATATTAGGGAGTATTTATTTACACAAAGAAATTAATATTTTTTATTTTCTTGATATAAAATAACGACGTTATTCACAATTTTGTTTGGGATGGTATATTTTTCAGGGCCGGTTGTGTTATAAATTTGATTTAAATTTATGTTTTTAGTGATTTTTTTTATATTGTAGGAGCTGATTGTGAAATGTGTTGAAGTGATGAAAACACGAAAGATTGAAGATTGGTCGGTGATCAAAAGAGGTAGTGAAGTGAAGAATGTGTTGCAGAGAGAAGAAGTGATGAACATTAATGGCGGAGATCTTTCTTCTATTTTCCAGATTTTGAGAACTGAAGGATCTCTTAAGAAGAAGAGAGGAAGAGATGGCTTTGATGACACAATTCGTCCAACACAAAGAATGAAAATTGTGATTGTTTAATCAAATTGAATTTGATGGCTGAATTTTTATTTAATTTTTTTGAATAAAAAGCAAAAATAAAGTTTTTGCTTTTATCATGTAAGGAAAACAAAAACCTTATTTGTCATGTATACTAGTTATTATTAAATACTATTTTATGATATTTTTTTATTGGTTTTAATTTTGTAAGAATTGTAAAATAAATAAAGTTGTATGAAATGTAAGGTAGGGAAAGAAACGAAAGAAATTTGAAAGTTTAACATCATAATAAACTAGGGAATCTAACATCATACAAATATATGTATATTTATGAAAAATAATTAGAAAATTTATTTATTTTTGACAAGAAAAATTTTCCAATATTATTTACCAAAATTTGAAATTCCCCTCTATTTTCTTTTAATAAATTTTTGTATCTTACAATTGAAACATAGTTTATTTTCTGTTTTGATGATCTACTTACCATTGAAATATATATTAGTCTATACATAATATAATATCTACCAAAAATTTGAATTATGAAAATAAATAAACTTCAAACAAAAATCGATATTAATCTAAACGAATAATAAGTAACTGAAACATCATATGATTAGTGTTTTTTCTTCTTTAGTTCAATATTATTCTTATAAACACAACAAAGTCAATTACATTTACACACATCAAAATCTATAATTTGGTATCAAGAATCCAAATCTTGAGTTCCTCTCACCACTTATATCATAGCTCTCCCTACTTCCACGTGCGTGTAAAGCTTTTAGATGACACGAGAGATACGAGCGTCAACCATGGCTACTTTACCTGATGTCTCAGACAAAGTAAGTGCTTCTGAAAGAGAGATACGTTTATTTCTCCACATAGCTTCAGCCCACGCTTTCATCTTCTCTCCTTCCTCCTTCCTCTTCTCTTGAACAACAAGTAACTCTGCATACCCACCTCTTGCTAACGCCATTATCTCTCCACCTTCCATGTTTACACCTGCAGAATCCACAAAATGATGACGCCAATTTCATGATTTGGCTTCATAAATCACACAAAAGTACCTTTTGATTCCAATGGGGGTGCTTTCATGAGGTCCAAAGCTCTTCTAAACAGTCCCTGTAGCAATTCATCAATCAAGAATTGGGAGAATGGCAACAAAAACCAACATTTTTTATCATTTAGCTATTGATTTTGCATTCCATGTGGTTTGTTCTCTGTAATTTATAATAGTTGTATTTGATTTTACTAGTTTGATCATCTTAAATCGAAAAGAGTTCAATCCATATTAACAAAAGGTCAGATTGGCCTACAAAGAAACTAGAGGGGTTTTTTTGCCACGTTTTTAATCTGTTGGGTTTTTTCTACTAAATGTAAAACTGTGGAGAGTTTAAGAGGGTCGAATTGGCAAAAAACAAAAACAGAGTTTGAGTCTAACCTCTTGAATGAGTAGAGAACTTGAACGTTCTTGTTTTGCTTTGTTGCGGAACATTAAAGCTACTCCAGTTAAGATTACACCAACCTTAGGATGATTGTGTCCTGATTCGATTAAAGGAATGAAGAATTTGTTAAGAGAGATTTGCTTATGTTCATACCGGTAAAATCATGAACTGATAACAACCTGAACCACTACACAGTACCGTAATGTTCCTCAGCTCTTGTCAATGCACTTGTCAGTGTATCCTCTGCTTCACCAAAATTCCTGACAAAAACAAACACAGATTAATTAGAGCAAGATAGATTAGCAAGGAGCTCTAAGCATAACATCAAAGTTTACCCGATGTGCGATTCCAACTGCCCGAGAGCAAACGAGGCGGCTAAAGAGACAGCCTGGAGATTCATATTACAAGAACACATAGATTCTTTGGTGTCTGAAACTCCTTGAATTGCCTTTTGATACATCTCCTTCGCCATCTCAAACTTTCCAGTGGCGTGTAAGAACTCGCCATATGAAAGAGCGATATTGCCTGTTTCCCAAATCAGGTACATCATATGAATTGGTCTAGTTAGAGATTAAGTGTAAAGAGTTGAGTAACTACCTTTGTAGCTTTCATGATTCTTAAGTTCTTGAAATAAGGAGCCAGCTGCACATAAACCTAATCGCATCACACACAAAATCTAGGAGATGTGGAATCAGAATACAGAGGAGAAAGGGTAAGCCATGTTTTTCTACCGGATTCAATTCTTCCTGTCACCAGCTCAACCATGCCTTTTAACGCATGAGCTGTAGCAGCCACTTCATGTAGATTCTCATGGCCTCTCTTAGCTTCCTCGTTTTTTAGAAGTTCCAGAAATTCGTTAGCAACATCTAATGAAGCATCATCCTAAATAAAGAAAAGATATTCAAATTCAACACAAGTTCTTCGATGCTTATATACATAAAACATGAAAACACTGTTGAGATTCTGTTTCATCAAGTTAATCAACCTGTCCTGATTGAATCAATAGCCCAACAAGAGCTTCCAAAGCAACAACTGCAACAAAGAAGGTTTAGACACAGAACCACAGCTCTAAACCTGAAAACACATAGCAAAAATCTTGAACCTCTAATAGCCAAAGATGAGAGTCTCAAATCCATGAGTTGCTTTAGACGTTCAATAGCCTCACTACTGTTCCCACTGTAACATAGAAATCAACCCCAAAATGTTTATGAATTTAACGCAATTGAGAAGTTTTTTTATCGAAGCAATCAAGGAGAAAAGTGGTTAAACCTTTCGTATAATAGATCAGACATTGCAAGCAATACAGTTGCCTTTGAATCTTGAGCAACCTGATCTTCGTCTTGTTGATTTCCAAGGCATTGTTCTAGTACTAACATACCTTGAGCATAAGATTCATCTGCAATTTAAATTCGCCAAGACCAGAATTCGATCAGAGACGAGTCCTTACTCCTTAACCGCCTGGAATCTGATAAAAAAAAAAAACCCTAAATGACCTGATTTTTGCGACCTAGCGTGTGAAAGAGCGTAATTGACCATCTGTATAGCAACTTGATTCGCATTTGGAAGACTGATATCGCCATGAATCCACCTCAATGGCTGCGACAGAGGTGTTGAATAACGAATAACGCTTCCAGAGGAGATCGCTGGCCACGAAGCCACGGTGGTGCGACAGCGAATAGTCGCCGCCACTGCCCTTGAACATTTCACAGCTGCGTGAATCATAATCGCCTAAATTTTCTCTTTCGTTAACATAAAAAAGCCTTTAAGGTGGAAAAGTCAAGAAAATTCGCGGGAGGTTTAGGGTTTAATCAAAAAATCCAGAAGAGACTTCTAGTCTGATCGATAGAGGAATCAAAGACTCTTTCTAACAGAGAAGGTCTCAAGACTCTTTCTAACAAGATTCAATCTTTACCCTTCCAACGGCTACATAAGAACACAACGTAACTGTATCAAATCAGTGCGCAGTGAACTCATTACAGCGGTCACCATTTTTGAGTTCTTGCTTAACCTTAGATTTACAATTCCAACAAAGAAAGATACAAAAAAGAAGAGACTTTAAAACAAAACTAAAACAGAGAGTGATTTCCAAACTCAACAAAATGCTTATGAGTATTTTTTTTTGTTTCACGGATATCAAATTTTTCTGATAAAAGGGTTTGTATATTCAAAATCACTAATCAAAAGCTTCGTCTAACCAAATCTTATGGCGGCTACTCATCTGCACCAGCAGAATTATGGTGAGGGAACGTTGCCCAAACATCTTGCCATGTCTTCTTCCCCTCAGCCACTGAGCTCACAACTGATGCTGCTTCCTCCAAGCTCACACGAATCTGGTCTTTGCTGTCTCGTTCTCTGATTGTAACTGAGGTACCAGAGTCTACTGTTATCGCGAATGGAACACCGAGTTCATCGGTTCTCGCGTACCTCTTCCCTATAGATGTACCTGTTAACCATTCATTACAAAATCAATCACAACATCTTAAAAGGTTCATTGAAAGTTAAGCAACAAGAGAAATGCGTACCAGTGATATCAATTTTGTGTGAGATACCAACAGAAGTGAGTTCTTTGGAGATGAGTTTAGTTGCTTCCTCGAATTGTTGGTTTTGGACAAGAGGGAACACAGTGCATTTGATGGGTGCAACAAGTGGAGGAAAACGGAAGACGTTAAGTTGTTCATCTCCTGCTTTGCTTGGTCTTGTGGTGAAACAATGCTCATATAAACAATATATGATCCGACCAATGCCAAAAGATGGTTCGATAACCGATGGAGTGAAAACTCGCTGGTGTTCTTTCTTTTTCTCCTTTGAGATTGAAACCATGCTCTTTTTGATCGTCACGTTTTTGCCAAGTGTACAGACAGTGAATTCCACTTCTCCTTTAGATTCCAGGGTTGCTTTCATCTTCATAGCTTCTTCTTCATTCATTGCCTAACAAAGATTATAAATTAATCTTACGATAAGAAGAAGCTTTAGTAAATGATGAATTTGATTACCTCTAAAGCTTCAACCACATTCTTTTGATTTCCCTTGAATGCAAGACCCAACTCTTTCTTCACTGGAGTAATAACAAGTTTCTGAAATAAAAGAGAACTATATTATTTAAGAGCAAAGTATAAAAGTAAATAAATTGTTGGGGATTCTCTGGGTACCTCTACTTCTCTAGGTTCTGAAAATTTCTCCTCAGCGACAAGTGGTACACCACTTTTTTCCTGCCATACAACAATGTATCCATAATATAGTTCAGTAAATTATATTAGAGTAACATTAAATCCAGACATGAGTAAAAAAAGTAAGGTTGATTCTTACAGAGTGAGCACGTAAGTCGTATGCAGATCGATCTGCAATGCCGACGCATTCAATCCATCCATAGGAGCTTTCAATTTCGGCATCCCAACAATCTGCAGCGTAGTGAGCCATTTCATTTGCTAGATGTTGGCGGAAACGAAGTCGTCCCTTGTCAATGCCAAGACGTACGAGGAAGAGATATACTCTCCCAATGAAGTAACCTAGAGTTTCATTGTTCACAATTCCCTATTGAAATTACAGTACTAGACGTCAGTCAATAAGGAAAAGAGTGTGGCTGTAGTAAAATTAAGAAAGGCAATGTCACTAAAGAGATACTGACCTTACTAACAGCTTCACCAAGGCAAAGTATTTTTGCAGATTGGGCAGACATTTGTTCCTCTCTTGGAAACATAAGAAATTCTAGTTTTGCAACTTCAGAGAATTTAGGATGTGACTTATTCTCAGGATCAACAAAGTGCTCAATTTCTGCCAGAGTGAATTCACGAACTCTAAGCAGCCCTTGTCGAGGAGATATCTGCGAGTAATAATATGCTACTTATTGAAAACCAGATCACACAATAAAAGAAGAGTCCCTTAAAAAAGACTGAGATATCAAGTGAAGCACCAAAAGATAACTTAAAAAAACGAAAACGATGGAGAATCACCTCATTTCTAAAGGCTTGACCAATCTGAGCTGCAGCAAAGGGAAGTTTTCTTCCATTGTAATAGTACAAGTCCTTAAAGTTCACAAAAATGCCTTGCGCAGTTTCAGGGCGCATGTAACTAAAACACAAACACAAATATATATATTAGACCGGTCAGAAAATACTTGCACAACTAAAACATGAAAACCACTCACTCACCCAGGAATCAAACCGGAAGGGCCAATCGATGTTTGAAACATTAAATTGAACGGGTAAGGATCAGAAAGTGGATTCTTAGTGTCTGGAGCAGTGATCCCATACTCCTTTATCTTAGCACCAAGTTCTTCAGTAGAAAGGTCTTCCAAAATTGCAAGAACATCTTTGAGTTCAGCAGCTTTTTCAGCAGATATGGTAAGATCTTTCTCGAGTTTCTCATTGCAATAATCCTTCAGCAAATGATCAGCACGGTAACATGTTCCAGTTTTCTCATCCTTTACCATAAGATCAGTGAACTTATCCACATGCCCAGATGCCTTGAGAACAACCTCAGGGGTCACACATGGACAATCAACTTCCAACATGTTCTCCTCAAGAATGAAATGCTGGAAATAGAAACCAATCACAAATGAGAATCGCTAACCAAATGCTTACAAGTCTTTACAGCAATTCTCGATTTCGCATGCATTTAAAAAATTCTACAGTAAAGTCTACTGAAATGCAGAGTTTATCAAAACTTCTTCTATAGATAATTGCGAATGATCTAGTAAATCACAGTTACTAAGCTTACCTGACGCCAAAAGCTAAGAACATTGGATTTAACAGCACAGCCAGGAGGACCGTAATCAAAAAGTCCAGCGACACCACGGTAGATCTTGAACGAAGGAATGTAAAACAATCGTCTTTCAAGGGTATTCACAACAGCTTGACGGAAAGCCTCACGATTAAGAGCACCAGTTCCGGATCCACCGCTGATGGCAGATTGAAGCTGCTTCTCAACAGCAGATTTCTCAAGCTTCAAATTGTTAAGAAGCTCGATTGCAGCATCAATCTCTGTCTTCGCTGCTTTAGATGCCTTGAGAGCGCGGACAGCGTTTCCCTGAGCTTCAACAGAAGACGATTTCTCCGAAAACGCCTGACGAAGAGCCTGTTCGGTAGCATCCATCGGAATCTGACGGGAATTTGACCGGTTCAACGGATTGGAGAAAGATCGAGCGCGTGGAATTGACGAAATCACAGAGAAGTGAAGACAATGTCGGCGAGGTAAGGTGGATAAGGAGATGATGGTGGAGAGAAAACGCATACGAAGTAATGATGATTTAGGGTTTACACATTCGCAGATATTGGGTTTATGACGTCACTTAAGACTGGTAAGATTACCAAAATGATCAAACCGGTTTCGCCTTGGACGGGTCTTCGGACCGGTTTTTTTTACGTTGTGAAATGTTTTTTTTTTAAAATACGAAGTTAAAAAAATATTTATAACTAGGTTAAAAAATATAATTTATTTATGTTAAAATAAAAATAATAAATTTATATTTTATTTAAAAAAATTAAATTTGAAAAACAAAATTTTTTGGTTAACAAAAAAAGAGAAACAAAATTTTAAAATTCAATTCTATAGGTAATATATTAAAAAATTTATTTAAATATGCAAAAATAAAACCAATTTTTTTTTATTCTCAAATAAAAAATAATAAATTGAAATTTTATTAAAAATATTAATATAAAAAAAAAACATATTTTACGTTTACTTTCTTAAATATTTTTTAAATATGAAAATATTTAAATTATATTATATTTTAAAATACTTTTTACAAAACTTAAACTTTAGAAAACAAATTAAAAATAAACTTAAAAAATTAAAAATTAATCGTAAAAATTAAAGTAGAATTTTTGTTGAGGTAAAAATAATTTTTCCTTTTGTTGATGATAATTAATTTGACACATATTTGTATCCATCGTTTTAAAAATCTGGAAAAACCTAAAAACATATAAAA
>KE151514.1:37906-60197 GCA_000411095.1 Aethionema arabicum
ATATCCAACTAAAATTTTAAATTAAAATAACTAAAATATAAATTAAATAATAAAAAAAGTAAGAAAATTAAGATGGAATTGACATGTAGGAAAGAAGACTTGTGCTTTAGTATAATTAGATTAGATTTCTATTTTTTAATAACAGTTTTCCGTTTTTCTCTTAAAAAAAAGACTTGGAGAAGAAAAAGTCTAATTTTTAAAATATAACTAAATTGAAGAAAGAAAAGAAAAGAAAAGAATATAATAAACAAAATAAATAATAATCCACTTATTATAACAATTTTAAAATTCTAAAAAAATATAGTTTTGATTATTTAAAGAAGAATGATTAAAAGAATCATATTTTTTTTCTCTTATAAGTAAAATAAATTCTTAAATTTTAGAAATATGATTGATTTACTATTATTCCATAGAATATGTCATGGTCACAATTTATGCGACACAAATACTCATAATTTGGTTATGTATTTCAGTAAATATTAGAAATTTATCTAATGGTATTTTTCATGTTTAGAATGACTTTAACGATGACATTTTTTACAGTTAAATCCAAATAGTAGTTTTGCCATTACCTTAGTTTTGCTATTACCTTAGCTGAATTTAAAGTTGTAATAATCGAATATTAATTATTAAAGAAATAACAAAAAGATAAATTTGTAAATTATTTTATTTTATTTTATTTGAAATAATTTTATATTTTGCTTAAAGTTGAAGTTATATGGACCAATTAATCATATACTTTTGCAAGATACTTATCTACCAAAAACTTCAACATCCCCACTTGTTAAAAGATCAAAATGTAGAGTCTACTGCCTACTCACATTCTTGGCTTCAGTCTTCAATCTCTTTTGTTATCTTTTAAGCAATAAAACATAATTTTATAATAATTAAATCTAATAAAAAAATATTTTAAGTTCATGAATTTTATGCAATTATAGTTTTTTTTTTAATTTAAAGAAAACAAATCTCCAATTTGAAGCAATGTATTTATGCCATCTAGTCACATCTGCTCTACAAAGTGAAAAACAAAGTTCATAACAAAAGTAAAAAGTATTGAGAGAGACTACTAAGTAATATGTCTAGCCATATTAAATATACATAATATGCAAGCATAAAATATTGGATTTGCATATAAAATGTATTGATTTGTTTGTAGTATTCATGTCAAATAGTAACAGAAACTATATTATTTTTTGGTATTTCTTATATAAATAGACGGTTTAACTTCGTTTGTAAATAATATCAGTATTTTTTCGTATCTCTAGTTTTTTCTCTCCATAAATTTGTTAATTTGATTATAACTATCAACATTTTAATCGATTCTTTTAAACGATAAATTTATAATATAAATAATTATAAATAATTATTATTAAAAACATACAAAAATTCAGCATATTTATTTTGCAGCGTTTTTTAAATCCGTAATAAAAATAATACGATATAGTTATAAAATTCTATACGATCTCATCATCATACTAATGTGAAATTTCAAAAAAGATATTAATTAATAAAATTAAGGATTTTTTCGCTATAAGAAAATGAAAAAGAATTAATAAATTTCTCTTTTTCTTTTACCCATTCTTAAATTTTAAAAACAAGTGAAAAAAATATATGATTTCTTTTAATTAAAAAAATATGAATCTTTATAGGAAGGGTGACAAGTAAGCTTCCCCCACTAATCCCAATTTCAAAGACTGAGTTTTATATAAAGCTTAGAACTTGGGCAGTTCCCTACAACAACATTCCACTTCACACCACCTCCATTTCTAACACACACGTTCTTTAAACCCCTATTTACCATTTAACAAAAAAAAACCCTATTTACATCTCCAAATTAACCAATTCACACACCAAAAAAAAAAACTTTTAGAGAAAAAAACACCCACTTATCAATCACTCTAACAATAATGGCGGATTCTGCAACTCTGTTCCTTCTCTTTCTCTCCATCTCAGCCTTCTTCTCTTCCTCCATTGGTATGATCTCTCCCTCTCAAATGGGTTTCCTTCACTTCTTTAAAATTCACATAAAAAAAATCATTCTTTTATCTAACAAAAATGTATAAAAATGGCGTCTTTACTCTGTTTCACATTGTTTATTTGCAGATGGAGCACAGCTTATACTAGTCAACAACTGTCAAGAAACCATATGGCCCGGAATCCTCGGCGGAGGAGGTCAAATCACTCCACAAAACGGCGGTTTCGAAATGGGAAGCGGCCAAGAAACCGTCATAAACGTCCCTGACAAATGGTCAGGTAGAATATGGGGTCGTCAAGGTTGTATCTTTAACCAAAACGGTACCGGTTCATGTCAAACCGGAGATTGTAACGCCGGTTCACTTCATTGTCAAGGCACAGGTGGTATTCCACCAGCAACAATCGTAGAAATGACATTAGGATCAGTATCTTCGCCGTTACATTTCTACGATGTTAGTCTCGTTGACGGTTTTAACCTTCCGGTTTCGATGAAACCTATAGGAGGTGGATTAGGGTGTGGAATTGCGTCTTGTGAAGTTGATTTGAATGTTTGTTGTCCTTCGGTTTTGGAAGTTAAAGTGAAAGGTAAAGTTGTGGGATGTAAAAGTGGTTGTTTAGCTATGAAATCGGCTAAGTATTGTTGTACTGGTGAGTATGGGAATCCTAAGGATTGTAAACCGACTTTGTTTGCGAATTTGTTTAAAGCGATTTGTCCTAAAGCTTATAGCTATGCGTTTGATGATTCTAGTAGTTTGAATAAGTGTAGAGCTTCTCGTTATGTTATTACTTTTTGTCCTCCTAAATGAAGTGTTATTGGGGTTTTGGTTTTGGGATTTGTAACTTTTGTTTATGTTATTGAATGAGAAATTTGAAACAAGAATTGTCGTTTTTTGAATCATGCCCAAAATTTACAAATAAAATTTCACAGTGTTGAATGGGGTTACCCGTTCAATACTTTCGGTTATTCAGTTATTCGGTTTAATTTATTATAGGATCTATTCGGTTATTTCAATATGTCAATACAGTTTCGGTTCCTGTTTGGTTCGGGTTCGGATTAAAAGATTCAAAAAATATCCGAAAAACTTAAAAATTACAAAAAAAAACCAACAAAAAACTCGAAAAACTTGTAAAAATACCTGAAAAACCTAAAAATTAAGAAAAAACCAAAAAATATCAAAAAAAACAAAAAAATATCCTAAAACTAAAAAAATACTCAGAAAATCAAAAAATATCAAAAAAAACAAAAATATGATTATTTTCAGATAGCCAATCAAAACCAATCCTCTAGTGAAAAGTTGCATACGATGACGTGTCACAACAAGACTAAATGGGTATTTAAGGCCCATTTACACTATCACATCAATAAGGCCTTGTGGGTCCGTGTATAATATTACATGGCCTATTTAATTAATACTGGGGCCCATCTTATCCACACAAAACGATCTAAAGACCCCAAAAATCTCACTGAAATGCTATCCATGTCTAGGAAGTGACACGTCACTAACCAAAAATACCAAATTCGAATTTGCTTATAAATCAAATCATATCAATTCTTCTTCTTATCCCCAAATCGGAATTACTCTAAATAAACCCTTGAATTGATCATGGCGATATCATCTGCAATGCAGACGACGTTTGTGTCGTCTTCAGCGAACTTTCTGAAACAATCGAGGTCTTCTTCATTTTCTTCGTGGGGATCGTCGTCACCGAGTAATGTGATTGTTCCTAAAAATAAGAGATTGTCGTCTTCTTCCTCTGTAATTGTTGCCGCTGTCGGTGATGTTTCTGCTGATGGGAATATCTACTTGTTTGCCGGTGCTGCTGCTGTCGCCCTCGTAGGGACAGCTCTTCCGATCCTCTTCAAACGCTCCGATACGTAACTAATCTCACACCATCTCTTCTTCATCTTCGGATTGTACATTTGGTTGAGTTTTAACAAAATACACTGTTTGTTGATGCCTTAATTGGATCCAATTTCGCTCTGAATTAACCGGATTTGATGTCTGAATTGGATTGAAATTTGGTCGTTAAACCTAAATTCACCAATACCAGAGCGCTTGTGATGCCTTAATATTGGTCAATTGGTTCATCTTGCGTTCAATATTTGGGCTAATTTAACCATGTCGGTTGTTAATAAACGAAGGTAAATGTGGGTTTTGATCTGAAATGGTTATAAATGGTGTGTGGTGGTGCTAGGTGTCCGGAATGTGACGGAGCAGGATTTGTGAGGAAGGCTGGAGCGACGTTAAGAGCAAATGCGGCAAGGAAGGATCAAGCCCAGATCGTTTGCGCACGCTGCAATGGACTCGGAAAGCTGAATCAAATTGATAAATAACTCTTCCTCCTCTCTAATATATATCTCTCCTTCTTCTATGTAAGTTTCCCTGTAAACACGAGATATTCTCCGATAACATTAACTTGCAATGATAGTATACATGTCTTCTATTTTCTACTACGTCTCACTATTTTCCGTTTTCTAAATATTCTTACTATTATCCACCAAATCTCATGAATCTTTGTTCAGGGTTTATTTTTCTTAAATCTCTGGAATACGTGACATCAAGTTTTGAATATCGATGAAGTAGTATATTCAAAGATTTGATGCCTATGTGATATGTTTATATGTAGAGAGACAGAAAGAGAGAAAAAAGGGTTGACTTTTGATGTTAGTGGTGGATTAGTCAGAGTAAATTTAATATATAAACGTGGTGTCCATATTTGACCATGTATTTAACATGATCTTGCTCTATTAATATTGACTAAGTGGGATCTGAGAGAGAAAGAGAAAATCAATGGATTCGGCGAGGAAGGCGTTGCTTTGGGATGGAGTTGAGGTGGAGGATGATTACGAACCTGCAAGAACTTTGAAGGAAGTGAAGCAAGTGGTGTATACAGAGTCAAAGAAGATATGGAAGATCGCAACTCCTATTGGGTTTAACCTCATCTGCGGTTACGCAGTTATCTCCGTAACCAATATCTTCGCCGGTCACATCGGAGAAATTGAGCTCTCTGCTGTCTCAATCTCTCTCTCTGTCATGGATACATTCTGCTTTGGATTCCTTTATGGTATGGGAAGTGCACTTGAAACACTTTGTGGTCAAGCTTTTGGAGCTGGTCATATTCATATGTTGGGAGTTTACATGCAGAGATCTTGGATTATCTTATTCTTTTCTTGCTTCTTACTCCTTCCTGTTTACATCTTTGCTACTCCTATTCTTAGATTGTTAGGTCAAGCAGAGGAGATTGCGGTTCCAGCTGGAGATTTCACATTACTAATCATCCCTAAACTCTTCTCTCTTGCATTCAATTTTCCTGTTTCTAAGTTCCTTCAAGCACAGAGCAAAGTCACTGTGTTAGCTTGGATTGGATTTGTAGCTCTTCTGCTACACGTTTTCATGCTCTGGCTCTTTATCTCTGTGTTTGGTATGGGAACAAATGGTGCTGCATTGGCGTTTAATCTCACGAATTGGGGACAAACGATTGCTCAAATCGTTTATGTGGTTGGTTGGTGTAGGAATGAAGGCTGGTCTGGGTTATCTTGGTTGGCTTTTAAAGATATTTGGGCTTTTGTTAGACTCTCTCTTGAATCAGCTGTTATGCTGTGTCTTGAATTTTGGTATATGACGAGTATCATTGTCTTGACTGGTCATCTTAATGGAAACAATGATGCAGTTATTGCTGTTGATTCACTTTCTATCTGTATGAGTTTGGAGAGCTTGGAGGTTATGCTGTTCATTGGGTTAAGCGCCGCTATAAGCGTCCGTGTCTCCAATGAGCTAGGCCAAGGCAGACCACGAGCAGCGAAATACTCGATCTGCGTCACAGTAGTCCAGTCTCTAATCATTGGTCTTGTTTGTATGGTGGCTGTGATGTTAGCCAGAGATCATTTTGCAGTCATCTTCACAAACAGCAAACCGCTTCAAGATTCTGTAGCGAAACTAGTGTATCTTCTTGCTGTAACAATGGTGTTGAATAGTGTGCAGCCGGTGATATCTGGTGTAGCTATTGGTGGTGGCTGGCAAGGCTTGGTGGCCTATATTAACTTGGGTTGTTACTATGGTTTTGGTCTTCCTTTGGGTTATTTTCTAGGCTACAATGCAAACTTTGGTGTAATGGTAAGTTAAAGTAAGTAAATTTGACAGATAAAACAAGAAACGTGAATGTTAATTTGTGAATTTGATGATGTGTTTCAGGGACTTTGGGGAGGTATGATTTCTGGGATGTTACTTCAAACGTTGATACTCATCTTTGTTCTGTATAAGACGAACTGGAGTGATGAGGTTAAACAAACGGTCGAGAGAATGAAGAAATGGGGAGGGAACAAGACTCAATCCGACGACGTTTTAGCATAACATATGATGTAGAATCATTTTTTGGCTTGATCGTAACCTGTTACGATGTCGTTTTAGACCATTTTCAATTTTTTTTTTTGGAATAATTTCTATGTGCTCAAATATATCCCATTTTTTAGATGAAATATGCTTTATTTTTTATTTTTTTTAGTTACTGCTATGAACGTGTCAGACTTCTTACATCAGGTCACATGCATATTTATTTTTCTGTAACATCAGATGCATATACACGTGCATATTCATATTTGCATGTTGATTGTGACTATATTTTCGTGGGTATATATCGAGAGAAACCTTCCTAATATCATAAATAATGTTTAATATTGGAGATATCAACTGTTAAAAAAAAATCTGCACACAATTTCCAAGTGTTTTCTAGTTTTCCTCTCAACATAAGAAAATTTTAAAATGAGAGAGAACTTTATTCTAATATATTTTTTTATTTTTTCATAAAAGATATATATTCTATGTATTTTTTACATAAAATAAAAAATATACAAAAATTTGAAGATAAAAGTACACTAAATAAAAATAAGGGCATTTCATCTCTATTTTTTCTCATTTTGAAGGATTTTTGGAAATAGTTTTTTCTCATTTTTCATTTTTCTCTAAAAATGAGACACTATTAGAAATGTTTTTAGTTCCACCATTAAATAAAAAAAAAATCGTTAGTTCAAATGTTCAGTTCTTTTACAATGAACTAATCTTGATCTTTGAAAACAAACATCTATGTAGTCGTATCTCCGAAACATATAATATTTAAATTTGCTTACTAATTTTTTCTAATTAAAAACTATGAAACATAAAATATTCTTAAAATATTTGTTTTACATTAAAAAAAATACAATCAATCATTAGAACAAAACTCAATTATATTTTGCAATTATTCTATTTTAGCATCATCAATCATTGGAAATGCATAATTTTTTCACGTTTTGAATTACTTCTATAATAGTATTTTTACTAAATGAAAACAATTGAATCAGTTTTTTTTTTGGCTCACTTTGCGTCATTTCGTATCGGCTTTGAGATGAGACCCAAAACCGATTAAGAAAAAGGTATAATGAAGCACGAAGAAAAAAACTTTGAGCAAGAAAATGAAGATTTCTATGGAACAGATGACGAAGAAAATCATACTGAACTCTCCGCCGCAGAGACCTCCCTTCTCTCCTCGCCTTAATCACGTGCTTGAACCCTAAGAACACGAGCTCAATAATCAATGACCTCGAAGTCGAAGCTATCGGTAAGAAAAACTCAATAGATCTGCACAATTTTGTAAACCGAAACCCTAGATCCATTGATTTAGATCAGAAGACGAAATTCCCTTAAATAACTTGACATTTCGTGAAAAGTGGCGGAAAATCTATGGATATGTTGATGTGTGGTAGCGGTGGTGTTAGGTTTCCGGAATGTGACGGAGCAGGATTTGTGAGGAATGCTGGAGCGACGTTGAGAGCGAATAAGGAAAGATCAAACTCAGATCGTTTGCGCTCGCTGCAATGGGATCGGAAGGCTAAATCAAATTGAAAAATAACTCTTTCTCCTCTCTAAACTAAATCTCTCCTTCTAAGTAAGTTTTCTCTGTAAACACAAGAAATTCTCCAAT
Source organism: Aethionema arabicum (assembly GCA_000411095.1). Taxonomy (NCBI): domain Eukaryota; kingdom Viridiplantae; phylum Streptophyta; class Magnoliopsida; order Brassicales; family Brassicaceae; genus Aethionema; species Aethionema arabicum. The sequence goes on from KE151514.1 coordinate 45,839, forward strand.
AACATTAGCTTGAAATGCTAGTACATGTCTTCAATTTTCTAATATATCTGAAATTTCACGTTTTCTATCTTACTCTGATCCACCAAATCTCTCAAGTCTCAAATACGTGACACCAAGTTTTGAATATCGATTTTCTAGTGTATATTCAAAGATTTGAGGCATATGTGATATGTTTAAATGTTTATATATGTATGTAGAGAGACAGGAAGAGAGAAAAGGAGAGTTGACTTCCTATGTTAGTGGTCCATTAGTCAGAGTAACTATCATATATAACGTGTTGTCCATGTTTGACCATGTATTTAACATGAGCTTGTTCTATTAATATTAATGAAGTGGGATTAGAGAGAGAAAGAGGAAGATGGATCCGGCGAGGAAGGCGTTGCTTTGGGATGGAGTTGAGGTGGAGGATGATTACGAACCAGCAAGAACTTTGAATGAGGTGAAGCAAGTGGTGTATACAGAGTCAAGGAAGATATGGAAGATCGCAACTCCTATTGGGTTTAACCTCCTCTGCCGGTACGCAGTTATCTTTGTAACCAATATCTTTGCCGGTCACATCGGAGAAATTGAGCTCTCTGCTGTCTCAATCTCTCTCTCTGTCATCGATACATTCACCTATGGATTCCTTTATGGTATGGGAAGTGCACTTGAAACACTTTGTGGTCAAGCATTTGGAGCTGGTCATGTTAATATGTTGGGAGTTTATATGCAGAGATCTTGGATTATCTTATTCGTTTCTTGCTTCTTTCTCCTCCCTGTTTACATCTTTGCCACTCCTATTCTTAGATTGTTAGGTCAAGCAGAGGAGATTGCGGTTCCAGCTGGAGATTTCACATTACTAATAATCCCTAAACTCTTCTCCCTTGCGTTCAATTTCCCTGTTTCCAAGTTCCTTCAAGCACAGAGCAAAGTCACCGTGGTTGCTTGGATTGGATTTGTAGCTCTTCTCCTACACGTTGCTATGCTTTGGCTCTTTATCTCTGTGTTTGGTATGGGAACAAATGGTGCTGCTTTGGCGTTTAATCTCACAAGTTGGGGAGTAACGATCTCTCAAATAATCTATGTAGTTGGTTGGTGTAAGAATCAAGGCTGGTCTGGGTTATCTTGGTTGGCTTTTAAAGACATTTGGGCTTTTGTTAGACTCTCTCTTGAATCAGCTGTTATGCTTTGTCTTGAATTTTGGTATATGACGAGTATCATTGTCTTGACTGGTCATCTTAATGGAAACAATGATGCTGTTATAGCCGTTGATTCACTTTCGATTTGTATGAATGTGGAGAGCTTGGAGGTTATGCTGTTCATTGGGTTAAGCGCCGCTATAAGCGTCCGTGTCTCCAATGAGCTAGGCCAAGGCAGACAACGAGCAGCAAAATACTCAGTCTACGTCACAGTGTTCCAGTCTCTACTCATTGGTCTTGTTTGTATGGTAGCTGTGGTTTTAGCTAGAGATCATTTTGCGGTCATTTTTACAAATAGTAAACAACTTCAAGATTCTGTAGCGAAACTAGTGTATCTTCTTGCTGTAACAATGGTGTTGAATAGTGTGCAGCCGGTTATTTCTGGTGTAGCTGTTGGAGGTGGCTGGCAAGGCTTGGTGGCTTATATTAACTTGGGTTCTTATTACATTTTTGGTCTTCCTTTGGGTTATTTTCTTGGCTACAGTGCAAACTTTGGTGTAATGGTAAGTTAAAGTAAGTAAATTTGGAGGATAAAACAAGAAACGTAAATGTTAATTTGTGAATTTGATGATGTGTTTCAGGGACTTTGGGGAGGTATGATTGCAGGAATGGTACTTCAAACACTGATATTGATCTTTGTTTTGTACAAGACGAACTGGAGTGATGAGGTTAAACAAACGGTAGAGAGAATGAAGAAGTGGGGAGGGAACAAGACGCAATCCGACGACGTTTTAGCATAACAGAGACTTTTTCCGACGATGGCTTGATCGTAAATTGTTTATTTATAATGGAATTTTAGAGCATTTTAAATTGTTTTTATGGTGCTGTTGATTATTCAAATAAAATCCCATTTTTTTTGTGTAATTATAGTATTATAAATTTGGAGTTTGATATCAAGTAGACATAAATTTATAATCTCATAATTACCAAATTAGTTGGTTGGTGGCTGGTGCCAGTCTTGTGATTAAAATAAAAATGAATAATTTTGTTTACCAAACTATATATATATTATTAAGAATTTTGAAGTTGGAATATGCATTTTTAGTTTTTTTAGTATTTAATATATAATTTATAATAAACATGTCAGGCTTCTTACAAGTTACATCACAATCACCTGCATATTGTCCATATTTGAGTGGTTTATTCCTGAATTTCGAGAAAAAATTCAATTCTCTTAAAAATTACAATTATAAACTACTCCTCGATAGGGGGGAAAAAAAAAAAACCCTCGATCTTCGAAACATTTAAATTTAAAATTTTCTAACTAATAAATTAACGTCTCTTAAAAAAGAATGTGAATCTGACTATGAGATATAAAGGAAGTTTCCATTCGAATTTAAGTGATATATTTTATTTCTATACATTTATTTATGTTTGAAATATTTTAATCAATAATAGTACGTTCTAGAAATAATAACAAATGATTTTTTGTTAAGTCAACGTAATATATGAATTCTTCTTGGGAGGGGAAAAATATGAATTCTTATAGTAAGTTTTTAAAAAATGTAAAGTTTAGGATAGAACATCAATTTTTAAATTTAAAACGAAAAAACCTTTTAGATGCTTTGCGTTTAAATTTGTAATAAAATAAAGAATTACTGATTTAAACAGGGGAGTATAAAAAATGAATAAACTAATCGAAATGAATACAACAAAAATAAGTAAAAGAGTAATAGTTTGATGAATAAAACAAATGATTATAGATGATTAAATATTTAATGTAAATAGTAAGTGTTTAGTTGGAATATGCTTTTTTAGTTTTTTTTTAAGATTTGATATCTAATTTATATAATAAAGCTGTCCAGATTCATTACAAGTTACATCACATCACCTTCATATTCTCCTTATTTTAGTTGTTTAAAAATTTTAATGGTATTAAATATTATCTCGTCAAAAAATCTTTAATTTATTCTTAGATTTCGATGAAAAATTCAATTATTTGAGAGCACGTGCAATATAGATAGACTTACGTATCTTCTATCTAGAATATTTTTAATTATAAAAATAAGTTAAAAGTCTCTTTAACATTGAATGAATATCTTTGATAAGATTTGCTATAAATAAATTAGAGATTTGACGTGGAGATCTCTATACATTTATTTATGTTTGAAATATGTTAATCGATAACGGCACTTTCCAGAAATAGTAACAAATGATTTTTTTTTTTTTGTTAATTCAATATTTTTTTTTGTCGTCTTGTTAATTCAATATAATATAGTATGAATTATGGAAGTAAGTTTAAAAAAATGTATAGTTTAGGATAGAACATCAATTTTCAAATTTAAAATGAAAACACCTTTTAGTTACTTTGACTAAATATTCAAGGTAAATCGTACATGAATCAAAATGAATTATAAATATCTTAAAACAAAATAAAGTATATAAAAAAAATTATATTGTATTTGATAGAAATAAATGCTATCCATATAAAAGTCAAATTGTATTGTTATAATTTATGTATAAAAAAAAGTTACCATAAAGACATAAGTATTTTGTTTTCTCTTTTAAAACATAAACGATTTAAAAAAAAAATTCAACTATCAAATCTGTAAATAAATACTAGTATATAGAAATTATAGAATAGAAAAACATCAACAAAATCTAAAAAATTATTACTAGGAAAAAATATTTTTAATTTTTTTTCCTTTATCGCTTATTATTTTATTTTTCATTGTAACTAATTAATGTTTTAATTGGTTCACAACCTCTAATATAATCGGGTTACAAAACTACATATTTTAAAATTTCGGGGAAAAAAATTAATCAGGTTTATTTAATTCTCTTTTTCTTTCACTTTGTTTTCATTTTGCATCCAAAGTAAAATAAGCAAGAAGAAAAAAAAAAGCTTCGAGCAAGAAAATGAAGATTTGTATGAAGCAGATGACGAAGAAAGTCAAACTGAACTTTCCGCCACAGAGACCTCCCTTCCCTCCAATGCTTTATCACGTAAGAAAATCTCAATAGATCTGAACAATTTTGTAAACCGAACGCGAAACCCTAAGTCCTTCGATTTGGATCAGAAGGCGAAATTCCTTCAAATAACTCGATATTCGTGTAATTTTTCGGAAAATCTATGGAGATGGTGATGTGTGGGGGTGTTATTAGGTATCCCGAATGTGACGGAGCAGGATTTGTGAGGAAGGCTAGAGCGACGTTGAGAGCGAATGATGAAATAAAGGATCAGGACCACTGCGATGTACTCGGAAAGCGTAATCCGTTTGATAACTAATTCTTCCTCCTCTCTAAACTATATCTCTCCTTCTTCTATGTAAGTTTCCCCGTAAACTAGAGAAAATCTCCGAGAACATTACTCCATCTGAATTTCAAAATTATCCGTTTTCGAAATTTTCTTACTGTTCATTATCCACCAAATCGCTGGATTCTCGTAATTACTTCACATCAGAATTTAATATAGATATACTAGTGTATATTCAAATTGTTGTTGCATTTATCTGTGTATATGTGGGGAGAGAAAGAGATGAAGATGTGGATATTTAATGTCAATAATGGAGTCGTTGAAGTAGAGTTTAGGAGTAATATTTAAGATTTTCCTATCCATATATGAAGATATTCGTTGAACGTTTTCGAGTATGTTCGACTAACATTGACTAAGTTGTATTAGAGGGAGGAGAAGAAATCAATGGATTCGACGAGTACGACGTTGCTCAGCGAGGGTGAAGAGGCGGAGGATGATTACAAGCCGGCAAGAACTTTGATGGAGGTGAAGAAGGTGTTTTATACAGAGACAAAGAAGATGTGGGCTGTTGCAGCTCCTGTTGGCTTTAACCTCATCTGCCAGTATGGAGTTGAATTCATAACCAATATCTTTGTCGGTCACATCGGCGAGATTGAGCTCTCCGCCGTCTCAATCTCTCTCTCCGTCATCCAGACATTTGCCTTTGGATTCCTTCTTGGTATGGGAAGTGCACTTGAAACACTTTGTGGTCAAGCTTTTGGAGCTGGTCGTATTGATATGTTGGGAGTTTACATGCAGAGATCTTGGATTATCTTATTCGTTTCTTGCTTCTTACTCCTTCCTGTTTACATCTTTGCTACTCCTATCCTTAGATTGTTAGGTCAAGCAGAGGAGATTGCGGTTCCAGCTGGAGATTTCACGCTTCTAATCATTCCTCAGCTCTTCTCACTTGCGTTGAATTTCCCAACTTCCAAGTTTCTTCAAGCACAGAGCAAAGTCACCGTGATTGCTTGGATTGGATTTATAGCTCTTGTCTTACACGTTCTTATGCTCTGGCTCTTTATCTTTGTGTTTGGTATGGGAACAAATGGTGCTGCTTTAGCTTTTAATCTCTCAAGTTGGGCAGTAACAATCTCTCAAATGGTTTATGTGGTTGGTTGGTGTAAGAATGAAGGCTGGTCTGGGTTATCTTGGTTAGCTTTTAAAGACATATGGGCTTTTGTTAGACTCTCTCTTGAATCAGCTGTTATGCTTTGTCTTGAACTTTGGTATATGACGAGTATCATTGTCTTGACTGGTCATCTTAGCGGAAACAATGATGCTGTTATTGCTGTTGATTCTCTTTCTATATGTATGAATCTAGATGAGCTTGAAGCTATGCTGTTCATTGGAATCAACGCAGCTATAAGCGTCCGTGTCTCCAATGAGCTAGGCCAAGGCAGACCACGAGCAGCAAAATACTCGGTCTACGTCACAGTGTTCCAGTCTCTACTCATTGGTCTTGTCTGTATGGTGGCTGTAATGTTAGCCAGAAATCATTTTGCAGTCATTTTCACAAACAGCAAACAACTTCAAGAAGCAGTGTCGAAACTAGCATATCTTCTAGGTATAACAATGGTGTTGAACAGTGTGCAGCAAGTTATTTCTGGTGTAGCTGTTGGAGGTGGATGGCAAGGCTTGGTGGCTTATATCAACTTGGGTTCTTATTACATTTTTGGTCTTCTTTAGGTTACTTTCTCGGCTACAATGCAAACTTTGGTGTTATGGTAAGTTAAAGTAAGTAAATTTGGAGGATAAAACAAGAAACGTAGATGTTAATTTGTGAATTTGATGATGTTTTTCAGGGACTTTGGGGAGGTATGATAGCTGGGATGGTACTGCAAACACTGTTACTCATCTTTGTTCTGTACAAGACNTGCAGCAAGTTATTTCTGGTGTAGCTGTTGGAGGTGGATGGCAAGGCTTGGTGGCTTATATCAACTTGGGTTCTTATTACATTTTTGGTCTTCTTTAGGTTACTTTCTCGGCTACAATGCAAACTTTGGTGTTATGGTAAGTTAAAGTAAGTAAATTTGGAGGATAAAACAAGAAACGTAGATGTTAATTTGTGAATTTGATGATGTTTTTCAGGGACTTTGGGGAGGTATGATAGCTGGGATGGTACTGCAAACACTGTTACTCATCTTTGTTCTGTACAAGACGAACTGGATCACAGAGGTGGAACAATCGATAGAGAGGATGAAGGGAGGGAGCAAGACGTATTAAAATGACTCAAAATGAATTATAAATATCTTTAAACAAAAACAAAATAATAAAGTAAATAAAAAAAAAGGGCTGCAACCGATAGGTCCGATAGCCATAAATATTGGAAAAAAATCAATAAAATAGAAACGTTGAATAAATAAAAAAAATTAACTGAATCTAGTAATAAAAAAATAGAAAAAATGAATAATGATTCATCTAGTAAAATAAGCAAGTTCGAGCAAGAAAATGAAGATTTGTATGAAGCAGATGATGAAGAAAGTCAAAGTGAACTCTCCGCCACAGAGACCCTAATGAATCCCAATAACGTGGACGCAATAATTAATCACATCGAAGCTATGATTGGAACAATTTTGTAAATCGAAACCCTAGATCGTTTGATTTGGATCCAAAAAACGAAATTCATTCAAATAACTCGACATTTGATGTGATTTTTCTGAAAATCTATGGAGATCTTAATGTGTGGTGGTGTTATTAAGTATCCCGAATGTAACGGAGCAGGATTTGTGAAGAAAGCTAATGCGGAAATAAAGGATCCAGGGACACTGCGATGTACTCGGAAAGCTTAATCAGATCGATAACTAACTCTTCCTCATCTCCTTCTTCTATGTTAAGTTTCACTGTAAACTAGAGAAAATCTCCGAGAACAATTACTCCATCTGAGAATCAAAATTATCCGTTTTCTAAATCTTCTTTACTCGTTTTATTATCCACCAAAATCGCAGGATTCTCGTAATTACTTCACATCAGAATTTAATATATACTCAAATTGTTGTTTCGTATGTTTGTATTTATCTTGTGTGTGTGGAGAGAGAAAGAGACGAAGAGGTGGATCTTGGGTATTTAATGTCAATAATGGAGTCGGTGGAGTAAAGTTTAATATACTCCGATATTTTAATATTTTCCTGTCCATATATGAAGATATTCGTTGAACATTATCGATTCTGTTCCACTTAACATTGACTAAGGGGATTAGAGAGAGAAAAGAGGAAATCAATGGATTCGCCGAGGACGGCTTTGCTCAGCGACGGTGAAGAGGCGGAGGATGATTACGAGCCGGCAAGAACTTTGATGGAGGTTAAGAAGGTGTTTTATACAGAGTCAAAGAAGATGTGGGCTATTGCAGCTCCTGTTGGTTTTAACCTCATCTGCGAGTATGGAGTTATCTCCATAACCAATATCTTTGTCGGTCACATCGGCGAGATTGAGCTTTCTGCTGTCTCAATCTCTCTCTCTGTCATCGATACATTCGCCTTTGGATTCCTTCTTGGTATGGGAAGTGCACTTGAAACACTTTGTGGTCAAGCTTTTGGAGCTGGTCATATTCATATGTTGGGGATTTATATGCAGAGATCTTGGATTATCTTATTCGTTGCTTGCTTACTTATCCTTCCTGTTTACATCTTTGCTACTCCTATTCTTAGATTGTTAGGTCAAGCAGAGGATATTGCGGTTCCAGCTGGAGATTTCACGCTTCTAATCATTCCCCAGCTCTTCTCTCTTGCGTTTAATTTCCCAACTTCTAAGTTTCTGCAGGCACAGAGCAAAGTCACTGTTGTTGCTTGGATTGGATTTATAGCTCTTCTCCTACACCTTGCTATGCTCTGGCTCTTTATATCTGTGTTTGGTATGGGAACAAATGGTGCTGCTTTAGCTTTTAATCTCTCAAGTTGGGCAGTAACAATCGCTCAAATCGTTTATGTGGTTGGTTGGTGTAAGAATGAAGGCTGGTCTGGGTTATCTTGGTTAGCTTTTAAAGATATTTGGGCTTTTGTTAGACTCTCTCTTGAATCAGCTGTTATGCTTTGTCTGGAACTTTGGTATATGACGAGTATCATTGTCTTGACTGGTCATCTTGGCGGAAACAATGATGCTGTTATTGCTGTTGATTCTCTTTCTATATGTATGAGTTTGGATAATCTTGAAGCTATGCTGTTCATCGGAATCAACGCAGCTGTAAGTGTCCGGGTCTCCAATGAGCTTGGTTTGGGGAGGCCACGAGCAGCCAAATACTCAGTCTACGTCACTGTGTTCCAGTCTCTACTCATTGGTCTTGTCTGTATGGTGGCTGTAATGTTAGCTAGAGATCATTTTGCAGTTATTTTCACAAACAGCAAACCGCTTCAAGAAGCAGTGTCGAAACTAGCATATCTTCTAGGTATAACAATGGTGTTGAACAGTGTGCAGCAAGTTATTTCTGGTGTAGCTGTTGGAGGTGGCTGGCAAGGTTTGGTGGCTTATATTAACTTGGGTTCTTACTACGTTTTTGGTATTCCTTTAGGTTACTTTCTCGGTTACAATGCAAACTTTGGAGTGATGGTAAGTTTCAAAGTAAGTAAGCTTAGAACACAAATGAAACAAGATTGTTAATATGTAAATTTGATGTTTTTTTCAGGGACTTTGGGGAGGTATGATAGCTGGGATGGTACTGCAAACACTGTTACTCATCTTTGTTCTGTACAAGACAAACTGGATTACAGAGGTAGAACAATCGATAGAGAGAATGAAGAAGTGGGGAGGGAGCAAGACAGAATCCAAAGATGTCGTAGCATAACGGTAACTTTTACTGTGATGCAGAATCACGTTTTTGGCTTCGATATAGTTTTAGAGTATTTTAAACTGTTTTGTGTTAGGAAATGAGTCATTTTTTGTTCCACAAATTTAGCTAATGGATCTATTATATCCATGTTAAGTTATGAACTGGTTCCTTATTGTTTCTGATTTTTGAGTATGCAACTGGAGTTTTGTTTTGAACGGAAGAGATGATAATGATGGATGAATCAATGGTGTTTGGTTTTAATTTTTGGATTCAGGTATGTTTTATTTCTTATAACTTTTCACTTTTCAGTTAATGATTTACAGTTTCTAAGCAGATGTTTATGAACAAGAAAGAGAAAATGATTTTTGTTAACCTCTACCATGTGACCAAAACTTTTGCCTTGAGAAGATAACTATTTGTTTGGTCAACTAAAAAGTTTGTTGTATCTTCGGTAACTACAAATTGACTTTTAAACCAAACCAAATCTAAACTACTTCTTAATTGATACACTACAAGTACAACAAATCTTTTTTGAAAGATTAGGATTGATAAGAATTCAAAAGCCAAGTCACAAGTAACATTTGCTCAAAGCCGGTCCTGGGTCTATGTTGACCAAACCATGAACTTTAAATTTGAATTGCACCGATAAATTTTGGTTTAAAATGAATTTAAGCATAATTTAAACAATATGGTTTGTGTACTGGTTGTCCTTATCTATCTTTAAAAAAAAATTGAAAAAACTTAATCAAACGCTAAATTTATAATTTATATTTTTTTTTCTTGTGACATTAAAATTCAACTTAAAAATTTCTTATGTATAATTGGCAAACGAAAAAAAAACATATGTTGGGTTACACTAATTTAGCCATTACAATAAATTGTCAATCAGTACTGATTATTTTTGCTGATATAGATAGTTTAAGTACCGAATATTAACAACTGATTTTATTTGGTATAGATATATATATTTTTTTATATTTAGTATGTAATTAATGTGAACCTCTCATTGACATCACGCAACACACATATACATATATTTCCCCTCCACTCCACGTGCATATTTTATCCATACTTGCATTTGCCTTGTGTCTATATTTTTGTTGTTTTATAAATTGGTCGCGCGAAAAAACCTTCCTAATATAAAATATTTTTATTTTTAAGCAAATCTTTTTTTCAATTCAAATATCGAATAATATTAATAAATATTTTAAATTACGATGAGTTCATACATCACATCATCACATGCATATTATATACTACAAATCTTTGCTCCATTTTTCAATATATGTTAATACTACAAATATTTGCTCCATATTTCAATATATGTTACACGTTACCCAATTTCCCCCAACTAATTCAATTTCACTAACTGGAATCAAAAACAAAGACGAAACCAAAATGGATTCCACGCCGTTGCTCACCGCCGGCGACGAATCAAACCACGATTATCCCCCAGCAAGAACCTGGACAGAAATTAAACAAGTAATCAACACAGAATCCAAAAAACTCTGGCTAATCGCAGCTCCTTTAGGCTTCAATTTAATCTGTCAACTCGGAATTATCGCCGTAACAAACATCTTCGTCGGTCACATCGGCGAAATCGAACTCTCCGCCGTTTCAATTTCACTCACTGTAATCGATACCTTCGCCTTCGGATTTCTTCTCGGTATGGGAAGCGCACTCGAAACACTTTGTGGTCAAGCATTCGGAGCAGGTCAAATTCACATGTTAGGGATCTATATGCAGAGATCTTGGATCATCTTATTCGTTTCCTGCTTCTTCATCCTCCCAATTTACATTTTCGCCACTCCAATCCTTCGATTTCTAGGTCAATCTGACAAAATCGCGATTCCAGCAGGCGATTTCACGATTCTAATAATCCCTCAACTTTTCTCACTCGCGTTTAATTTCCCAACCTCGAAATTTCTTCAATCTCAAAGCAAAGTTACTGTAATCGCTTGGATTGGATTCATCGCTCTTCTCCTACATATTCTTCTCCTCTGGGTTTTTATCTCTGTTTTCAATTTAGGATTAAACGGCGCCGCTTTAGCGTTTAATCTCACAAGTTGGTTAGTAACAATATCTCAAATCGTTTACGTAACCGGTTGGTTTAAAAACCAAGGCTGGACCGGTTTATCTTGGTTAGCTTTTGAAGATATTTGGGGTTTTGTTAAACTCTCTCTTGAATCAGCTATAATGCTTTGTCTTGAAGTTTGGTATATGACGAGTATTATTGTTTTAACTGGTCATCTTAATAATGATGCAATTATAGCCGTTGATTCACTTTCGATTTGTATGAATTTGGACGGTTTACAAGCAATGCTGTTTATTGGGGTTAATGCAGGTATAAGTGTTAGGGTTTCTAATGAGCTTGGTTTAGGGAGACCAAGAGCGGCGAAATATTCGGTTTATGTAACTGTGGTTGAGTCTTTGGGGATTGGTTTGGTTTGTATGGTGGGTGTGATGTTAGGGAGAGATTATTTTGGGGTGATTTTTAGTAATAGTGAAGAGTTGAAGGATGAGGTGGGGAAATTGGGGTATTTGCTTGGTGTGACAATGGTGTTGAATAGTGTGCAACCGGTTATTTCTGGTGTGGCGATTGGTGGTGGTTGGCAAGGTTTGGTGGCTTATATTAATTTGGGATGTTATTATGGTTTTGGACTTCCTTTGGGGTATTTTCTTGGGTATAAAGCAGGTTTTGGAGTCATGGTAAGTTACAAAGTAGTTGGTTCGTTTGCGCGTTTTAGAGATAGCGATGAATTTTGACGAAAAAAATTTATGTTTGTTTCGGTGTTGATGGTTCAACGACGAAAATTTATGTTCGTTTTGTTGTTGATGGTTCAACAACGTATTGCTGAGACTTGTCGTCAAATTTTTTCGTTTGATGTAACGATACGTTTCGGCGATTAAAAAATAAACGCTAAATTTTTTGAACGATTTGAATTTTAATTCGTTCATCGCCGATGCAGCAATAGCCAAACAAACAACATTTTGTCGTTGGTCGCCGGCAACGACTAAGCGAACAACATTTTCTTGTCGTTTGTCGTTGTCGCGTCGTTGTTATTGACAATTGCCGAACTCAGCGGCGCGCAAACGAACATGCCCTAAGTAAAGTTGAAGATTTAAGCAAGAAATTGAAGTGTTAATATGTAAATTTGATGATGTTTTTCAGGGAATTTGGGGAGGCATGATTGCAGGGATTGGACTTCAAACATTGTTACTCATCTTTGTTTTGTATAAGACGAATTGGACTGAAGAGGTGGAACACTCTGCGGAGAGGATGAAGAAATGGGGAGGGAGCAAGACGAAATCCAAAAATGTTGTAGCATAATAAAAACTGTTTTCAGCTAATGAAATCGGTTTGTGGTTTATAAGAAAAAAAAAATAAAGACTTCGGTGTGATGAAGCTCCGATCGTCTAAGGATGGTTGCATTGAAGAGTTATAAAGCTTAATTTGTTAATAGTTTGAATATGTGAAGGATGTACACTACGTTTTGCACATTGTCATTTTTTTTACAACCAAACACATTGTCATATTTAAGCAAGTACTTCGAATTTTTTATGTTTTGTTAATGGTTTTGATATTTTAAAATACCATTTTTATTGTTTATAAATGTTGTTTATTGGTAAATAAGTAAAGAAATGATTATTTATTGGTAGCAAGTCTAAATTATATAAACAATTGATAAATATTTTCTAAATAATATTTTATGCAAATAAAGCTATCTAAATATTTGATTTCATTTTACGTTCACTTGTGGCATATCTAATGATATCTACTTCTACCAATCATACAGATTAAATACCATAATAAATTTAAGTTTTTTTTTTTTGTAGAGAAAAACGTTGAAAATGACCCACAACACTTTTTTTTTGTTAAAAGACCCACAACACTTGAAAAAGAAAAGTAACTTACAAACATATTTAGCTAATTGAACTTAAAAAAAATATTATCGAGTTAAAAAAAAAATATAAATATATATTGTACATCAAAATAAAATATTTCGAGTATTCAACTATAACAATGTATACTGTTATTAAACATATTATTAATTTTAGAGTAAACAAATAAAAGCAACAGAAACTGACCACATAATTATAATAACCCGAAGTTTATAAACGGTGGGTATAATTTTAAATTAAAGATAATTGTATTATGCTGTTGATCTTTGTAGAAATTTTTAATTCAAATAATTTTTTTTTATTTTGCAGATGGGAATTTGTATTTTGATTGTAATTGTGGGCGTTGTAAGCGGTTGTTGCGGGACTTCTTCTGCTATTGGAAGATTAATCGGTGAATTGAGTTGGTTTGTTTTTTTTTTTTTGGATTTTAGTTTCCATACAAAATATTTATTTCATTTTAATTAGAGGAATATGATGAGTTGACAAAAAAAAAAAAATTAGAGGAATATGATGAATATCTCAATTTTACAAGTGATTAAGATTTTTTTATTTTTATTTATTGGTTTGATATATTAAACTATATGTTAATTTTAATTTTTAATTATGTTCTCTCTCTTAAAATTGTTCTAATTTTGTTAACTAAAGAATTGTCTAATTAATACATAATATTTCTTAATTAATTGTTTTAGAATTATGTATTTAGAATATTTAATTATTTTAATAAATAAATAATGCTAAAAATATTAAAATAAATGAAATGTAAAATATAATTATAGAATAATTAATTTCCATATAAATAGTTAACTATAAATTACAATCCAAAAACAAAAGTGTAAGTTTAGTTCTGACATATAAATATAGTTTTTTCGAAACAAATGTATATTTTTTTAAAAAAGTTATATTTAAATTTATCCATACGTATTAATATCTAAACTTAATCATTCAAAAAAAATGAAGAGATAAATAATTAATATGGGCTATAGCCTATTAATGTATCATCTTACATATATTATTTGGGGAGTACATTTGTAGAGACCCCCAAATAAAATGACTTATTTACATGGTATGCCATTATCATTTGCCTAAAAATATTTATGACTAAATTTAATGTCAATGGCAAATTTGTCTAAATTGTATATAAAATATAGAAAATACAATTATTGTGTAGACAAAATATATAAGATATATTGATAAGTATTCTATTAATTAATTAATTTAATATAATTCGGTTTAACAAATTTATTAAATTCGGTTTAATAGAACCAAACTCATTTGTTAAAT
>KE151514.1:61720-78479 GCA_000411095.1 Aethionema arabicum
TTATATAAGTATTACATAAGAACAAAAAAATCCAACAAACATATAACAAATAATAAACTTTGAAAATTATTAAATAAATGGTCTAACATCAAAATTAAAAAACTTTCTTATCCCGCATATAATGCGGGTAAATTGCTAGTTCTTTGTTATTATTAAATAAATACAAACTAATTGTTTTTTTTTATTTATTCAATTAGAAAAAAAAATGGGAAATGCATGTCGAATATTCATCACTTTCATTAGATGTAACAGTTCTGGAATTTTATTAATCAGAATCCTTAAAGATCGCACTTATCAAATCTGCACCACATTTAAACTATATATAAATATTTTTTTCCAAATAAATCTATAAATATTTTTTTCTTCCGCAGATATATAAATATTCTTTAAAATTATATTAAAAAAAGAAATAATTTTAATTAAAAAACCCATAAATAAATAATATTTGTTACTCTCCATTGACGAGATAAATTCCATATATATAGAAGAATTTCCTCTGACTTCGGCTTTCTTCGTTTTCTGAGATAAACAAATTCAATGAAGATGAAGCTTGACGAAGAATTTCTTCACGACAGAGACCATTCATTTCTCACAGATGACGAAGAAAATCAAGCAGACCTTGCTTGTTCCGACGACGATAACGACATTCACGGCGATTTTATCCAGAGAAGCCGTCGAAACTCTGGTTCTTCTTCTTCTCCATTATCTCGAAATCAATCCCAGGAAACCTCAAATCCGCCATGGCCGCAAAGCTATCGGTAAATTTCATCTCCATTTTTCGATTTCCCTCTCTAATTTCACATTCCGATATCAATTTTTTCATCTAATTTCAGAGGATCAATGGATTTGTTGACCGGAATGACTCCACCTACAACGAGTTTCTTACCTCAAAATAGTTATCAGAGATTAATCTCTTCCTTTAGCAAACAACAGCAACCGCCATTTTCAGATTCGTTTTCTTCTTCCGCTAGCAAACCCTTTCTCTCCTCAGATAAAGAAGAATCAATAGCGCCTGTCAAATCCTCCATTGTTGTTCCGCCTCAGCTCAAGCTTTCCATCACAGATCTTCCGGCATCACAAACAAACCTCTGTTCCTTCTCTCAATCTATCCTCAATGGTAAAATTATCATCCTATATAAAGCTTCTTCTTCGTTTTAAACATATATTCTTATGGTAAAACTGAAATTACATTGTGGAATTTGCCAGGAACCAATGTTCTTTGTGGATTAGGGTTAGTTACAATGCCTTATGCTATAAAAGAAAGTGGCTGGTTAGGTTTGGTTATACTGTTGTTCTTTGGAGTTATCACTTGTTATACAGGTGTTCTTATGAAAAGATGTCTTGAAAGTGCTCCTGGACTCCATACTTATCCTGATATTGGTCAAGCTGCATTTGGAATCACTGGTAGACTCATCATTTCTGTGAGTTTTGAAATCCCTAGATTCAGATTCAGTTTCAAAGAACAGAAAAAAAAAGAATCTGTAGAATTGAAGTTTTTGTTTCTTGAATTTGCAGATTCTTCTGTATGTGGAGCTTTATGTAAGTTTCAAGTAAACTTGATAACATGGCTGTTTCTTGTTGTTTACTGATATTTCTTGTGTTGAATATTTCTTAGGCAGCTTGTGTGGAATACATAATTATGATGAGTGATAACTTATCAGGACTATTCCCAAACATTTCATTGAACATTACTCCTGGAATCTCTTTAGATTCTGCTCAGATCTTTGCAGTTATAACCACACTTCTTGTTCTTCCTTCTGTCTGGCTTAAAGATCTTAGCTTGCTTTCTTACCTCTCAGGTTTCAATTCTCCCTCTTAATCACTCGAAATCTCGATCTTGATCTCGGTCTAATCTTGGCTTTGTTTTCAGTTGGAGGAGTCTTGGCTTCAATCTTGCTAGCTCTTTGTCTCTTTTGGGTTGGTATTATTGATGGAATGAGTTTTCACACAGGAGGAAGAGTTTTAGACATTGGTAACTTACCTGTAGCTATAGGGATTTTTGGGTTCGGTTACTCGGGTCATTCGGTTTTCCCTAACATCTATTCCTCCATGAAAGAACCTTCAAAGTTTCCTCTTGTTCTTGTTATCTGGTAAATCCCAAGAAACCAAATCCTTACTTTGTTTCGCAGAAAAGCTAATCACTTAACCATTTTTTTTTGCTTTTATCTTCTCCAGCTTTAGTTTCTGTACAGTATTGTACATTGCTGTAGCAATCTGCGGTTACACAGTGTTTGGTGAAGCAATCCAATCGCAGTTTACATTAAACATGCCTAAACACTATATTCCATCTAAAATCGCGGTTTGGACAGCGGTAAGATTCACAAATTTGATCAATTTTGTTCATATATTTATACATATTTAGGTTAATGACTCTATATATATATGTTTTAGGTTGTTACACCAATGACGAAATATGCATTAACGATTACTCCGATTGTTCTAAGTCTTGAAGAACTTATTCCAATGGAGAAGATGAAATCAAGAAGTGTATCGATTATCTTCAGAACGATCTTAGTTATCTCTACTTTGGTCGTTGCTCTTTCAGTACCTTTCTTCGGTAACCTAATTTTTCTTTATTGTTTCTTTTAACTTCTTGCTCAAGAAACCTCTTACTATACAATTTCTCTGATCAAATTAATTTCTTTCGTTTTACAGCTATTGTGGCTTCATTAATCGGATCGTTCCTCGCAATGCTGGTGGTAAGTTAGTTAAATTTGATCGAAATTTCGAATATTATAATTTAATTGTATCATTTCATTGAATAATTTTAAATGAATTGAATTTAGAAAGCTCAAAATTTATTTTACTAAATACTATTCTTAATCTAACTAAAATGAGCAAGAAACAAAATATTAATTTATCAATTGAAGATAATAAAATATTGTTTTAACCAATTTTTAAAAAATAATGTTTATTTTTATTTTTATTTGTTGTGTGATTTGGTTGCAGGCTCTTATTTTTCCTTCTCTATGTTATCTCAGTATCCTCAAGGGTAAATTAACCAAGACACAAGTAAGAAAGATCATTTATTTATTTAATAAAATATTTTTACAATAAAGATTTGATTATAATTAATTTGTATTTGTTGTGTGTTGTTTAATTTGGTCAGATTGGAATATGCATCTTCATTATAATCTTTGGAGTGGTTAGTGGTTGCTGTGGTACTTACTCGGCTCTCTCAAGATTAGCTCATCAAATCACTTGATTGCCTCCAAAAAATGTTAAAATAGTTATAATTTCATTCAATTTTGTTCTATTATTTAGATTTTGTTTTAGAAAACAACCCCAAATGAAACCAAATTTCTGGGGTTTGTATTTTTTGTAATTTTTGAGAAAATATATAATTTTATTTTAGAAAAGTTGTAAAGATTTCAATATAATTTAGAAGTTTCTTCTGGTTAGTTGGATTTAGTGTTCAGAATTTTTTTTAAATATATTTGATTATTCAAACTTTTTAACCATTGAATAGTTAGTATCGTTCACTACAATATGAATTAAATTTGATCGTTTAATTTTTTTTACTTTATATAAACAAATATCATTATTAAGATCAATAATTCTCCAAAAAAAAAACCAAATAATAGTATCATATATAGAAACACCTAACAAATTGTGAATAGAAACTATTACCACACAAATAAAGACTAAAAATAATTAAATATAAGTTTGATTGGAAAACAAAAGGTGTCCTTATTTGGAATCAAGATTGAAGAAAATTGGACCCAATCTATATATAAATGATGGGACATTTGTCCTGAAAATATCAAAGCAAACAACATACAACATGTGCAACCATACATAACTCTCTCTCTCTCTATTTTCATATGTCAATTTCCATGTGAATATGTCACATCTTCATAATCTTTTTATGTTCAGCCATTTTTCATTCCCTTTTCCTATCAAAAAAATATGATCACTTCATTTAATCCAACTAACTTTTTTATTACAAGTTAATTTTAGATATGTCCTTATATATATTTAAAAAAACTTGGTAAATGTTGAGAACCATAATTATTAACAATAGATCGATCGTTTTGATATATATGAAAAAACTACGATTTAAATAAAATTAAATGGTCGACAAAAAATAAAGGTTATGCTATGCGATGCATAAGCCTCCCGTAACCACAAAACAAAAACTTACATGAAACAAGCGGATCATATAGTAAAAATATATACATTAAATGCATAATAACATGAAAAGTCAACAATTATTTTCATAAGTGAAAATAACACCAATTTTCATAAGTAAAAATATTATTATATGCTACTATAAAAATTTAAATAGCAATAAAATATTATTGAATTAAAAGATGAAAAATATTAAAAATTCAAAGAACCAACTTACAAATAAATAACTTAGATTCTAAAATGGAATAAACTCCAATATAGAATTTGGAATGCCGTTAGAAATGCACTAAACATATACTTCGATTTCGATACATATAAATATTATTTTTCTTAGGAAACAATTAAATATTCTTCACCGTCAAAATTCCGGAAGAAAAAATCTAGTGACGGAACCCAATGTCCACACACATGCTTTAGTGGTTTTAATCACATAATTAATTAAATTATAAAAGTGATTATGCCTAATTCATCGATTTAATATAATTAAAATCATTCCCCTAATTATTAGCCTTGATTTAGAGCCGTTAGTTTATATTTATAGATATTAGAGCTACATACTATTGTTATTAGTTTTTACTTTTTACATAGTAATTAAGTTTTAATTATAATTCTAAATGAGTTGTATAACCGTGTTATTTTTTAAAATCGTATATGTGAAAATCTATAAAGTTAACTTTTGTGGTATACAACAAATATTTAATTAAGTTATTTTAAGTGATAACTGAACACAATTCATAACAACTAACAATATATGACGCATTTGTAATGCATATTAAAATTAAAAGGCTATAGTACAACATATATATATACCACATTGTATATCTATCTCTTAGATTTATTGGTATAAATTTATTTATACGTAATAAATGATACATTTAAATTATGTGTAACCCATATGACCATAATATAATAAACAAAAGAATTTAAAACTAAAATACTATTTGAATAGTAACAACAATTTATGGGAAAGTCGAATTATATACGTAATATATCATTTATAGCTTCGGAAAAAGAGATATTTCACACAAGCCTAAATAAAATAAATATTTCATTTATTTAAAACTTATATTGCACCAAAAACTCAGAAAACTTCACTTCTTTTTCTTCTTCACCTTCTTCGACCGCCATTAAAAAAGCTTCTTCAAGATCTTCCACCAAATTTCACCATGTTCACAACATTCCATCTCCATCTTCTTCTTCTCCTCCTCATCAAAACTCAGAAATCATTCTCTTCCTCTTCTTCTTCTTCATCACAAACTCTTGTTTTACCTCTTAAATCTCGATTAACCCCAATCACCTCTTCAATTCATCCAACCACCGACAAACTCCATTTCCACCATAACGTAACCCTAACCGTCACTCTCACCGCCGGTACTCCGCCGCAAAACATCTCCATGGTTATCGACACAGGTAGCGAACTCTCCTGGCTTAGATGCAATCACACTTCATTTTCCCCAATTAATTTCAATCCAACTCAATCCTCTTCTTATTCCCCAATCCCTTGTTCTTCCCCAATTTGTCGTACTCGAACTCGCGATTTCCTCATCCCAGCCTCTTGCGACTCCGATAAACTCTGTCACGCTACTCTCTCCTACGCCGATACTTCCTCCTCCGAAGGTAATCTCGCCGCCGATATCTTCCACATCGGAAATTCAAACATCTCCGATCTAATTTTCGGCTGTATGGATTCCGTTTCTGGATCTAATCCTGAAGAAGACAACAAAACAACAGGATTACTAGGTATGAATCGTGGATCTCTCTCCTTCATCTCTCAAATGGATTTCCCCAAATTTTCTTACTGTATCTCCGCTACCGAAGATTTTCCCGGATTTCTTCTTCTCGGTGATTCGAATTTCACTTGGTTAACGCCGTTAAATTACACGCCGTTAATTCGTATCTCAACGCCGTTACCTTATTTTGACCGTGTAGCTTATACTGTTCAACTCTCTGGAATTAAAGTTAATGGTGATTTTTTACTTTTACCAAAATCTGTTTTTATCCCTGATCATACCGGTGCTGGTCAAACTATGGTTGACTCCGGTACTCAATTTACTTTCTTACTTGGACCGGTTTACACAGTACTCCGAACCGAGTTTCTAAACCGGACTAGTGGAATTTTACCGGTTTATGAAGATTCTAATTTTGTTTTTCAAGGGACTATGGATTTATGTTATCGGATTTCGTTGGATAAGATTCGTGGTGGGATTTTACACCGGTTACCTACGGTTACTTTGGTTTTTGAAGGAGCTGAGTTGACTATTTCTGGTCAACCGTTACTGTACCGGGTTCCGCATTTGACGGTTGAGAATGATTCGGTTTATTGTTTTACTTTTGGAAACTCTGATTTGATGGGAATGGAGGCGTTTGTAATTGGACATCATCATCAACAGAATATGTGGATTGAATTTGATTTGAAGAGATCGAGAATCGGTTTAGCTCCGGTTCAATGTGATGTATCTGGTCAGAGATTAGGAATTGGGTTGTAAACCGGAATTGCGGTTTATTACGTGTGTAATTATCTAGTGGAGAAAGGTGCACTGAGCATCCGTGCACGTTAGTAGAATGAGGCTTTTTATATAGGGACACGTGTTGGTGAGTAATAACTTTGAGTTGTTAGTAGTTGTCTGCTTGACTTTTTGACTTGTTTAGTATCTTTGCGTAGTTAATGTTTTATTTATTTTATTTTTTTGTTGACAAAATCTTTTTGGGATTTATGTCATTAGATTTGCATCGTACTATTTTTTGTTTGTGTTTTTTTAGGATTATTGTTGATTTTTTTGGCTTGGAGAGTATGTAATATGATATTTCTAGACAATATTATTTAATTTATTTTAAAATTTAATAAGTTTTGCAAGTTGTTATATATTTCATGTAATAATATTCTTGTCTACGAACCACTATCATTTTATGATCTTACCTGCAATTTTTTTTTGTATTTGTATCAGCAATCCCACCATTTTTAATCGATCGGATAAAATTAAATTTCTCTCTTCAGTGGCATATACCTTTTTTTTTTTTTTGCCAACCAGTGGCATATACCTAATATTAGTTAGGTTGGTATTTGTTTCGTTCCATATAAAATAATTTTTATATTTCACGAAAATTGTGTGTGTTTTTTTATTTAATTGAAATTGATAAAAATCATAAAAAGTATAAATTTTAAGAAATCCATATTTTGTTTTCTTTTTTCAATTCTTCTAGTTATAAAAATGTGTTAGGAAAAAGAGAAAGTGTTTAATCTAACAGTTTATAGTTTTATAAAATATATTAAGAGAGAAACGAAAATGATTAAGAAAATGAAACTCAGACTAATCATGCCTCACGGTGGTTCTCTACATTTAATTCCGTTTATAACAATTAAAATTAAATACAAAACATTTAGATATTTTCGAGTAAAAACTTACAAAATTTATTCTTCTTTTCCAGGTTCGGTGAAAATGAAACAAAATATCACTTTTGTTTTATCATTTTACCATTTCTCTTGAACTTTGGACTCTTTGGGACCCACTGTAGACTCATTCCCACGTGGGAACGACAATGCCGTAACTCTAACTTTTGTTAAACTCACGCGCTGTTGCACGTGCGGCCTCCTCACGATCCAATTCTTACTCGTCAACTCACCTCGTCGATTGCAGTCGCTTTCGTTGAAAAGATTCCTCGCGTTTTCCTTCTAACTAAAGATTCGATTTTTTTAATATTTTCTGTCCTTTTTTCAATTCTTAGTTTAATTTAATTTATTTTTTATTACTACTGACAATTAAAAATGTTTCTCCTTTTCTCAAACATTATCACCACCATCATCATCACCAATCTCAACACCAAAAATACATTTTTGCTGTTACTATTAGTTAGATCATGATCATGGATGAAGATGAAAGCAGTCCATCTCTCGAGGATAGGTTTTAATTCTTCTTCTCACATATCTCTTCGTGTATAAATCGAAATTCGATCTTTGAATCTGAAACTTTATAATCTCATGTTTTCTAGATTTTCATGTCATGTGAAATCGAAAGCTACTTTTATAGTGTCTGTAAGGTGTTCGACGTTAATCCTGACTCATGTGTTTCTAGGTCATCACTTTAATCTTAAGCATGTGGATTTTTCTCTCTTTTTATGGCAATTTCTGACCTTTACTAGACAATCTATGTGTATACAGTGAAATCAATGATCTAATAGTTGTTGAGGAATCTCTGGATTTAAACAAAAAGAGGAAATTTGAAGCAGATGAATCAGATTTGTTACCTTTACCTAAACACTTTTGTCTGGAGCATGCTTCTGTTTCTCCTCTTTCATGTCCATCATCAGATATGGAATCTGGAATGACTGTTGGATTTTCAGGAGATTTTGATGATTCTGCAGAGTGTTCTTATGCTATGGAGGATACAAAAACTGGGTCTGATGAGACTTCTTCTGCATCTGTCAATGGAGGTTTATACATGTTTAAAGACTCTTCTTGTTATTCATCTGGAAATTCAAGTTCAAGTTCAAGCAAGAAACAGATTGGGTGTTCATCAAGTATTGATCAGGATTGTTCTAAGATACAAGAAAGTGGAGACTTTACACACCTGGAGTTTATTTGTTCTGAATTTGCTATTGAAAACTTGGAAGAGTTCCAGCAAAAGGAGATTCTACATAGTCAAGATATGAATCAAGGATCTAATTACATTCTTTCATCTGCAAGGTGGAGTATCAGCAGCAACCAAGGTAAATTCATCAAAAAATGTAAGAGATAAGTCAGATTTTCTTAGGGTTTTTGTTAAAATAACATAAAAATTCACCTATTGTGATGCAGATTCCGTTGAAGCAACCACCAAACCAACCATTGATCAAGAGTTTGAGCAGTACTTTTCAACGCTTATGATGTAGCCATGGCCACTTGTGTATCATCCCTGCAATGTTATCAGTAAATATTCACTTTGTGTTATGTTAGTAATCCATGAAACCAGAGCATACAAAGCCTAAGAAGAAGAGAGCATTTCAACAACCATTTCACGATTCCTTGTGAGATCGTAAGGTCGTCAGATTCTGTAAGCTTTGATACTGTTCCATGTTCATAGAGTCTGTAATCTCACTTTCTCATAACAAATTTTCATTTAGATTACTATAATCAAATAAACAGAGTTTGGATCTATTTTCTCCAACATGAAAAATTCAAATCTACCTTACAGAAACCGAACTTATTTGGATACATTTAGCAATTCGAAATCCGATACAGCAATACCTAAATCTCCAGGACTATAATGCCTAAGCTGAGAAGAAGATGTATCTACAATCCCAAAAAATTGAGATAATAAAATAAAAAAGTAAAACCTAAGCCCAAGCTTCTCGTCGTTGAGAAAGTGGATAGAACAGAGTCTCCAGATCCGGCGGCTGAAAATATCCATTCCTCGGTGGATCTCGTTTTATCACCACCGTTGATTTCTTTCTCGGAGGCGGAGGACAAATAGAAACCACCGGAATTCTATACTCCATGCTTCTCGGCGTCGCACACTCTTCCTCCTCCACCACATCCATTGATCTCTCTTTCGTCTTCCACAATCGTACGGATAGATTTTTGAAGTCTGAGAAGAGGCGGTTAGATGCTTTTTTATATAACAAATTATATTTTTATTATTTTATTTATAAAAACGTTACAATTATTTTTCTTGGATTTATTTCCTTTAAATTCGAAATTTTTGGAATTAAATTTTGCGAGGGAGGAAAGAAACGGGAATATTCCTCAACAAGCTGTTCTCATCTAGTCATTGTTTCAATCCAACGGTGGAAAACGTTTGTTACAGCTCTATATCCGCTGGTGGTGTACACGTGTCGTGATATAACTGGTTTAGACCATGAATGCTAATACGCGTGACCCCACTCTACCGTTTTATCACACACGCTCCAGTCCACTACCATATTAATAAAATATTTTTATATTTATTTTCTAATTTTGTATATTTGCGATTATGGCGGCGCCAGCTTGCGCAACAAGTCGCTTTGAGCGGGAAAATAAAAATTCATGTTCTCTTTTTGGCGCGAAAATGTTGTTGTTCATCGTACCAATCGGTTTAGTAAACGTAGACCGAAATTAAATCGGTTAACCGTTAAATGCAATCTTCTAGAAGTGAAAGCACGTGGGAGGCACTTGCCAATGTTGAAAAGCCCATTGGGCTTTTAAAAAGCCCAACTGATCTACTCATGAGTCTTACTTTTTCTGCTTTTTTTTTTTTTTAATTTTGACCAAGACTTTTGGAGTTCAATATCTGTGATTTAAGTGGTCCATTTTATATTATAAATTAATATGATAAAGACGGTTATATAATATTAACTTAATGTGAAAACATATATTATGTGAAAGAGATATTTATATATAAAGAGTTGTTTGCAAGTCTTTGTTATCATGGAAAATTGCTTGGAATCTGTAAATGAACATAAATGTCAACGTATATGTGAACACCGAGTACCTATCACAAATATTATATTTTTATTTTTCTATAATTTTAGTTTTAATTAATGAATACTAAGGCTGACATTTAAATTAATTAATCAATATTACTTGGAGGTCCACTTGAATAAATAAAGTTCAATGATCATCAATTAACACTCCCACACCAAATATATTTTATATAATTAAATTCAATTTCTTCATGTTCCTACTAATTAAATAATAGCCTAATTAGTATTTAATTTAGTTATAAATAAATAAGCCTTTCATTTGTAGAATCGTTACTGATTTTAAGTCGTTATGATTTTGAAGAAAATACATCTTTTTTTGTCATTAATATAAATATTAAAGTTTTTTCTTATACAATTTGATTCATTCATATATATATATATATATGAAGGTGGGAACACTTGGCATGAAAAATATGATGTGTTAGAACATAAAATGATATGGCCATGCAATGTGACCATTGTCATCATAATTTGTCACATGTCACTCATTAAATATAAGTTTGTCTAACTTATAATAAAAAAAATTATCTTACGTAACTATCTATAAATTTATTATGCCATATTTCTCGTAGGTCGTAACACACGTAGTAACATTAGATGTGTGTAAAGAATTCTAAATTAAACGTGTTTATAGATCTTATAATACGTTATAAGTTATTTATAAAAAAATTACAATTCATTATTTATAATACTTTATGAGTCCATTATACGTTATAATACGTTATACGTTATAAGTTATTTATAATACTTTATGAGTCCATTAAATTCAATATTTCGTTTTTTTAATGAAAAAATTACATGTTCTAGAAAGTTTGCAATAATTTACAATTTGATTTATCATACATTTTTAATAAAAATGTAGATTTTTGTTGTGTAAATTATAAAGTAAACAAGTTAAATATTAGATATACAATTCAAAATAAATTAATATAGACAATTTGTATCGATAATTTAATGGTTTGATTAAAAAAAATACAATTATCGATCAAATATTCTAAAAATTCATAGTGAAAATATTTTACTCAGGCTATTTTATTCAATAATATAGTTTTTTTTAATAGTTTTGTCGTCTTCTTTTTTTTTTGTAATATTCAACAATAAATTTTAAACCCACGAAAATTCTTATCACCTAACGAATAAAACGTATTCCCAGTATTCAACTTAAAACTATATATATCTATAACGCATCAAGTTAAAATTATGATTAATTTAACATATAATTTTAAATTATATAATTAAATACCCAGCTAAGCCTAGGGAAGTAGAAATTCAACCCATTTATAATATCGTTATTTGTCGTAATCAATAAGAAAATTTAGATCATTAATTAAAAACATCATTAGTCTTACACTATGAACAAAAAATCAAGCAAAAATATTTTAATATAGTATTTAAAGGGCATTTCGTGTATGTAAATTAGAATATATAATCCTTTTTGTAACATCTATAAAATAGTATCGAAAGATAAAAAATGTTCGTTTTGTTATCTTCAGTTCATCGATTTGTTGCTGACAAAAAACATTTAATATGTTTTTTATCTATCGTTTATTTGACGATAAGTTTCATGGCATAATTTTACAAAACAAAACTTTTATTTATTTAAATTTTAAATTGTTGGTAGCCCAAATTCGACATCAAAACATGTTATTCAAAAGAAAAAAAAATGAACACGACTTTTGTTAATGTTTTTGTTGCTCGTCGTTGTGTGACACCGATATGTAAAAGAAGAACACCAATAATTTCTGACATATTTCTTCTATAATTTTATAAAAGCAATTGATGAACATAACAATTAACTAACTTTCTTAGAAAAAAACATAAATAATATGTAATTTAGTTTCACATTTTTTGAAAATAAAGTGGGCTCTAGCATGCATAAGTCATGACAATGAGAGATGGGTCATCTCATCTCATGCTGATGTCTTTTTAAATTATCAAATAAATTTTGACATTTAAATTAAGGATATATATTTTCTTCATTATTGTCACGCCCTTTATTTTTTTCCCTTTTTTTTTCTTTAATAACTAAATTTTTTAATTTTTTCTCACTCTAAATTTGTATTTCACCGAATTTAAAAAATAATAAGCTTTGAATTTGATTACGGTAATATAATTTTTTTTTTGAAATATTCAGTTTGCTTATATTATAAAAATTTGTGGCCATTAATGCGTGAAAAAACTATATTTATAACCTAATTAATTTTAAAATTATATAATTCATATATCAATCTAACGTTTACATCTAAAAGGAGTTAATTTAAGACTGAAAATTATTTTTGCAAAGAAAGAAGACTGAAAAATAGAAGTAAATAATATAAATCATTAATGAAAAAAAAATGTCAATATCAATGCCAACTAGTTGCTTTTGATATAAACGTAACAGTTGGGAGAAAAGAAGAGTTAGAATTAGTCAAAATCAGAAATACCAATTTAAATATATACACGTAATTCCAAAATTTACTAATAAATTAATTTAATTAAGGGATTTTCATAGAAATATTAAAAATAAAGTAAACCAAAGTTCCTTAATTAGGACACTTGCGTTTATTGATTTTTTTTGATATTATTTCACGATCGGTGAGTCCAATTATTTGCCATTTCAATATATTAGAAAATAAATTAATTGTTTGTTTATTAAAATATGAATTGCAAACAGCTGTTGTTTCTTCCTAAATTTCGACTCTGTCTTTTTCGACGGTACCAATTATTTGGCCACTAAGTACAAACCTATATTTTATTTATTTATTTTTTCAATTTTTTTTCTTATGATATAATTATATTCAAACAGATTTGCACTTTACTCTCTTATATTCACTTCTTAGCTTATTTTGGAACAAATAAAGATAACATTGTGTTTTTTTTAAATATAAAAAATAACACATCTCATGTGTTAAAAGAATTACGTATCAAATTTTAAAATATTGTTTATCAAAATTAAAACATTTTTTATGTTTACTATTTTAAAAAAAAATTATCATGTATAATTCATATGAGATTCTCTATAGAGTTACACAATATATTCTTGCATATAAAATTGTAACAAAGTTCAACAATAAATTCTAGTCACAGAAATCAATTATCTTTTAAATTACACGAAAATTTAATCATAAAACCTTAAAATTTAATCATAATTAAGAATATGTTTTTATTTAGTACAAAAATATGTATTTTTATAAAATACACATCAAATTAGTGTATTTTTATTTTATAGTAAATTTGATTAGTGCATAATTAATTGCATATGAACTCGTTTTGAATATTAGAAGGTGCCAATTTTTTCAGTTGTATTTTGTTGAACTTATGAATTAATAGAAAGGTAACTAAAATCAGAATTTTATAACATATAAATCGTTATAATTAAAGTAATAAATATTTCTAATAAAACCGATATGTATTGAATCTGGAAAGCTTTTGGTTACATGGGGACATAATACATGTGAATCTTTGTGTTCACACTTTTAAATGATTCCCAACAAATAAAATTGCTTGTTTATTAGTTTTAATTAACATAAATTTAGATTTGGAGATCGGTTTATATGATTTTTTAAATATTATTTTATTTGTAATTCACGTTTAATATAAATCGTATAATTATTAATTAATCTCCTTCGATCTGATTTGAGAGTAATCGTGCAATTGTGTAAGATGAAGACACGTAAACAATGAGATGTACACGATTTAAATACAATCACACCAAAAGTCAAAATATAATTTTGTATTTTATATAAAACCGATCCAAAAATACATTGATTTATGTATATTAACTTTGTATAATTATTGAATCTGTGATAAAATAATATATCATCGTTTCTAGTAGACACATATTAATTCTCGTTAAAAATCTTTGTATTTATAAATATTTTTTTAAAAAATAGTATAATTCAATATTTTTAGAAATAAAATGTTTTAATTTCAAAGTTTCTATAAATAAATCCTTTCGCATATTAACATATTTTGAAAGATATGTACCATTCTAAAACGTGTTTGAATTATTTTTTCTAAAAACTATATATTATATATTTGGTTCTTTCTTATAATTTATTATATATCCTACATTTTATACAAAAAAATGAGCTTATATAGGTGTATATTTTTTTGTAACTTTATTGTTTTTGGTGTTTGGTAGCCACGATCAAAATTGAACCGTTAACTTTTATAAAAAAATACTTTTTTTTCACAAATATAAAACTATATATCTTAAGTATTCATTTCGACTAGTCAATTTTTAATAATATATGTCTATTATTATTTATAAATAAATAAATGTTTCCTATGTACGAACGTTAGCAATAAAAATTGTACTACAAGGTTTTAACTAAATTACTTAATGTTTTATCGGTGTGGACGGCAGAAATCAATAAATAGCTTTATAGTTAAATATGGAAAAAGCATATGCATGATGCACATGTCATTATATATTATTTATAAAATTATATAACATCATCATCATGTATGCTCACATTCATATAGTCAACGAGACTAAAATACTTGAATAACCAGCTGTAATTGATTGCTAAATTAACCATGGTAATTTTTTAAAAATTACTATAAAAATTATGAGCTAAATAATATATATAAATAAAAAAAAAAAAATTTGACGACCCCACTTGGTGCTTGAATTAAGGAGTTCCTCACAACTAAACCAAGTGTTACAATCTCATGAAATCGATGAATCGAGCTGGTCCAGTTTCATTTATTTATTTATTGCTTTATTTTAAAAAGTCAAATATTGAACCTAATTATTTATATAAACTAAGTAGCCTTTCATTATTTGAAAAACACCTTTATTTGATACGAATCTATTTATCAATAAATAACACCTCAACGAAAAAAATATGTTATACTTTATATAATTACATAGAAACAATTAAAAACTATTCTCTCTATTTTAAGTTAAGTGATTTTAATAAAAAGAAAAAAAAAACTTCAAATGATCTTTTACGTTCTACTTTTACAATAAATGATTAATTATTTTATTGATACTCTTTTTTTATCATTAATATAAAAGAGAAGTATATATGGTAGATACATTGTAAGGGTGTTAAATATTTGATAAAATAATTTAAATGTTAATAAACCAGACGAAATATCAGTTTTAACCATACTTTATAGATCTGAATTCATTAGAAAAATGAATATTGAATAATAAAACTAACTGTTTTTTTTTGGTTGTAAAATATAAAATTCAAACTATATCTATGTGATCGATTGGTTAAAATACGACCGACATTTGTTCAACCATAAATATTAAAATCATAACATAAATTATAAGTAAATAGTGTAGAAGTTTCGACACATGTGATCAATGTTTTTTTAAATATTATAAGTTGTCCTTGAGTATAGGAACTATGAACTTAGACTTACAACAAAGTCATAAAAGTAAAATTTTAATTATTTTTTAAGTTCCTTAATTATTGGGGCCAAAGAGATAGGATCGGTTTTTGATCATATCCTTTCTCTTTTAAATAATTAAAACCCAATCAATCAATACTTGTTTCAAATCCAAAACTTAAAACTATATAATAATCATATATTGCAACATTATTGTGTTTTGTACATCTCTCC
Source organism: Aethionema arabicum (assembly GCA_000411095.1). Lineage (NCBI taxonomy): Eukaryota > Viridiplantae > Streptophyta > Magnoliopsida > Brassicales > Brassicaceae > Aethionema > Aethionema arabicum. The sequence goes on from KE151514.1 coordinate 77,852, forward strand.
ATATTATAATACTAATTGCTTTATATTTAAACAATACTAATATTAATAATAATGATAATAATATATTGCCACTATATGTTTATTAAATCATATATATACAAGTTTATGTTAAATGATGTGAAATTAATTTGGTGTCCAACGTTGTTTTTATTTATCGCAACCAATATTGAATTCAAATTATGTATGGTTGAAATTCAAATAAATTCTTCGGATCAAAAATATAAAAAAAAAGTTGAATATTTAAACTTGTTTTAAAAGGAATTAATTTTGCAATATATAGAGGAAGCTAGCTGGCTCAATAGATTCCAATATATAAAAGGATGCCGTGAGAGATTTTGATTAATCTAGATTTAGTATCTCATATTTGAGAAATATATTGTAAATTTTCAAATAGTTTAATATTTAATTGTTTGTATTTAGTATTTATTAACATTTTGGCAAGAAAATATTACACACATATATATACACACTGTTTTATTTCTTAAAATAAAAATAAAAATTTTAAAATAGGTTAAATATTCTTATTTTTGTATGTTATTTTATTTTACCGTTCTAAAAAAATATTTAATATAGATTTTAAAAATAAAATAAATTATATATAAGTGACTACGTGTATATATATATATAT
>KE151514.1:78615-91784 GCA_000411095.1 Aethionema arabicum
GTCATCTTCTTGATTTGACTTGTACGCTAGAACTTAGAAAAAACACACGGGTTTTAATTAAAAGTAGTTAGAAGAAATGAAATTAAACTAAAATCATATAATAAAAAAAGAATTGTTGAGAGAAAAATAAATAAAAAAGAATTGCAAATAGCTTTTAATGATCGAAAAGAGCCACAAAGAGTTTCCTATTTAAACCCCTTCGTTGCCTCTCTACATCCCTCCCCTCACACCTTTCTCTCTCTAGCACCTTTCTTTCTCTTTCTACACTTGCCGTTTTTCTTACCAGTTTCTGATCAAACACAAGGTATAAATTACTAAATCCAAATCAACGCCGTGTCGTTTCCGCTTTCCTCTTACCAACATTTCGTCGCTTCTTTCTTTTGCGTATGAACTCCTTGCCGTTTTTCTGATTCCCTCTTAAAACTCCGTTTTTTTTTGTTAAAAATAAATCCCGAAAAACTAAAAAATGTTTTGTTTTCCATAATTTTTTCTCTTCCCCAATTTTCTATTTTTTCGTACATTCATCCAATTTTTAATATTGAAAAACACATATTTGTTTTTTTTTTTATATATTTACCAGATTATTTACGGTATACAGCAGAATATTCCCCAGAGCACCGATGGCCTTGAAAAATAATATATTTTAATTATTTATTTATTAGCTCTAAAGCCAATTATATTGACCAGGTCCATAACCGATTCCAATTCCGGTTAAGTTAAACCGGTCTTCAAATTAAGTCAAACAGGTCAAAATCGGGTCAAAACTCGTTTTTTACTTTTTACCGTGTGTAAAGTTTTTTTCATACAAGCCTAATCACACGTGTGTAGCTACTGGTACACGTGTGAAGTTTGTTAATAATGATTTAAAGTCAATTAGTGGTTTATAACGAATCTATCAACTTTCTTGGGACAAAAGCAACATCGTCCATTCATTTTAAATTATTTTGGGTTTTAGTTTTTTTTTTTAAAGTACAAAACCTAATCTGAAAATCTTCTTCGATCAATATTATCCATGGAAATTGTTAGTGATTCAGAATTAAAAAACCCTATTTATAGTAAATGGCTCATATAAGATTTTTTTTTTTATCTAATCCAATCAATTGTTCCAGAAAAAAGAATGGAGTTCGAAAACCTCTACGATATTACCAAGACTCAAATGTTCGACTGTCTCTTATTCGGTACGTTCTTAACCGGAATTAACCAAATTTGAATTATTCGAATTATTGGTTTATACTAACCCGGTTTATCAAAATTTTCTCTCTAGATTTGGATGATACTCTTTACCCTTTCAGCTCCGGAATCGCTACAGAATGTGGCAAAAACATTAAACGTAATGTTTAATTTAATTATTTTATTTTCGGTTTAATCAATACCGTTAAATTCTGAAATTGGTCCGGTTTAATTACAGATTACATGGTTGAAAAACTCGGTATACCGGAAGATAAGATCGTTGAATTATCTGATCTTCTATACAAAAATTATGGAACAACAATGGCTGGTCTAAGAGTATGTGATCAAAACCTTCTTTAATTTTTTAAAATTATAAATTTTGTTTTTTTTAATTTAATTTAATTTTATAGGCGATCGGGTATGATTTTGATTACGATGAGTACCACAGTTTCGTTCACGGTCGTTTACCGTACGATAACATTAAACCGGACCCAATTCTTCGCGGTTTATTGCTTAGCCTTCCTCTACGCAAAGTCGTAAGTTTTAAAAAATCACGTTTTATTTAATTAAATTGTGTTTATTAAATTAATGAATTGAATTTGTTTTTGTTAGATATTTACAAACGCGGATAGAATTCATGCGGTTAAGGCGTTGAAGAGATTGGGATTAGAAGATTGTTTTGAAGGGATTATATGTTTTGAAACGCTAAATCCGGTTCACGAAATCGCTGTTGGTGATTTAGAGATTTTTGATATTGTTGGACATTTTAACCGGTCTGAACCGGTTGGTTCTCTTCCAAAAACTCCAGTTTTGTGTAAACCATGTGATTCCGCTATCGAAAAAGCTATTGAAATCGCAAATATTGACCCTAACCGAACGGTATGCTTAACCGGATTTCTCAATTTATTCGATTAATTATTTAAAAACCGTGAAAAAACGAAATTGATTAAAATTTTTTGTTTTTTTATTTGTATAGCTGTTCTTCGAGGACAGTGTCCGGAATATACAAGCTGGAAAACGCGTTGGTCTTCATACGGTTTTGGTACGATTAATTAAACCGGGATCTAATTAAATTAAATTAAACTAAACCGGTTCTTCTAATTGTTGACTTTTTTTTTTTTAATTTGTTGTTGTTTTCAGGTGGGTAAATCAAACAAAGTCAAAGGAGCAGATTACGCTTTGGAGAATATTCATAACATGAAAGAGGCGATACCGGAGTTGTGGAAATCCGATATAAAGTCGCCGGATGTTGGATATTCCGGCAAGGTCGCCGTCGAGACATCTGTTCTAGCTTAGGATCGAAAACTGTTTTTTTTTTCTTTTTTCACATGACGTAATGTGATTTTTAATTTCAACTTGTCTTTATAAATTTATATAAAAATGAGAAAATAATTCGATCCCGAATCTTTTTCGTGCACCTTACAAAATTCTATTATAATGTTTGTGAAAACAAAAAATATGCGAGATTAATATTATATAATAAAAATGTTTCGCCACATCTTTTTATTATATAATATGTATTCACAGAACATATAATTTGTTTTCGGCTACAATAATTGAGAGATGTTTCAGATATTTGTTTCTTATATAATTATTGTACTTATTGACAGTTGTCTTCGAGCTATGCAACCAACACAAAAATTTTAATTATGATAAAATTAGCTCATATACTTAATTTTTGGGCGAACTAATTTTATGTTTAAAAAAAAAAAAAATTAAGAATCAGCAATGTTATTTTTGTATTATCGATTTTTGTAATATTATTTTTTGACATAACCACGCTGATTTTAGAGATATCAAAGTTTATTGAGTTCTAAATTTGTAGTTATAACAAGATGAGAAACTATGGGCCTGGAAAAGACGCGTCGTTTTGAGTTCATCAAAACGGCACGTAGTTACAAATTCAAATTCTGTATTAACATGTCGGCCCATAATTGAATGCATGAGTATTGGGCCAAATTTAAGACAGTGTCCCAGTGTCACTATTCACCATTAGGAAAGTGACACGTGTTACCAACAACGACCTTTTGCATCAAACGGCCATTAATGCTTCACAGTAAACACGGTGTGAATCATTATTCGCACCTGTCGTTTCTCTCGATTCCCCTCTTTAATGGCGTTATCGAGTTTTTTGAATTCACATAAACAATTAGAGCTTATTCTATGGCGAATCTTCCCACCGTTCTCGTTACCGGCGCCAGTGGCAGAACAGGTACTCACCTTCATTTCATATGATCCCTGTTCGTGCGTATCCTAGGTTTACTGAGAAAAACCTCGAATAAACCCTAGGAGTCTCTCTAGGACTTTTATAGCTCGTGATGTTACGATGCAAACCCTCAGCTACTAGTTGGGCTTTAAAAACCACTGACTCGAGTTATGAACCACTCGATTTTGTTTGAAAGGCTATGATCTTGTTTAGGTTAAGGTGAATAGTGATGAGTCATAGTCACAATTGTGGTTTCATGGAATTTGTAGGCCAAATTGTTTACAAGAAGCTGAAGGAGAGATCAGACCAGTTTTTGGGAAAGGGATTAGTTAGAACTGTGGAAGGAAAGGAAAAAATTGGAGGAAAAGATGATGTTGTAATTGGGGATATAAGAGATGTAGATAGCGTTAAATCTGCAATTCAAGGGATTGATGCGCTCGTGATTCTCACAAGCGCTGTACCCAAAATCAAACCTGGTTTTGATCCCACCAAAGGTGGACGACCTGAATTCACGTTCGATGAAGGACAGAACCCTGAACAAGTAATTACATGTCCTTCACATGTCAGCTTGATCTTTGTCCATTGCAGCTTGACGAAGAGTACTTTTTTTTTGCTTAGGTTGATTGGATTGGCCAGAAGAATCAAATAGATGCTGGTGTGTTTTCCTTTTCTTGTCTGTTTTCTTGTATTTTTCCTGTTGAAGTGACTAATATTATCAGCTTTTATGAACAGCCAAGGCTGCTGGTGTTAAGCATATTGTCTTGGTTGGGTCCATGGGAGGTACCAATCCTGATCATCCTTTGAACAAACTGGGAAATGGGAATATACTGGTTGGTTTTCAATTTCTCTGCTTCTTTTTTTTCTTTCCTAAAACGAGTTTAGCTTCTTATACGGCGAGGCCTCAAATTTTGCTACCTTCTCTGTCTGTAGGTCTGGAAAAGAAAAGCTGAGCAGTATCTTGCTGATTCTGGAACTCCCTACACAATAATCAGGTTTAACAAATGCGTCTATATTAGCAACATGACACGTATTACTATGTATAACTTTGTAGTTAAAACACCAGCTACTTGTATACTGGTAAAATTTGAACGCTGGTGGCTTGATGGTCATCAACCATCTCAACCAGCAAGTCAATTCTGCAGGGCCAATAAGATTTATGCTTGATATTCTTAGCAATTTTTTGGTCCTTGTTTATCTCTCTGTTCTTATTTCCGGAACTGGTTCTGTTACCCGTTGCTGAACTTAGGGCTGGAGGACTTCTTGATAAGGAAGGTGGTGCACGTGAGCTCTTAGTTGGTAAAGACGATGAGCTTCTTCAGACAGACACTAAAACCGTTCCAAGGGCTGATGTTGCAGAAGTCTGCATCCAGGTACTCACCCACCAGCATATTTGCTATATCAAATCATGACATTTTCTCTGATTTCTTCAATCTCGTTATGTTTCCGGACAATACTTTTTTCACGACATATCTCCTTGACATGTGTAGGCATTGCTGTTCGAGGAGGCGAAGTTTAAAGCTTTTGATCTCGGCTCAAAGCCAGAGGGAACCAGCACTCCCACCAAAGATTTCAAGGCTCTCTTCTCTCAAGTTACTTCTCGGTTTTAAATCGTTTATCTTTGTCGGGAAATGAAACATTTGCATTGTTCATTTCTGTTTATGGTGGTATGTATTGTTCCAAACCTTCTTAAAATACAATGACATGTTAGTGCTATAATAACCTTCAGGGGTGAATTAGTCAAGAGCTAGAACATTTATGTACTTTTTGTTATTTTCTAAAAATCGTTGGGCTAGAATGATCAAGATTTAAAATTTGGGTAACATATGTAATTTCTGTAAAATATAAGGGGATAAACGTAAAATTACCTGGTTCTTTCTATCACCCGCTTCATTTGCATTCTATCGCCACTTGAACAAACTGGAGAGGGATTGCTCACTTCCGAGTTTCTTTCCTCTGTTCCTCCTTGTCGAAGCCCTACAGTTCAGTAAGCGCTTCGATGATGTCGTTGAGGGCCATGAATAGTTGCGGTATCATCCGGGCCGTCACTGCTAGCGGCGGTCCTCCCGTCTCTCTAATTCGCCACCGTATTCAGCGCCTCAGAGCGTCTCATCTCCGGGAATTCTCGAAATTGGGGTTAGAATTTCCAGTAGCTCGTTCGAAGAGGCGGTTTCTAGTACAGAAAGGGGTCGACGATGCTCCGAGCTGTTCTTCTTGCATTCATAGTCTGGTCGAAAGTGTTTTGGAGGAGCTCGAATCTATCCGCAAGCGGAAAAGCAGCCGAATCAGCGTTCGCGCCAATGTTAAGTACGCTTCTGTATCCTATACTGATTATTAGCTACAAAAAACAATTGCTGAAATTGGAGTTTCCAATAATTAATGTGCAAAAGAATGATAATGACTCTGTGTAAATTGTAATTGACCGGTACTCGTTTTAGGTCTTACTTTAGTGGAAGATTTAGTGTTATTTTTAGTTGGTGTGGGTAGTTCATTGTGCAATTAGGTGACTCTGTAGGGTAAAATTAACAAGCTACGGAGAGGTTCTGGACGATAAGCTAGTTAACCAGGAGCTACAGGCGGGTTTACTTGTGGAGTTTAAGAAGGACTCCGATAGGGTATTGTTGGCAGTTGCTCAAAGGCCTGATGGCAAGAAGAATTGGATGGTCTTTGATCAGGTTTCATTATAAACGATGTAGTTATTATACATGTTCTAGTGTGGCTGCAGTGTTTGTGGATTGTAAAACTTATAGAAACTTAAATGGTGCAGAATGGTTTTACTTGTTCCATCAAACCACAGCAAGTTACGTACGTTGTCCCGGGTGTTACAAATTTCGACCATACAGAAATTACTGATTTTGTTCTCAAGGCTCAGGATAATTTGGTACGTAATCACATTTTGGAACGTTTAGAGGGCATTTCTGCTCTTTCAAATCTAAGATGAGCTTGTCATGTTACCAACATAGGATCCCCAACTGCTCGAGTTTGCTTGGATGGAGTTACTTGAGAAAAACAAACCTGTGACGCCGGAAGAGTTAGCAGAGGTAACATGTGTATGAGTTAATGCAGTGGATGAGCCTGTGGGTTGACGATGCTTTAAATTTGCAGATGATATTTGGTCGCACAGATCCTCTCGAATGCTATTGTGCTCATTTTTTGCTTTCAAAAGACGAGATATACTTCACTGTTCTGGAGTCTAAAGGTTCACGGTCAATATATAGCCCTCGGCGTACTGAACAGGTATTTCTGGTGCATTTTTCCCTATGTTCTGTTTAACTTAGACTCACCTATGCCACTAAAAGGGTGTTCTTCATTGCTCTTTGTTTCTTGGTTAGTGTAGAACTTTTCATCTCAAGATATTAGCACTTTCTTTATCAGTCCCAAGCAATGATGAGCTTCATCTGTTCTGTCAATGTGTGAAATCAAAAAAAGGATTCTATTTGGTGAATTATAGAAAGAATTGGAGAGCACGTGATGCAGGAGACAATCTAGATTCCTTTTCTATCTTTTTTAGTTTTTTAAGATTTACTTTTTATTCTTTAAGGATTTGAGGTTATTTTCGTTCTAATGGATTTCCTAAATTTCAGGTTTTCCTTTTTCTGTTTTGGGTTAGCTTATATATAGAGGTCCGTATGTAATCTCTAGAAGAGGGTTTTAGTCTTTTCTGGTGGATTCCAAAGTTTTATCATCATGTTTGTCGCTTGCACCGGCTAAACCTAGTGATCTCCGACTGTGTCAGCATGGTAGGAATTAGACATGGCTTGTTGGGTAATGTTAAGGGATTATATGTGATCAGTGGAAAGAGATCTTCATTGTGCATGTTTGATCGGTTCTAGTGATTGACATGAGTTTGCTTGGTGGCCTTCTTTCTCTGATGATAATTTAAGTTTAATCCATTTGGTAGGTGGAAGAGCTTTTACGTAAGAAACTTGCAAAGGATGCTGAAGAGAAGGAGTTCCAGGAGTTTGTTCGATTGTTGAAGTCTGCCAAGGGGATGCCTAGCGGTGCCAAGCCTCCCAAATCTTCATGGCTAGCTGATGATAAGATCCGAGATAGGATTGGCTCACTTGAAGCTTATGCTATTGATGCATGGGCAACCACTGACCAACGGAAATTAGCTGGAACGGTGAGTCAGTCATATATCTTTTGTGGCTGTTGAACTGTTGCTATGTGGATGTGAAGGACATATCCCAAGGAATGCTGTCTTTGAATGCGCTCTGTTCGTTTCATTATTGATTGCTTGATGAGGGGAATTATCAATTTTGTTGTATTTTTGTGCGTCAGATCTTAAAAGCCATGGGATTGCAGAAATTGGATGTCTCGGCACTAAAACTTCTCATAGATATTGGATATTTTCCTGTGCATGTCAATCTTGACCTGATTAAACTGAATCTTCCTACCCAACACTCGGATGAAATCACTCAAGCTGCTGAAAATCTTCTATCAGAAACATCTGATCCTGATGTGGTGAGCACTTTGCCTATCTTTTGGATATGTGAGTTTGTTATATTTAAACATCGATTCTTGTATTTGTCGTGATCTTGCCGTCTAAGATGTTGCGGTTTTAGGGCTTTAGTAAAACCTTGACATAATTATTCTTCAGGATTAAAATGCTTACTTGCTCATACTCTTTTTTAGGTTAGGAGGATAGATCTCACACACTTGAAGGTGTATGCAATTGATGTTGATGAAGCTGATGAGGTAATTGCTTTAAAATCCCTTACCTTTATTCTGCAAGGTCTAGGTCCGAACCCAAATCTTAATGCTATCTCATTCAACCGTCTCTAATCTTCCCAGTTTCATTGCATTTCTGTAGCTTGACGATGCCCTGAGCGCAAGTAGATTGCAGGATGGACGGATCAAAATCTGGATACATGTTGCTGATCCTGCTAGATATGTTACACCTGGAAGTAGAGTAGACAGGTATGTTGATGCATGTCGTGGATCACTATAAGATTGATTTTTTTTTGTCAGTCTGATTTAACAGAATGTACTTTAGGGAGGCAAGGAGAAGAGGAACCTCTGTCTTTCTGCCTACTGCTACTTATGCAATGTTTCCGGAGAAACTTGCCATGGAAGGAATGAGTTTGAGACAAGGAGAAATATGTAATGCTGTCTCTGTATCTGTTATCCTGCGTTCTGATGGCAGGTAACCTGATGTATCATTGCTCCTTCTCTCGATTTCTTATATACTGGATGCTTTGAACTAAAAGGTTACGTTGTGACACCTTGTTACAGTATTGCAGAATATTCAATAGAGAATTCAATCATCAGACCGACTTATATGTTGACATATGAAAGTGCTTCTGAGCTGCTTCACTTGAATCTGGAAGAGGAAACTGAACTGAAGATGATGTCTGAGGCAGCTTTCCTTCGCTCTCAATGGCGCCGTGAACAGGTTTGCTTGAGTTGTGTTGCCTGTTTACAACCTTATCATATAGTCTTATGAAACATAGTTGCTACCGGTCTTATCTTGTGTAAAACCTTAAACCCAGAACTGTCAGTAGAGGATTTGATCTAAAAGCCACTATCTACCTGCTATGATATCATCTCTTCCTGAACAAAAGAGATTTGTTATGCACCATGCTTTGTTTAATCCACGCAAGCTTCTTTAGGCTTTAAGCTTCTTGCTGAATGCTGTTTTCTGTAATATGTTATTTTTTCTGGCATACACAGGGTGCAGTGGACACAGCTACACTAGAAGCTCGTATCAAAGTTGTGAATCCTGAAGACCCAGAACCTTTGATTAATCTCTATGTCGAAAATCAAGCAGAACCGGCTATGAGACTTGTTTCGGAAATGATGATTCTTTGTGGGGAAGTTGTAGCCACATTTGGATCTCAGCATAATATTCCATTGCCATATAGAGGACAACCACAGTCAAATATTGACATATCTGCATTTGCACATCTTCCAGAAGGACCTGTACGTAGTTCAGCACTTGTTAAACTAATGCGTGCTGCAGAAATGAATTTCAGATGTCCAGTACGCCATGGGGTCCTCGGAGTTCCTGGTTATGTTCAGTTCACTTCTCCCATTCGTCGATACATGGATCTTACCGCTCACTATCAGGTCAGCCTTTCACACCATCATGTTATTAATCGATTGATCTAACACTATCCAATACATACACTTGTAATCGCTGGCCTAACTGATCAATTATTGGCTGAACATGTGTTGTTTGAATACAGATTAAGGCTTTTCTTCGAGGAGGCGATAATTTTCCATTCTCAGCTGGTGAGCTAGAAGGGATTGCAGCATCAGTAAACATGCAAAGTAGAGTGGTGAGAAAACTCTGCAACACCAGTCTCCGTTATTGGGTTATAGAGTTTCTCAGAAGGCAACCGAAAAGTAAAAGATACACTGCATTAATCTTGAGATTTGTTAAAGACCGGATCGCTTCCCTTCTTTTGCTTGAGGTAATGATTGTTTTTACCACCAAGAAAATTCTCATGATAACCGTTATGTTAAAACTGAAACAAGTTTTAAACCTCTGGTGTGTGCTCGTAGGTGGGGTTTCAAGTGACTGCGTGGGTGTCAGAAGGAAGACAAGTAGGCGATGAGATTGAAGTTAGAGTAGAAGAAGCTCATCCCCGTGACGATATTATTAATCTCAAGGAGGTTGTTTAGAGAAATTAAGAACATAACGTTCTCTGGAAATTCATCAAAACTCAGGTTTCTCTATACCAAATTATATAATCACCTAGAAGAGGCATGAAAGTAATAGAGAGCTAGCTTGCGTTTGTTAACAAGAGGTAACTCATTTCTTACTTAGTTTTTATAGATTACTGAATTCAGTGAGAAATCATATATATATATATGCACAGTTTTGGTCTCTAGGTGATAGGAAACTTTCGGTGATGGATTAGAAAGGCGAGTTTTGGAGCCATGGTGGCTTGGCTCGAGGTATGCTCTCTGCTTTAAGTACATGGTGTGGTACGGTACGGTCGCACACATACCTTTAGTTTATAGGGCTGGTTTATTAAAAATTTAGATGTTGTAAGTCATATGAGAAACTTGCTTCATGTTCTGTAGAGAAGCAAGAAGCTGTGTAAAATGTGAATACATGATATTTAATTGTTGGATTTGATATGATCTAAAGGGAGCTTGATGCACTTATTAAAAGTATCAGTTTGAGATTAGGATCTTATAACACTATATCTATTATATAAATATAATACACTTCGTTTTTTTTTTTAATTAAATAATAGCAATTGCATATATGAAGGTTTTTTTTTTTTGGTAAAATACTTGATATATGTATAAGCTGTTGATTTTAAAAGTTGTTCCTGTATTTTACTTTACCGTTCCAGTAAGTTAAAAGTTGTGTTAATTAAACATGTGGTAATTAAGTAATGTTAAAAAAAACATGTGTAAGTTTATTTAACCAAATAAACTGTTTTTTCCCGCCAATTTTTTTTTTTTAATTTCCAAATAAACTTATTTAAAAATAATTGTAATTGCATTTTATATTTATTTGACGAATAATTTAAATAAAGTAAATACAATCATACGTGAGTTCAGAAAGTCAAAATCGTACCAAGAAGAAGTTTAGTTGGGGTAATAAAGAAATGAAATTAAATAAATAAAAAGTAAGAAGCTTAATTAAATTTAAGTGTAAAGCAACAAAACAGAGAAAAAGAATATTTTCATGTTACTATGTTCCTTATATTACAATGTTTATTATAGCCATTAATTACCTCATCACCGACTCAATATTTTTATTACCAAATTTTTTTTTTAACTTTTTACATCACTAATCAAATTTATTTTACAATTATAATTATAATACAAGTATGATTAATATGGTTAATGAGAATATTTATAGAGGTTATAAAATGTTTTTTTTATAAATAAAAATGTCATTGAAAACGTAAACACAACATTGAATTTGAAACAAAAAATTAATCATATAGCGGCATTTTTTAAATGATGTAATGTTTTTTTTTAATTAACGTTTTAACCAATATAGAGCTAGCTGACAATTGATGATAAATTATCTTTTTTTATATATAGGTTTTAGATTAAGAATTTAATAGTTAATAGTATTTATAGATATTTTGGTAATAAATTGAATTATCTTTAAATAAATTTAATTTACATTATTATGTATTATATATCAAATAGTGATTAATCGATCAACGAATCCGCTTGTCCTAACCATTTTTTAAACATAATCCTTGTAGATTTACAAATTTCCTTTGAATTTTTTTTTAGTAAAAATTAAAGTTATAAAAAAAAGGTACTATATTATAGTATTGAATTATTGATAGCGTACAATCTCCAATTCATCAATCATAACAAAGTGAACTTGAATTTATTACAAAAACGAAGTGAAGTTTAATTGTATAATTAATGATCACGAGCTTTAATTAAGCCTTGACTTATGAAACCATCATGTGTTAGACATTAATTATAAAACAAATAATTAGACGTTTTCGATTATACATTTGGGATAAATAAATTATTAATTATAAAATGCTGATTGGTCAATGTCAAGTGGTACGGAGGAAGTGAGATCTAAGGATTTGTTTGCTTCTATATTAATTATTATATAGCACAATCCACATGCACTTATCTTCACTAATTTCTCTTAATAAATTATTATTTATCTATATAATTAATTATCTGATTAGTTAATCATTTTAAAATGTTTTATAAGAAACTCAACTACATCCTTGAAGCGAAAAAAAAACAAATATTATGTAGCCTTTTTTTACTACAGTTAATATTATTTATTTTAAGGTTTGTGGTAAAAAAAATTAGATTATATCCATTTAGTAAAAATATATATAACTATCAATATTGTTATTCAAATCCTAAACTTTGTTAATGGAGTTTTTAAATCTTAAATTTTGATAGCCGGATTTTTTAAGTCCACTTAAACCATACACAAAGTTGAACTTTAATCTCAAATTAAACAAAAAAAAAGTATAATATAAATTTGATTTAGTTAGATTGTATTTTCAAATTCAAATTTGAAATTTCAGTTTAAAAAACTGGTAATGGTTCAAATAATTAATTATCAAAATTTAGAGTTTAAAAAAATATTTTGATAAGTGAGATTTTTTTTTCACCAAATGAAAATAGTTGAGAATTTAGAATACTACAATCCTTTATTTTAAACTTTGTAGTTTCAATTTTGAAAAAACATACAAAATAAAGATATAATACATGTTACATTAACAGTTTCAATATAACTATTATTTCTTGGGAATTTTTCAAAAAATTATGAAAATTTTGTACATGGCGTGATAACTTATCGAATAACTATATTAACGTTTTTTGTGTTGTAAAAGAAACTATATTAACGTTTAAAAAAAATTGTAAAAATTATAATGAATATATCAATTTAGGATAATGTGAATTAAATAAATGCACATTTATAAATTTATCATATAATGCGATAATAAATGATTAGTATTTGGTTGAACATTCTTGGAAACAACTACATGTGCTTCATGGAATGTTTAATTAAATGTATCTTTGACTTTTTGCCTTTAACATTTACAGTTTATTACATAACGATTATAAAATTTACAAGTTGAAACATTATAATTAATTAGAATAAATGCATGTAATTCGTAAAATCGACAAAACCCCAACAAAAAGTGTGAAAACATTTATGGTATACATAACTTAGAGCATATATATTATATATATATAAATTTTTTTTATAATAATTTATTTATTTATATAGTATTTAACTATTTATGCTTATATTTATAAAAATATGGAAGCTCTAAGGGTAATGGCTTACGTACGTCGTCGTAATAAATTATCAAGAATTAAGATAAAT
>KE151514.1:98130-143982 GCA_000411095.1 Aethionema arabicum
GGGTATTTTTGCAAAAAAGTTTGAATAAGGGCATTTTTGCAATTCCCCATTATAATATATTAATATGAATATGTGTATAGAAGAATTAATGAGAGGTGGTTGGAAAGAAACAAACAGTGAGGCTAATTAATCATGGGATCTTTTTAATAGTTTATATAAGTTTTAATTTTATTATATAGATTTGCATTTTCATTTATTTGTTTTGAATGGAACATCAAACAATATGTGAAATTTATATGTATAAATGATGATACATGTTTTCAACTGTTTTTTCGAATATTGTCATATTCCTTTTATGGCATTAACATTAATTAATAACAACAAAAAAATATGATAAATGAACGATAAATATTACTTCATTTGTTTCAAAATATAAGAAGTTTTAATAAGAAAAATTTATTGGTTGAAAAACCAAACTTTTAGTAATCTATAAATTAAATTTTGGAAAAAAGAAAAAATTATTTTAAATTATAAGAAGTTGTAATGTTTATATATATATATATGTAGTCTATATATAGGTTTATACGGTCAAAAAAGTGTCCGGCATATACGGTTTACTATACGTAGTTTTAAGTATGTACTTATATGAGAGGTGATGTACAAAGTGGAATAGAATTCATGTGATGTGATGTAAATGCATTACACCATCATCATGTGCAACCTGCGATCACAAATTTCTTGGAAAATAAATATAAAATATAAGTTTAAAATAAGATATTGAATTAGATTTTATGGAATCTTATCTTTGTATTCTGATAATTTTGGCTGATGGACCAACCAATATTATATATATAAAAATGTATTATTCAATTTTAGATGTTTTTATTATACTATTGTTATTTATTTTTCCAATAAATAATGTGTCATATATGCTAATGAACATCTAGATGCATTCTATTTTGATAGCATCAGTCCTTTGTGTAACCAAAAATTAAAGAAGTTAGTTACATTACATCACACAATAATATAAATGTGATTTATTATTAAAGTACATATATAAAATTATATATATATATAATTTTATATATAATATCTTATTTTCTTTATTGTTAACTCACTTTTTCTTATTTGAATAAATCACTAGAACTTTTTTGAAGAAATAATTTACTAATTTAATATCAAAACACAACAAATATAACGTACCATTTAGAATTATATCTATATAGTTAAATCATTTATCTAATTATATTTTGTTGTTATAAGTCACATATTACTTAATCAAACTATAAAATAAAATGCTAGCTATAGAAGAAAATACCTACAATATAATTGAGTAGATGTTTGTTATTTTCATCTAAATTACATTAGAACTGACATTTGTCACACAATAATTTAGAAAAATACATGTTATTGTATCTATTAATATAAAAAATTTAATATCTAAAACAGAAATTTATGGAAAAAAATTAACTATATAGTTTTGATAAATTTTCGAGAAAATGTAATTTAGGAAAATAGAAAGGATATAAATAGATCCGAGTAAATATATATTATTATTTTATTATTTACTATAACTGATTGTAAAAATAATATTTTTTTTTTGTTTCAAGCCAAAAAGCAATGACATATATGTATGTATAAATGGTGGGCTGTCTATTAAGTCGGTTTATATATCTGAATAAATGTAAAAAAATTGAAAAAAGAGATATAAAGATTAAAGATGGTGGAGAGCATAAATCCTAATATTATCTCATCGTAAAAGCATCAAATTTTTCGGCACAAAAGAACAATTTCTTTTAAAAGAACAAAAAGTAAAAAACAAAAAAATTGCAAATTACTTCTTTATGATGTTGCATCTTAATTAATTGTTTATTTCCGTGTTTTTCCCTAGAAAAAGAATACGAAATAATGTCATTATGTTATTTATATATTAATGATGAAAACATAATAAACCTCCTTGAATTTGCAATATAGTTTCATATTTAGAGATCCAATGTTGAAAAAAAAACAAAAATTTAGAGATCCAATTAGTTAATCACTGTTAATAAAAGATTACGAATTAAATCGTCTGGAATAGAAATTAAAGATATATATACAAACAAATAATACCAAACATAATATTTAATACATTTTCTGAAATTTCTTAGTTAATATTTAGTAGACAATAAAGAGGAATTAGTTACTGTGATGGCAATTTCTTGTAAAATTTCAATCAGATATATTTTTTTTCATGTTAACTATACTTTTTTTTTTTAATTAAGTGTCATTTTTTTCCTATGTGTAAGTTTTGCAAAACAAAATACCTATATCGGCCCGTAGGCCTTAGCTTAAAGTAGATAAAATAATTATTTAAAGGAAAAAATACTACATATTAATAAAAGTATAGTTGAATTTTTTTTAATAAAAGTATAGTAAACAATCTACGAGTTAAAAAAACATATTTTACGTGAAAGAAACTCTCTAAAACAACTAAACACTTATTTTTTGTTTTTCCAACCTCAACACTTAATTAAAATACAAACAAATCTCAAATTAATTTAATTTAACAAAAAAATACCAAAAATATATAAGCGTGACGTTAATTCTTTTTTATTTTTCGAATTCTGTACTCTTAAGCACATATAAAATAATCAATCATAACTTATTTAATCGAATCCAGTACATATTGTTAGTCACAAAACTCTAAGCCATATAAATTCATATAGATTAACAAACACGAAATTCTCTTAACTATAATATTTTTTCACCACTCTTAACTATAATTTAAGAACACAAAACAACAATTCTTTCTTAAACTATAATAGAAATAAGTTATATAAATTTATATAGAATAACAAACAATTAAAAAAAAAAAAAAAACAAAGCTTTTAACAAAATAATAAATTANATTAAAGCGTAAATACTATAGTGGTAAAATGCAAGTAACAAGGCTCTTTTTTGCTTTGCTTGGCTTGTTTACTTACTATCTGAGAACTCTGTTTGAGCTCAACACAAAATTCTCCTCACTACCTGCCATTGTAGAGTGAAGTCTACCTGCAGCCCAGCCATTGTTAAGCATCCTAGCCGGGTCACCGGTCACACGGCTCTCGTCGACACGTGTCTCAAACTCCGGAAGCCCTTTTGCTTTCCTCTCCTTTCTTCTCTTTCTCTCTTCATCTCTTTCTTTCCTCAGCCAACTCTCCACGGTTCTCATTAACGATAGCTTGCTTGTCTCCTTCACCTTATGCATTGGAGTAGCTAACTGCAACTTCCCATTTGCTACATATACCTACAATGGCGTTTGGTAGTTGTTAATGTCTTCTTAAGGGAGGTTAGAGAAGGTGTTTGGTTTAGTGATAATGGCGAAAAAAACCGTTCAACAACATATGTTTTATATTTCGGATCTTTACTGTTTTAGGATCCCTTATGCTTTGAATCTTTTATGTTTTAGAATTTTTATGGTTTGGATTTTATGTTTCAGATAGGTTTTTGGATTTTTTATGCTTATGCAATGGTCATGTTTGAGATTTGACA
Organism: Aethionema arabicum; assembly: GCA_000411095.1. Classification (NCBI taxonomy): domain Eukaryota; kingdom Viridiplantae; phylum Streptophyta; class Magnoliopsida; order Brassicales; family Brassicaceae; genus Aethionema; species Aethionema arabicum. The sequence goes on from KE151514.1 coordinate 101,584, forward strand.
AAAGACCTAGAGAATGAAATGTGGCTAAAAAAAAACTTGGACTTTGTATTTTGGCGAAAAAACCCTGGAAAATACATTTGGCAAAAAAAGTCCTGCCAAAAGGTCAGGGTTTTTTCGCCAAATTTATTATTTGAATTTGTTTCGTAAAAAATACAATGTCCATGGTTTTTTTCGCCGGCTTCACTTCGGTCAATAGATGAGGAAATCTTACAATGTGTGTTGGCCACTCCTCCAGACCGTCAAATATATGAGTTGCGTAAATGATGGTTGCACCTCGTTCCTCACATTCCTTTCTTAGAAATTGAAGAAGGTCTGCTCTTGCTAGAACATCTAGATCAACAGTTATCTCATCCAAAAGGAGAACCTAGATAATCCCAAGAATGTTCAATTCAGATCAATGTTAAAGCATATATGTTTCACTTCTTTAATCGTTCTTCAGTATCTAAGATCCAATTATGAAGTTATGCTTCACGAGATAAAGGGTTACCTTGAAAGGCTTAAGAAGTCCCATACAAATCTGAACACGTCTTCTTTGGCCATCTGATACCTTATGTAATCTCCAAGAGATATCGATATCCAACACCTGAACCAACCAAAATCAGAACAGAGAGGTAGAAATGCTACTCTAGATGCTTAGAAATGCTAGTAAGTTTGGTATGTGTCAAAGATCAAAGATCACCATTAGCTGATTTTGATTTCAGAATTTGGAATTCTAGCAAAGATTTGTGTTGTTGATGTATGAAATCATTCCCAATTTTCACAGAATCATATGTAAAGAGGAACTGACAAAACCTGATCTCGAATTTTTACTCACCTTGATCAGTTCAGCTCTTCTCTGAGGATCAATACCTGCAACTCCAAATATCATTTTCTCAGCTGAAATGTCCATCTGTATTGGAACTTCAAATCCTGCAAATGCCACATCACGCCTCCACTGTACAGAGAAAAGAAGAACATGAAAATCAATAGAGGCAAAAGGGATTGATAATTAGGTTTTATAAATCTAATTTCCAAATCAGAACCAAGAATTCAGCAATTCTCACTCACATCCTAAAATTTAGTGAAGCTGGAAACAAAATTGAGAAAACCGATAACGAACCTCGCCACCAAGATAGCATAGATCGCCAGAAGATGTCAATCCGGTGTCGTGAAACGCCGATCGACCTAGAACCCTAACCATATGCGGCTCAACCATGTGTTTCCCTCCCAGTATCTTCAGAATCGTCGTTTTACCTAATTACAATTTCAGATCTCATCGAATACCAAATCCAATCACATACATTTCAAGATACATAGATAAACGAATTACACATACCTGCACCATTAGATCCGACGAGGAGACACCTATCGCTTGAGTTGAGTTTAATAGAGAAATCCTCGATTAAAGGTTTCGATCCCGGCGGTGGGTGGCCATCGATTCCAGGATACGTGAAACGTAATCCGGAAATCTCCACAGTGGTATTCCTCTTCTCTTCTTCCGTCACCGCCATTTTCAGATGTTCGCCGGTGAAGATTTCCTTGCACTTTCTGCCTACTTATACTTTTTTAGTCAGACGTTTGGTAGTTGAAGAAAGCTAAAGACGACGTCGTTTATTTAATACTTTTTAAAAATAAACACGTGGCGCTTTGGGAGCCGCTAGTTAAATCAGATGTTTACTCAACGACAGCGTTTTAATGGGTTGGTGAAAGAAAGTCGACGTGGCGAGAGCGGTGACCATCGACAAGAAAACGACGTCGTTTAGGAAAAATAAAATTATTTTGATTATTCGTCGTCAGGATCTGGATTGTAGTCCATCGTTGTTCTTCGTCTTCGTGCAGGATTTACACAAAAATGGCAGCGATTTATAGTCTCTACATCATTAACAAATCTGGTGGTTTGATCTTTTATAAGGTACGATTTCTCGTTTTAGCTAACTCTCCGTTGTTCAGGATCTGCTGAAATTGATGTTTGATTTTGGGAAGTTCTGAGGAGAAAGTGCTGGAGATTACTGGATTAATAGCGGAGAATTTTAGATGAGTTAGGCTCTTCGCTCTAGGATTTTTGAATCTAGGCTAAAGGATCGAACACTTGTTTGATTTAATTTGGCTGTTCTGAACACTCGAGAGCAGAATCTGTCTAATTTTCTTCATTTGGGGATCGAAATCTGAATTGGACTAATCTGAACTCATAGACTGTGTTTTAGACCTTTTTTTGTTTGATCTGTTCTGCCGATAACACAGAGATATGTGTGCTTTGGATTTCGACAATTTAGGATTGTGGAACAAAGGGACGTATGGATACTAATGATAGCTTGAGAGTAGCGAGTTTATGGCATTCAATGCACGCCATTTCTCAGCAGCTTTCACCTGTAAATGGCTGTTCTGGAATCGAGCTGCTAGAAGCTGATACTTTTGATCTCCATTGTTTTCAGTCTCTCCCTGGTATATATCTCCATTTGCAATATGTCTTAATCACTTTGTTTTATAACACTCTTCTCTTAATTTGTGATTTCTGCTCTTTCACTTATCTCAGGAACAAAGTTCTTTGTAGTTTGTGAACCTGGAACACCTCACATGGAGAATCTCCTAAGATACATTTATGAACTCTACACTGATTATGTCCTGAAGAATCCTTTCTACGAGATTGAGATGCCAATCCGTTGTGAGCTTTTCGACATCAACCTTACTCAAGCTGTGCAGACAGATCGTGTTGCATTGTTAGGAAGATGAACAACAGCTCATGAGATTATCTACTCTGGTGGGATTCTACCCTCTTGCCTGTTTTTGTTTCATAGTCAAATATATTTTGTTTGTGTGAACACCTGAACCTTCTTTAGAAATGAATCCCAATTGAGACCCATACAAACTATGTTATATAAGTTTGTTCTCTCCCTTGCATTGCGATGAAACCGGGAACAAAAAAACAGACCCTTTTGTTCTAGCAATCATAAACACTCCACAACAAAACCTATGAACCTAAACAGGGAGTAAGAAGATTCTATACATCTCCAAAAACCGGTAAAAATCCCTCTCTAATATAAGCTTTTGATGTTACACTAGTGTAGGCCTAGGATAATTCACAGCTTGTGGAGATTTGTTGTTACTTTTGTCTTCATTGCTGGCTTTAAGATTCTGGTGTTCCCTGGAGACAACTCCTTTAACTGTTTCCTTTTGGACATGAAGTTCTTCAAGTGTCTTAACAACATCATTCATGTTTGGTCTAAGTTTGGCATCTACAGATAAGCACTCGAGTGCAAGAGCTGCAACTTTCAAGGCTCGGGTTAACGAGTACTGACCCTGAAGACGTGGATCCATAACTCGAAGAACTCGTCGTTTGTTAGTCAGGTAAGGTTTTGCCCATTCCACTAGATTATGTTCTCCCATTGGTTGATTTTTGTCTATAGAACGTCTTCCTGATAACATCTCTAGTAACACAACTCCGAAACTGTACACATCACTCTTTGTTGACAAATGACCTTTCAAATTAGGAAAACATTAGGTTAATTAACACCATTGGAGTTCTTTGTTTAGAGCTTAGTGTTTATATAAGTGTGTATACAACATACCTGTGGCTAGATACTCAGGAGCAGCGTAGCCATGAGTTCCCATGACTCTAGTAGAGACATGGCTCTTATCACCCATTGGACCATCTCTAGCCAAACCGAAATCCGAAAGCTTTGCATTATAGTTCTGCCAGAGATAAGTTAAGTTTTCCAGCTGCGGTCTGAATTCTGAACTAAAGCTAAGACATTACAGAAGAGAAAACCATGTTATTCGTATTCGTACCGAGTCTAGTAAGATGTTGGAGGTTTTGAAGTCTCTGTATATAACTTGTGGTTGAGCATTGTGAAGAAAAGCAAGTCCTTTAGCAGCACCAATAGCCATTCTTAGTCTTGTGTTCCATGAAAGTGGCTGAAAAAACGTTCCTCCTGTTATAAAAACAACACAAAAAAAAACATATGTAACAAATTCAACAGCGGGCGAACGAGCGATAAAGTTTTGTTCGTTTACTTGTTACTGGTTTGGTAACTTGTTTCAGCCACTTAAAATTCGAAAAACCGAAAAATTTAGCGTTTTAAGTTTTAATTATCATAACTTGTCACCAAAACTTGTTGTTGAACTAGTGACAAGTAACCAAACATGTTTAAGCCACAAAGCTTAAGCAACATATGTCGTTGAACAAGGACAAAATAAACATAAATTTCGTCACTTTCGCTCGTTGCTGTCTCCAAAAGGATAAAAATAACATGCCCAAGATCTACTTTCTCTGAAATTGGAAAAAAAATTGAGAACTTACTTCTAAATAAGTGATTTTCAAGACTCCCACGAGGCATAAACTCATAAACAAGCAACCTCTGTTCATCTTCTAAGCAATAACCAATGAGTTTCACAAGATTAGGATGATTCAGCTGACCTAAATAATTAATCTCAGCCTGTTCAATTTCACAAAAAGAAACAAAATCATTCACATAAACTCCACAAAAAAAACCCAAATTCAACAAAAATCTAAAGATTATACACTAACCAGCCATTCTCTATGACCTTGAAACCCATCTTGATTAAGTCTTTTAACTGCAATAACAAGACCAGTTCCTGGTTTTGAAGGAGTTAATGAAATCTCATCAATCCAACCTTTAAAAACCCTACCAAATCCACCTTCACCTACTACACTATCAGCCCTGAAATTCCTTGTTGCAGATTTCAATTCACTGATACTAAAACTCTTTATGTTAGCAGATTGTAAGATCTCTCCTTCAGTACGAGGAATATGTGAGAAAGAAGTAGTAGATGAACCTTTACTTACATCTCTACTCAAGAATCTTGAACTTAACCCTACATTAAAGAACTCAAAAACATGAGAATTGTTGATGAATCTGATTAAATTAAGGTTTTTGAGCTCTACAAATCTGGATTTAAGACATTGGTGAAGAAGAAACTTACAAGTACTTGAAGAGATATCTGCTTTGATCCGGTTACTGAAACAAGCTCCCATGAAAAACACAAAAAGACCCAGAAAAAGATGAGAAAAAAGATGAGAGCTTTATGTGTATGAACACAAACCCAGTGAGTAAAAAGGAGTATAATGACTATTTAGAGCGAAATCTAAACGATACAGGAAAATTAAATCCCCAAATTGAAGAGAAAAGTGGAAATTAGAGAGATATCTGCTTTGATGCGATTACTGAAACAAGCTCCCATGAAAAACACAAAAAAGACCCAGAAAAAGATGAGAGCTTTAAGTGTATGAACACAAACCCAGTGAGTAGAAAGGAGTATAATGACTAATAAGAGCGAAATCTAAAAGACCCAGGGAAATTAAATTCCCAAATTCGAGAGAAAAGTGAAAATTGGGTAGGCTAATTAATGAATTTCTAACTTTTGTGGGGAAATTATTGATAATTTGTGTGGTTTCGTCTCTCTTTCTTTGTGTGTGAAGCTTTTTGAGTACACCTTGTTGGACTTTGTCTTCTTCCATCTACTTCACCTCTGTTTCATCGTTGACTTATTGACTTTTTTAGACTCCATGGGCCCAGTAAGGCAATAACACATATGATTAATATTTTGAATTATTTGGTTATAATTTATCAGATAATTTGTTTAATAAAATTTGGTGTAACTAATTGAAAATATTTTTTTCTTAAAATACACTTATTGATATAATTTTTTCAAATTTGTTTTTATATATACTTTGATCTATATATCCTATACTAATTGTGAAATTAAACTTTTTTTTTGTATCTAGGATCATTTAAGGAAGAGTAATTTTGTTAATGTATACAAAAAATTTAGAGTTCTGGATTCTATTCTCAAATTTGTGTTTTTAAGAACAAAAATTTGTTGAAGTATATATTTTTTTTAACTTTTTCTTTTTTTCTACAATTATCTAGACTTTCTTGGATATTATAAAACAAAAAGTCAGATTTTTTAAATCTACAAGAATAATTTATTATATATATATAAGTTGTTGTGATAAGTTCCCAACTTACTAAATTTGATATTATGGTGACTTATGAATTTATTGAACTTTCTTTTAATGACGATCAACAATCTTTTACATGTATGTAAGAAAATTTGCAATTTTTTTAAATTGCTTGAGTTTTTTTTTTTTTTTGACGCAACAATTGCTTGAGTTTAAAGTCAACAAAATATGCAAACATATATATGCATAATAAGTTACTTAAATACAACTAAACATAACTTTATCTCAAATTCAAATATGTATACGTATATAAAGGATCGATCTTGAAATTATGGAGGATGAAACAAAACTGGAAAGAAGAACCAATATTTTATATCATAAATAAACAAAAAATCTTATTATTTTTCTTACATGAAATATATATTAGAGTTAAAAAAAGGATACTATTATAAAGTGGCCTATAAATTTTGAGAATTTAAGGTAAATGTTTCACTCGCATATGTTCAGGACTTAACCCCACGTATATATATGATATATATATATATATATAATTAAATTTGAACTAAAAATAGACAGACACATCCTAATTAATAATTATGCTTTCATCTTAAAATGTTTGGGTTTTATTTATTGTAAGGTTTGATTCTTTCGGTTGTTTTTGCTTGTTGTAGATAGTCTACAAATCGTAATATATTTTTTTTCTCTAGAAGGTTGAAATTCAAAATTATAGTATAAAAAATGTGACAAAATTAGTCAATTTTTTTTTGGGCATATACTTATGCACGTCCATATTTATTAAGGAATATTGGAAAGGATATTAGTGTATTTTTAATATTAATCCTTAATATACTTCTATTTTTAATTCATTGCATTATATATATACACAAAATTTCTTAAAATACACTGATTTGATGCATAATATGTAATTTACAAAAACAAAACATATGTTTATAATTATGTTTTAGGTTTTTGTGATTAAATCGTATGGTTTATTGATTATATATTTAAGGTTTAATGATTAAATTTAAGAGTTTATTAATTATATTTAGAGTTTAATAATGAGTTTTTAAAGATAATTTAGACAATCAATATGTATGAAAAACATATTTTTTTAAAATACACATAAATTAACATATTTAACACAAACCTTCAAAGTAATATCGTATTTTTACAACTCTAGCGAAATTTCATTTTAGTCCTAATTTCATAAGACACCTAATTTTTTTTAGCAAGTTTAAGGCATTTAAAATTTATATATTCGCAGGCAAAAAAAAAAAAATTTATATATTCACTTGTGTATTTATAGCATATTTGATAAGTGGATTTAATAGTTGAATTAACTTTGACATAAACTTATACATAATAGTGTTGTCTAGAACAATTCACTTCGAATATAACGTGAAATTTAATATTTAATATCATATGATTATTAATTATATCAACACTTTAAATATGTATCCACTTTTTTGTAACCAAAACTATTTACTTTCAAACCCTAAAGTTTTTGCATCTATATACCACAAACCAGTCTTATCAACCGTACAATTTTTGAATTTTTATAAAAAATGAATTTTATGAAAAAGTCCAAAAACATTGAAATGTAGCGGATAAAATAATAAATAAATTAGGTCTCTTATAAACTAATTCATTTCACATTCTATTCTAGAAATACCATGCGTCACTTAATATAATAAAACTAATTGTAAAATTTTAATTTATTTACATAAAGTTTTATTCAATCCGGTAAACTTATTTAAATCAAATACATATAAAGACTAACTCTAATAAGTCTTTTAAAAAATATGTTACGAACATTTTAGTCAGTCCAACATTCCAAGTTGGTTATTATTATAAATTTTTATTATTATTAATCACTAAATATACCCTAAATACAAATTATTTTTCTATAAACAAATTTATTATTATTATTTTTTAACTCAAACAAATTAATTAGTAATAGACATTTTCAACTACCTCACCACACACAAAAAAAAAAAAGACAAATAAATTATCAATCATACGAAGAAAAACCAAAATCTCAACGGTGTTTCTACATTGGTATCTCCTTGAGAAAGAGAGTTCCAGAGAACCGCCATGGCTTACCAAATTCCACCATAACTATTATCGCATGCGACTTGGGCGATATTGCTGCAATCGGAAAATTAGGGATTGTTTCAATCAGACGATCGGAGGTATTTCTTCTTTGGAGATTTGAACCAGAACCGATTTGATTGCTAAAAATTCGAGTTAGGATTTCATTTATTTTTCTCTAATCTAATCGATGAAATATGGAGTATGTTGAATGATTCAGGTGTTATCTAAAGTTCGTCTGCCTCCCGTGTAAAGAGGATCACTTATTGCTGCTTCTCTTATCGTCTTCGTTCTACTTTTCGTTGTCGGAGGAACAAGCCTAGGGAGCTATAGTTCTGAATTAGGGTTTAGAAGGGGTTTCTGTAGTGTTGTTTCTGTTGTATTGTATATTCGCCGCACGTTTCTTGGGGAGATGGAGGTTGATTCGCCTCCCTCTGGTTCCTTTCCTCCGACTTCGCATGATCTGGTTGTTGAGGTATTGGCTTTTATCTTTCTTTTCTATCCCCTAAACTGTTGGTTATGCATTTTGAACTTTGTTTTAGTAGCAGTGAGTGCAAATGTAAATACATTCACATGCGTAAGAATGTATTCTCTTGTAGAACTCGTGGTAATTTGGCTGTCCTTGGGTTTGTTTATTTGTACTGTGACTATGGAGTGAAAATTTGTGTTTATGTTTAATCTTTTTATTTTATTTTGTAGAGCCTTACGTGTGTTGGTATTCCTCAAGAATACTGCTCTAAACGTGGGCTAGTGGAGTTTGCTAGAGCTAACCGGTCGAGGATTTCAGAGATTGTCTCTGCTATCTTACCTACAGATGAGGAAGTTGATCTAGGATTGAAGGAAGCTAGGGAGCGGCCTCGAAAGTCTGCAATGAGTCCTAGCATGAAAAAGAGGTTCAGGGAGAGCATGAATTGGCTACAGTGGTTGATGTTCGAGCATGAGCCTGGAAGTTTTTTAAAGAACCTAGGAAAATTAAATGTTGATCAGCGTGGGGTTTGTGGCTCTGTCTGGGGACACAATGATATAGCATATAGGTGTAGGACATGCGAGAATGACCCTACTTGTGCAATCTGCGTGCCTTGTTTCCAGAATGGTAACCACAGCAATCACGACTATTCTATCATCTACACGGGTGGTGGTTGCTGTGACTGTGGGGATGAGACAGCGTGGAAACGGGAGGGTTTTTGCTCAAAGCATAAAGGTTCAGAACAGATTCAACCCCTCTCAGAAAATGTAGCAAATTCAGTGGGGCCTGTACTTGAGGCTCTCTTTTCTTCTTGGAATAACAAGCTCGCATCTGCAGAAAGTATTGGTCTGAAAGAAACTAGAGCCAATGATAGTCTTGTTGCAGTCCAAAAAATGACGAATGAGCTGACGTTTGTGGTGGTTGAAATGCTTCTAGAATATTGTAAATACAGTGAGAGCTTGCTCAGTTTTGTTTCTAGAAGTATTATATCTTCAGGTCGTCTATTGTATATTCTCTTAAAGGCTGAGGGGTTTTTGGACCAAGAAGTTGTGAAGAAATTACACGATTTGTTCCTCAAATTAATTGGAGATCCAGTCTTTAAGTCTGAATTTGCAAAGGCATTTGTGAGTTACTATCCGGTTGTCATAAGTGAAGCGGTTAAGCAGTGCAATGACAATGCATTCAAAAAGTATCCTTTACTTTCTACGTTCTCTGTGCAAATCTTCACAGTGCCAACTCTAACACCATTTCTCGTGAAGGAAATGAATTTGCTAGATATGCTTTTGGGATGCCTCAGTGATATCTTTATTTCTTGTGCTGGAGAGGATGGAGTGCTACAGGTAAACAAATAGCTTCTTTCCTCATTATTTTGGTTCATTGACTCTTTTTATTCAATTTTGTGTAAACTTAATGGTGTTGGGTCTTATTTTCGCTCTTAATGTGTTCTCATTTCTCAGTCCAATGTATTTGGCGGTTTTCTTTTGCAGGCTACAAAGTGGGAACGGTTGTGTGAGATAAGTGACCGTGTCATTGGAGACTTGAAGTTTGTTACAAGTCATGCTTTAGTTTCTAAGTATGCAACACATGAACAACGAGAGTTAACAAGATCTTGGTTGGTGCTCTTGATTTTTGCTCAAGGAATGAATCCTGTAAAAAGAGAGACTGGAATACATATCGAGGAAGAAAACGAGTACATGCATCTGTTTTTTGTTTTGGGTCATTCGATAGCTGTTATTCACTCTCTGTTGGTTGAAGGTACGTATTCAGTTGGCAGTGATGAAGAAATAGAAAATGAGAAGACTAGCAAGGGAGGACTTGATAAATACGATGGAGATGGGGAAAGGCATGCAAAAGTTGGGAGATTATCCCATGAAGATTCGGTCTGTACTGCAATGGTAAGCAGTAGCAACACTGTTGGTAGTTCCTCTGAAGTCCACGCAAATGACCCTATCCATGCCCTGCTTCCTTCCTCTGCCATATGGTTAATACGTGAATGTTTGAAAGTTTTAGAGACATGCTTAGGAGATGATGAAGGTATATCAAAGTTTCTTTGCAAGTTTTATTCTCCTAGTGGCAGAAACATCCATGGCAGCAAGATGTCATGGCGAAAGAGAGAATTGTCAAAGGTTCAAAGTGGAAGAAATATACTTACTGGTCTAGCCAGCTCTAGTGGAGATCCAAGTACTGGGTTGTCACCTCTATGCGGTGATATACAAACAAATCTTAACTTGGATAATGCTGGTGGGGAAGTTTTGGTAGACGTTACTACTGACAGTCGGAGAGTCTCGAGCAACTCTACTGATTCGAAGAAGAATGCATCAGGAATACATATTATTGGTCTGAGTGAGTGGCCGGACATTCAATATGATGTGAGCTCGCAGGCTATATCAGTTCATCTACCATTACACCGGTTACTTTCTTTGCTTATAGAAAAAGCATTGAGGATATGTTATGGAGGATCTGCATTGCTCCATGGGGTCAATGGTAGCCGTGAGATCCCACCAGCAAACTTCTTTAGCTCTGTGATTGGAGATTTCCATCCGTCTGGGTTTGCTGGGCTTGTTATGGAGCATGTTCTCCGGATTAGGGTTTTCTGTGCCCAGGTTATTGCTGGAATGTGGAAGAAGAATGGGGATCCAGCATTAGTATCTTGTGAGTGGTATCGATCAGTTCGTTGGTATGTGAGAAAACTATCATTGTCATGAAGTGTGTGCAATTCATCATTTGCTTGCATGCTAAATTTAATGTAGCTTTCAAATTAGGTAAAGCGGCTGGGAAGAGATTACTCCGTTCTCATTCTATTTGTTTCTACTTACAGGTCAGAACAGGGCCTAGAGCTTGATCTCTTTCTTCTGCAATGTTGTGGTGCGTTAGCTCCTGCAGATTCTTATGTTAATCAGCTTCTCAATCGATTTGGGGTCTCGAGCTATCTTTCGTTAAATCCAGATATTACAAACGAGTATGTACCTTTCTGTCCTTTTACTGTAACTGATTCCATTACATGGTTTAGTAGTTCTACTACATTCAAACTGTCAAGTGTCAAGTTATATCCTTTGATATGGTGCTCTTTTCATTTATTATATTGTTTCGTAATAAGAGTAACACACACACTTTGTCTAATGTCTCATATTATTTTGTAAAATTTCACAATTTCCTATCTATTGCTAGGTGGTATATCTAAATCGTTTACTATTTTGGTCTTCCCCCATCTTTCTTTATGTCAAAGTTTGACATAGCTCTGATTAGAATAATATTTTCAGGTATGAACCAGTTTTGGTCCAGGAAATGCTTACTCTTCTAATACAGATTCTACAAGAAAGGCGATTCTGTGGTTATACTACTACTGAAAGTTTGAGAAGAGAGATCATTTTTAAGTTAGCCACCGGGGATTTTACTCGTAGTCAGTTGGTCAAATCTTTACCCCGTGAGCTGTCCAAGTCTGATGAACTCCAAGATGTCTTAGATAGTGTTTCAGTCTATTGTAATCCTTCTGGGATGAACCAGGTCTTGCTTGTTACCGATATGCTGGTTTCACTTTTAAGTTGACATGCATGTAAACATCACTTGACACTAGTCCTTTTGCAGGGAAAGTATTCACTGCGGTCATCTTGTTGGAAAGAATTGGACCTCTACCACCCTCGCTGGCACTCAAGAGAATTGCAAGCTGCAGAAGAAAGGTTTTCGCGCTATTGTGGAGTGTCTGCGTTGAGCACTCAGCTTCCTAGGTGGAGAATGATCTACCCACCTCTGAAGGGGCTGGCTAGAGTAGGCACTTGCAAGGCCACATTTCAAATTATTTCCTCTGCTTTATACTATGCAGTTCATAGTGGTATATCTGATGAATCACGCGCCCATGATGGTATTCTCATAAATGCATTGCACTTGCTCTCATTATCACTGGATATTTGCTTTCAGCAGAAAGACACTAAAAATCAGGCTTGTGGCGCTGAAGCTCCAGTTCCAATTCTCGAATTGGCTGGTCTGGAAATAATTGGTATAAATCAAGGAAATGGAAAACAAAGTTTATTGTCTCTTCTTGTTTTGCTGATGCGAACTCGTAAAGACGATGGTCTTCATCAGTTTGCAGAAGCAGGCAGTTGCAATTTTTCTTCTTGGATTGGAAGTCTGCTTAAGAAATTTAGTGATGTTGATTCTGTTTGCATGAACATACTCCAAAGGCTTGCTCCCGAGGTGGTTGGCCAATCTATCATTGATAAAGCTGCATCAGGTTCTGCTACTGATGAGAAGCGCAAGGCGAAAGCTAGAGAAAGGCAGGCCGCTATTTTGGTAAGCTTTTTTGTAAATTTCTTCACCTGGAACATGGAAAAAAGTAGTAGAAAATGTTCAAATTCAATGCACAGGCTTAATATGAACCCTTTAGCCATTGTTACCGGATCATATATTTTTAGCATGTGAGGGCAGCTATTTCCTCCTTAAACTAGTTCTGCGTTCTCCAGGCTTATGTTTAGATTAAAGATCCTCATGTAGTACGTACCTGGGGCGTTACAAGCTTTTTTGCTTAAAACAGTTTTTATGTTCGTTATTCAAATTGTTATCTAGGATAAGGATTAAATAGTTCTGCAATATGCTAATTATGATTATCTTAACTTAACATGCAGGCAAAAATGAAAGCTGAACAATCAAAATTCTTGTCTGCCTTGAATTCCAACATGGATGATGATAGTCCAACATCAGAAATTGAGACAAGTGATTCTGTGCCGGAACATGATTCGGAAGTTGTTGTCCATGAAGTTTGCTCCCTCTGCCATGACCCGGATTCCAAAGACCCAGTTTCTTTCTTGATTTTTCTCCAGGTGGTGGCATGAACGATTCTATAATTTGACATTTACTGTTGACGTATAGTCTGAGGCAGCTTTTCATCTTACATCATTATTAACAATCCCATTTCTTCCCGCAGAAATCTAGACTTGTGAGTTTTGTGGACAGAGGTCCCCCATCATGGGATCAAGGTCCGCAACCTGAAGAGAATATACCTGTGGATGGAGCTCCCGATCTTCTTGGAATATCAGATAGGTTAAGAATGAATTCTCCTAATTTGCTGCAGTTATCAGAGGATGCATCCTCTGAGGTATCTGCTCACGATTCAATGCTTGAGCCTCTAAAAGCTCGGTTTATGAGGAATGTTGAGGCAAAGAGGTCTAGCTACGGGAGGGAAAAAAATGAATCTAACTTGGAGTCATTGGAGATAGCTATATATCAAACTGTTCGTGAAAACCTTGAAATCATGGGAAATCAAATACTTACATGTGTTGAGCATCAACAGCTTGAAGTTCAAAGTATTTCAGAGAGATATTCTGTTGGTGGTCCATCTACTTTGCAAGGTAGATATTTTAATTTTCTTTCAAGACAAGCCTCTAGAAAATCTGAAAATTTTAAGTTACAGTCAGAGTATGTATCACATGTTGGTTCAGAGGGGTTGCAACCTACTGACTGCGATGGGGTTTATCTTTCATCGTGTGGACATGCCGTGCATCAAAGGTGTCTTGAACGATATTTAGACTCCTTACGGGAAAGGTGAGCCGTGTTTGACTTCTCCGTAGTCGTTAGTGAGAAACAAAAATCTTATCAAACTTGTAAATATGTGAGCTCCTGTGTTTTAAAGTTCATATCTCCAGGCGATCCAATTTGCTTTTAAAGCTCCTTTTATGCTTCGATGATGTAGGTCTGTCAGAAGAAATGTCTTTGAAGGTGCACATATTGTGGATCTAGATCAGGTATTTTTACGTGACCAGGCTAAACTTATTTTTCCAGGGCTTCAACGTTCATCTCGTGATGTTTCAACTTTGTTTTTTTTCTGTCAGGGAGAGTTTCTCTGTCCTGCTTGTCGAAGACTAGCTAATTCCATATTGCCTGCATGTCCTGGAGATTTATGTTCGGTCTCAAAGCCACAAGAAAGTCCGCATGCTAATGTAGGTAGAACAGATGTACAGGAGCATTCTCTTCGGATCTCCGAGGCGGCATGTATAATACAATCCGCTGCTGAATTGATTGAAGATGGTGAAAGCGTCAAAGTAGTTTTCCTTCAGATAGATGAACCAAGAAGGAAAGATCTTGAATCTGTCTCTAACAAGCTCTGGAATTTGTATTTTGCCCAGCGACAGGAAAAATTTCCGGGAAGTCCATGGCTAGCGCAATCAGTTGTCATGTGGGACACCCTTAAGTACTCTCTTATTTCGATGGAAATTGTTACTCGCTGTGGGAAGAATTCGATGCGTCCTGTCTATTGTATTGACTCCTTGTATGAGGAGTTTAAAACCTCTAGGGGAACTGTGTTGTCACTCCTATTACGAGTTGTACAGAGCACCCGAACAAAGACTGCTCTTCATGTTCGACAGAGATTTATGGGTATGAAGCATCTTGCCGAGTCTATATGCTCTGGAATTTCAAGTAGGTCTTCGAACAGCAGATTAGGAAGAGAAGGTACTTTTCCTTTCCTCTGTAAGATAACAAATTATATGGAAAATGCCGTCTACATGGCCACCATTTGTGCTCATAAGGCTGACATTATTTGGTACTTCATGCGATTTACCTTTTGTCTATCCAAATTATTTCCTGTTATCAGGAACTAGTTTGTAACTGTAGTTGTTTCTCCGTAAAATTGATGATAGTTACTATCTTTACAGGCACAACTGATATGTTGAAGAACTTAAGTCTATTTTGGAAACGAACATCTGATCCAGTTCTTGCTCATGACCCATTTTCATCATTGATGTGGGTTCTCTTTTGCCTACCTTTTCCTTTTCTGACATGCGAGGAATCTCTCCTATCTCTTGTACATATCTTCCATAGTGTCTCACTTGTGCAGGTATGCCACGTTGTTATCTATGTTTGGACTAGTTTTGCTACCTAAGGCTTGCTTCTTAAAACTTACATTTACTAATCTCATCGACTTTGGTGCAGAATGCAATTGCTTATTGTGCGTGTCGCCAGCGTGATTCTAGTGAGTTAGGTTTTAAGGAAAACTTGCTAAATGACATCTCCAAAGCTTTGAGAGAGCCAGCTGGTTGGGAGTACTTCAAGTCGAACAACATGGATTTATCATGTGATATAAAAGATACACTCCGTAAATATAGTCTTCCTTTCTTAAGGAGATGTGCATTGTTGTGGAAGCTACTGAAATCTACTCCTGGAAAGCTTCGTGAAGAGGAAGATATGTTCAATGTGCCATCTCAGTCGACCAACGATGATATGGATTTCATGTACAGTGACCAATCTGAGCTGAATCATCTGCAAGAACTGGAGAAAATGTTTAAGATTCCATCTATCGATACTATTCTCAGTGATGAACTTCTCCGGTCTTTAACACAAACATGGCTCCAACACTTTCAGAGGGAATACAAAGTCAACATAGTTAACGGACCCCTTTGCATCACCCCTCTAGTTCCTTTCCAGCTAATGAAATTACCGAATCTTTACCAGGACTTATTGCAAAGGTTTGCACTGCCTCATATCTCTGGTTTCGCACATTTTTTTTTAATTTGAAGAGTTTTTTCACTAATCATGACTATGCTTTGTTAGGTATATCAAAAAAACTTGCAGTGGATGCACTAAAGTTATCGAAGAACCAGCATTATGTCTTTTATGTGGAAGATTGTGTTCTCCCATATGGAGACCTTGTTGCAGGTACCTGCTTCCAAACCGATTTTTGTAAACCAAAATCTCAAATTAAAACTTGAAATCATAGTATAACTAATCCAAATTTGGGTTATAGTTTTTGTTTAATTGTGATTTAGAAAATCCGATAGGTTTTGGAAAAATTCGGGTTATCAAAGTTTAGGTTTTAAAAAACAATTTTGATAGTTGAGGTCCCTTTTTCACCAAAGGAAAATAGCTCAGAGTGTAAAATACCATAACCCCGATTTTGTTCATTGACTTATAGTTTGCTGGTACTTGTGAACTTTTTCAGAGAAAGGGGTTGTCAACTTCATGCACTTACCTGTGGTGCTGGTACTGGTGTATTTCTTCTGATCCGGGTATCGTCAATTTTCGCTCTTTTTGCTTCTCCTTTGTGGTTCTAGCTTCTCCTTTTATCTTTCTATTGCTTGTGTTATATATGATTTTTGTTTCAATGTGTTTATTGGGTTTTGAACTGTTGACTAGCCTTCTTTTTTAACAGCGAACCACAATTTTGCTTCAAAGATTTGCAAGACAATCACCATGGCCATCTCCTTACTTGGATGCCTTTGGAGAAGAGGTAATAAACAAAGCATACCCTGAAATAGTATTGGCTTTATTATTAAGGATTATGGTATTTTAGACACTGGACTATTCCGGTTTTGATAAAAAAGAACTCTCAATTACCGAAATTGTTTTTTAAATCCTGAACTTTAATAATCGAGTTTTTTAAACACTAAACCTTAATAACCGGAAATTTAAACCAAGATCTCAAATTTAAACTTGAAACTACAATAAAATAATTCTAATTTTGGATTATATTCTTATTTACAATTTTGAGATTATAGTTTAATTTTGTATTTAAAGTTCAATTTTGTATTTATAGTTCAATTTTGTATTTAAAAATCTGTTTATCGATTAAAAACTCATTTTGACAGTTGATTTTTTTCACCAAAAGGAAATAGTTCGGAATCTAATATACCATAATTTGTTATTATTACCGGTCAGTTTTTATCGGTACAACCTTGTTGTCCTCACATGTTTCCGTGAATTGAACATTGATAGGATACTGATATGACTAGAGGAAAACCTCTATACTTAAATGAAGAACGTTATGCTGCTTTAACTTACATGGTAAAGCTTTTCATTATCTGTAAATATCAAATCTTGAAGAAAGAAGAAGCTTTCGTTTATTTATAACTCATGCTGGTTTGTAAAATCTTCCTAGGTTGGTTCTCATGGACTCGACCACAGTTCCAAGGTTCTTAATCAGACCACAATCGGAGCCTTCTTAACTTAAAAGAAGACCGGAGACTCGAAAACACTTAAAAGGTCTGCTTACTGTTTCTTATTTGAATTCATCAGTGTTCTTGGAAAAAAATTGAAAGATGTGTTGATGATTTATTTGACTGTTATCAAGTTTGTGTTGTGTTGTGTTTTGTTGTGTATATAGACACTTTAGTTCTTTGCTGGTGAATAGTTTTTGTAACAAATATGAATCTTTGTCCATCTTTTTTTACTGTATTTTTTTACTTATTTTTTTCAAGTTTTACTGCAAAAAAATTCAGTTAAGAAAGTGTTGGATTGAATTATTTTTTTCTAATTGAAAAGAATGATTCTCTAAATATTATATATCCTTATTGTTATCTTTGTAGCACTATTGGTACATTATTTAGGATTTTTCTACGTTAATTTTCAAAGACCTAAAAAAATTTCAAATTTATTAACCCACGTTTACTAATGTGTGTTAAAAAGAAAAGTTTACTAATGTGTGGTAAAAAGAAAAGTTTACTAATGTGTGGTCTACGCAATAACTCGTGAGAATTTTTCTTTGTATTATTTCATAAATTTGAAATTAACCGGATTATTATGTTCTGCCAAATTTATATATCAAGTTGCTAAGTATCATTATAAAAGGTATGAATGGGACAAAAAAAAATTATTCCGCTGCCGGGATTTGAACCCAGATTTCATACATTTGAAATTAACCGGTGTGCTACAGCGAATTTGATGATAATATGTTTATTCAAGTTGCTATATCAATAAGATTTTTATTTTATCAATTTTAATGTTAAAAACCCAATATTCTTTTAACCATTACAGATGGTCTTCAGTTTCTATTATTTAGAGAAAAAAAAGGAAACAAAGAAAAGGAAAATAAATCTTATGAGATCCTTTTCTCGTAAAAAGATTTGGCTTCGATTGCTTTTTCGTGGTTTTATCAGAAGAATAAAGATTTAGGATAAATCATAATTTCCTTTTCTTCTATATATTATCCGAGAATAAAAATGGAAATAAACAAAAAAAAAAGAAAAAAAAAAAAGAGAGTCGGCGGAATCAGTTAGTGAAATCGATTATAAAAGGAACCTCAAGGTCACATTCATAACTCAAATCTTTCAGATTTCAGATTTATTCATCAAATTTTCCATTAACAATCTCTCTCACTACGATTCAGGCTTCAGCTTCTTCTTTCTTCTTCTCCATCTTTTTCTTAATTATTCTTCATCTTCAGATCATGGAGACTTCCAAGATCATCCATGCCTTTATCTCCGTTTTCTTTTTCACGCTTCTCTTCACATGCTCTTCTGCGACCACTTACAAAGTCGGCGATTCCAATGGATGGACGGTGAAGAACGATCTCTTCTATTATTATTGGACAGAAGGCAAAGAATTCCACGTCGGTGATTCTCTCATCTTTGATTACAATCCCAATTTCAACGACGTCACTTGGTTACCTGGTGCTCTCGAATACGAATTCTGCGACGCATCTGCTCCAAGATCCGTTTACAAAACCGGACATGACGTCATAACCTTAACCGAACCAGGATTCCAATACTTCATCAGCTCTACTCCTGGTCAATGTCATGCCGGTTTAAAGTTTGGTGTTCAAGTTATTTACGATCCAGCACGTCCTCTTCCTCCACCACCTAATGCTCCAGCAAATCTACCAAACGGGAATATCTACGTTGTTGGAGAATCTAGAGGATGGAAGATTCCGATTATAAGTAACTTTTATTCCAAGTGGACAGAGAAGAAACAATTCACCGTAGGAGATACTTTGCTGTTTAACTACGATCAAAATTTCGACGATGTTGTACAAGTTCGCGGCGGTATTGAATATGCATACTGCGATCCAACTTCCGCTGTAGCCGTTCACAAGACAGGACACGATATGATCAAACTCACAAAACCTGGAGTTCATTACTTTATAAGTTCAACCACTGGTCATTGTTTTGCTGGCGTTAAACTCAGTGTACAAGTTGCACCATTACCTAGTCATGTACCGAAGAAGTTATCACCAATGGAGAGGTTCAGGAGATTGTTTTTTTTTATATACTAGTTCTCCTAGTTGATTTTTTTTCCCTTCTTCAGCGTTTTTGATTGCTGGAGATTTTTTTTTTTTTTGTATCTCACGATTTATAGAGATATGGATTAAATATTATAAATAAATAAAGAACTTTTAAGTAAATATAATTGTTCTTCAATTTACATTTCTCTTGAAACCTGAATACGGATTTATTAAAAACAAATCACTCGTTGAGTTTTTCCTTTTTTTTCTTTAACCTATGGAGTTTGATTGCTCGAGATATGTATTATACATATAAAAACAAATAAATAAAGTATTTTTTAAGTAACAGATTGGTCTTTGGATTTTCTTTTTCAAATATTAAACACTCATGAAGATCTAAAGATACATAGAAATGTATTTTATAAAAATTATATATACAAAAAATTGGTAGATAGTTAATCTTAAATCTAAAGATTTCTTGATAATAATAGAGTATAGAAGAGATAATTAAAGAGAATATTTTATCATGAACTACAAAAACCCACAAAAGAAAAAAAAAATATAAATATAGATATTTATAATCTGCTATATACATCGTGATTTGGGTTGTGAAAAAAAAAAACATAGTGATTTTGGTTTCGGGTGCAGAATAAAATTATCAAAATACACATCCCTTAACACGTAGTAAATTGGGTCATTTTTGTCCTTGGCCTGTTTACTTTCCTTGACCGTTGTTAAATCATAAATGATTATGCAATTATTTATCACGGAAGGGCTCATTTGTAATTTTTTTGTTATCCGATCTAGAGAGATATATACGAAATTCAGGGAAAAATACCCAAACGATTAAGTTCAAAATTTGGAAACTACACAATCGCTCTAACAGACGCAACGATGGTTTGTGAAAACCAGACTACATCAGCGTCGTCGGCAGAGGGGCTACGCTTATCGGTAGAGATGATGGAGCCAGTTCCGGTAAGCGTCTTCCATTTTCATTACACGGATTTCGATTGTGTAAATTAGGGTTCTGTTTTCCCCATTCGATTATCTGTTTGGTGATTTACGGGGGAGGTTATGAAATGTGAAGCACATATTTGATTGAATCCCTTTGATTCCTGGGAACTTAGAGTTAGGGTGAGAAATTGAAATTGGTGGAGTCGATTATGCTCTATTATCCTTTGATCTATGCTAAATTATTTCTAGAAACTCGTGAGAATTTTTCTTTGGTGATAGAGGAGCTAGGGTTTGAAGAGTCTACACCGTGTGAAATTCGTGAAAATTATTGTGACTTCAATCATTTATCCTCAATAGCAACAAAAAGCAATCACTAAGCTATCTTAGGATACAACACGCTGAGAACAAAAGGTACACACTCTTTACCTTCAATGGATAAAAACTTGTTCCGCTGCCGGGATTTGAACCCGAATTTCATATATTTTTGAAATTAACCGGTGTGCTACAGCGGATTTATTGATAATATGTTCTGTCTAAGTTATGTATGAAGTTCCTTAGTGTCATTATGAAAATGGTACTAATATAGAGATAAAAACTTGTTCCGCTGCCGGGATTTGAACCCGGATTTCATATATTTGAAATTAACCGGTGTGCTACAGCGGATTTGATGATAAAATGTTCTGCCAAATTTATGTATCAAGCTGCTTAATGTGATTATAAAAATGGTATTAATATGTATAAAAACTTCTTCCGCTGCCGATTTCATCCTTGATATATTAACCTGTGTGCTACTGCTACAGCGGATCTAATAGTTATATATATGTCTTACAGATCTATATATTAAGGTAGATCATGTCCACCATTCTATCTATGAGCTTCCGTTGACCATGTCATATCTCAAGGAATCAATGAGTTTCCGTTGACCATGTCGACCATTCTATCTATCTGCGAGAAAACAGTAAGTAAAGCAACGAGATTACTAATGTATATATATATATATATATATAATATTATCATTACAGTGCACATATACACGATTTTCTCAGCCTGACTTGGATTAAACAAGTTAGATCGTTAGAAGTCTACCAAGCTTTGAGGTTGAAACCATTTATGACTTGTGTTCATGATGGACACTTCTTTGCTCCTTAAAAATCTCCTAAAAATAATACACAAATTAAGTCCCAATCTTGAAGTTCTTGAGGAGTTAACAACAAATGCAAAGCATGTACAAGACAATGTGTTGGAAAAGATACTTAGACTCAACGTAAACACTGAGTATCTCCAACATTTCCTCCATGGAAGCTCTGATAAAGAGCTTTTCAAGTAAAAACGTACCTGTGGTGACCTACGAAGATCTTATGCCTTATACTGATCGTGTTGTGAATGGAGAGCCTTCAAGATGTCATCTCTGGAAACCCCATTACTGGATTTTGCCTTAGGTATGTAATTTAATGTGAAGTATATATATATATATATATACTTGGAGATTGATGAATCTTTACATATATGAATCTCTAACATTTTTGATACTTGTGGATTTAGTTCTAGCACTTGAGGAGGAATACAGAAGATAATTCCCATTAACAACAACTACTTTAAAGCCATGGGATTTTGCGCTGCTCTAAGATTCCTCCTTATGAACAAGTAATTCTTGTTAAATTCCTTTTTTTTTTTAAGTAATCCATTCTAGATTTGTTAAGTTCCATCATCTCCAATTGTGGGTTTAAGGCATATAAATGGTATATGAATATTCATTTCTAAAACATTAATAATGAGTGTCTTAAACTCCAAACTTTCATAATCAGAGTTTTTTAAACTCAAAATTAAATTTTAATTAATCTAAATTTCGTTTAAACAATTACTTTAATAACTTAAAATGGTTTTGATAACCTATTTGGTGGTTGTTTTAATTTTGAGATTACGGTCTCACTGTGTGTATAAGTTTTGATTTTGATTTGAAAATGCCGGTCTAGTTTTATGGATAAAAAACTCTCTTATCAAAATTCAAAGTTTGAATAATCTATTTCAATAATTGAAAGTTTTTTTTCTTTCACCATATGAAAATAATTTAAAATTGGAATAATTAGAGGAATCTTTTAACAGTCTTTATAGAAAACTTAGAGGTAAAGTTGGATTAATTGGAGCTTTAGAGATAAAAGTTGTGGAAAAATGAACGTTTGATTGTTTAATGGAGCTTTTTATAGGTATTATGGTATATATTTTAAACTATACTCTAAATTATTTTGTTTGGTGAAATATTATGAATTTTTAAAATTTTGAACTTTAATAATTGGGTGTTTTTAGAATTCTCACTTGATTATTGGATTTTAAGATACTAATCCCTAAATTAAATATGAATCTCCAATCTAATTAATGAACTTAAAATTAGAATGTAATTTTAAAGTTAGTTTTGCGTTTAATTTTGGGATTAAGATTTAAGAATTTAAATTTAGTATAAAATTTACAATTATCAAAATTTATAATTTTAAAAATTATTTTGATAGTATTAAATATTTTTCACCAAACAACAATAATTTAGAGTTTAAAATACCATTTTGTTTTAAAAAATCGAACTTTAGCAAAATCATGTGAAGTGATGATATATAAGCCGTTAAAAGCAAACAGTTTGTAATATTTCGAATTGAAGCAAATAACATATATAATATTCATTTGTTTTGATTTAGACATGGCTTTATTCGTATAAATGTAAATATATAATTATCGAGTAATCCGTCTATGTGTAGTTATTAACAACTTGGAGGGGTATATTAGTCATTGAACGCCATCCCAAGAATTGGTGGGACCAGAATAATATTTAAAAAGATAAAACACTCAATCGTGGGCTCAAAAAGGCCCAAACTTCGAAAAAGAATAAAAAGCAATTGAAATAAAAAAATAAAAGGTAAAATTCAAAATATCATATTCAAAGACAAACGGACACTACACTACACACTTGAAATTTTTGAAATCACAATCTCTCTCTTTCATACAAACGCACAAAAATGGATGCTAAAACTCCCCTGAAAATCAAAGTTTCGGATTCGTCTTCGATTTTAAAGGTCAGAGTCGTCGTTAGGGTTCGTCCATTTCTTCCTCGAGAGATTTCCGACGACAGTGGTCACGAGCGATCGTGCGTTTCCGTAATCGGCAAAGGTAATGAAGATGCGAGCGAAGTGGCAGTTTACCTCAAGGATCCAGATAGCTCGTAAGTTTCTTATCTTTTTAATTACTCAAATTTGTATTGGATATGCTTGATTTCAGTTTCCCCGTGTTTCTCATACGAATACCTGTTTTGTGATTTGTTGGTGTTTGGAGCAGTCGAAACGAATGCTATCAGCTGGATGCGTTTTACGGGAGAGATGATGAAAACGTGAAGCAGATATTTGATACAGAAGTAAGCCCTCTGATTCCAGGAATCTTTCAGGGTTTCAACGCTACCGTACTTGCATATGGAGCCACCGGAAGCGGAAAGACGTTTACAATGCAGGTCGGTTGCTAGAAAGTTCACAAACCTAAAATTAGAATATTTTTCTCCGATCTGTGCTTAATTATTGCTGGAAACTCGTGAGAATTGTTGTTTAGCCATAGATCTAGGGTTTGAAGAGTTACTTAGCTTTTGATTGGATTTAGATAACTTTTTTTTCTCGTTACTGTTCTTGAAACGGATATAGGATTACAAGAGCTCTTCATCCAACTATTTACAGTGTTTCTATAAACTATTTCTTCATAATTGACAATTCTATGTGGTTTCTATCAATTCTGTTTGCATTTCATGTCTCAGGGAATCAATGAGCTGCCTGGTCTAATGCCGTTGACCATGTCCACCATTCTGGCTATGTGCGAGAAGACAGGGAACAAGGCAGAGATTTCATACTATGAAGTTTACATGGACAGATGTTGGGATCTTCTAGAAGTTAAAACCAACGAGATTTCTATTTTGGACGACAAAGATGGACAAGTTCATCTCAAGGGATTATCTAGCGTCCCAATTAACTCCATGACTGCGTTTCAAGATGCCTATTCATGTGGTGTTCAGCGCCGAAAAGTCGCACACACTGGTTTAAATGATGTCTCTAGCAGAAGCCATGGAGTTCTTGTGATCTCAGTAACTTCAGAAGGTGTTGTCACTGGAAAAATCAATCTGATTGATCTGGCAGGTTATTCTCTTACACATTTTCAAAGTTTTGAAATCCATTTTATCTGCAAATTTTAACAGAAATCCATGGTTTCACCAGGTAACGAAGACAATAGAAGAACAGGAAATGAAGGCATTCGTCTTCAAGAAAGTGCAAAGATTAACCAGTCATTATTTGCATTATCCAATGTGGTTTATGCACTGAATAACAACATGCCAAGAGTGCCTTACAGGGAAAGCAAACTGACTCGAATACTGCAGGATTCACTTGGAGGAGCAAGTAGGGCTCTAATGGTTGCATGTTTGGTAGGAATATTAATAATTATTGTTGTATAATGGTATCCATTGCTGTCTCCTAAGTGGCTAATGTGATTAAATCTGTTTGGTTGTTGTTTTCTTTAGAATCCTGGAGAATATCAAGAATCTCTGCGCACTGTTAGCTTGGCTGCAAGGTCAAGGCACATCTCAAACAATGTTTCTTTGAATCCTAAAGTAGAGACCCCTAAGATCAAAGTAGACATGGAAAGTAAACTGCAAGCTTGGCTTGAATCAAAAGGCAAGACGAAAAGCGCACATAGAATGGTGGCAATACGTTCTCCGCTGATTGGTACAAATCAAACTTCAATTTCTCAGAGCTCGGTGAAAAAGCTTGGCTGTCAGAGATCAGCCATTGCTGAACGTGCAACAGATCAGAAACTTGCTAACACAGAACAGAGGTACCTCCTTTAATGGTTGAGTTCTTGATTGTGAAAGCTCCTAGAGGCTCTTTCCTCACACTGTGCCTATATGCAGGGACGCATTTGTGACTGCCAGGAACTTATTTGGAGGGGAAATCCCTGCTGGTTCAAATTTATGGGTATGCTTCTTTCCTTCTATTGTATTGCATGTTCTTTACTTGTCGCTGATTCGGTAACATGTTTCAGCGATGCGTTCAATTTTTAATCGCCAAAACTTGTCGTTGAACCATTCACGAACATGTACAGTGACAAATTTGAGTCATAGATCTCAACAACGTACAAAACAAACTTAATTTTTTGTCATCATCACTGGTAGCTATCAAAGTCGTTCTTATCCACATCTCTATAACTTTCAACTGAATGGAAGTGTTACTTAAGTGAATTGAGGCCTGTGTGCAATCCAGGAACCAATGAGGAATCTGCACCTCGCCTCCTCAACCAAAGACGATGAGAGAGTCCCATTTGCCGAAGAGAATATGTTGGCTTCAGAAGCATGCTTAACAGGTTTGCTTTCTTGAGCTACTCGTCAAACGCTGCTTAATATAATTCAGCGTTTACTCGTTTTCTTCTCATTAGTTTGTGTTTGTTTTAGATAAACCACTGGAGTTGGAGAAGGAATATGGTGAACTGAGTCCTCTAGCTTTATCTCCACTAGACTCAAATGCAAAAGCAAACTCAGCAATTGGCTGCTCTTCTACTATGGAGCCAACAACCCCAAACACAATGTTTCTTTCCACAAACGCCGAGAAAATGCAGAAATTCAACGCTTGGAGCACCACTTTAAAGGTATGAACAAATCATTTGTTTGCTAGTATCATAAAACAATTAGTAAATCTCATTCTCTTACAACTATTCTTTTGTCCAGACATCTCTCGTTAAAGAGTACATACAGTTCTTGAACACAGCCGACAGGTAAATAACCTTTAGTTTCATCTGTATACCCTTGATTTTCACATCCCTTAAGATCACAGAAGAACTAACATCGCCATTTATCTATTTCTGAATGCGCAGAGAAGAGCTAATGGCGTTAAAGGTAGGGCAAATCACATGATCAACAAGAACAAGCAGCCACTTAAATACCTTACAATCTCCATTAATAACCTACTCTGCTTCTATAGTCAAATTTTGTTTCTCATGTTCAATTTTTTTCTCAGGGAATAGGTCAGAAGATGGCTGAGTACATAATTGAACTTAGAGAAACAAGCCCCATAAAATCGGTACACTTTCTTCCCCTAAGTCTGCTTCTAAAAAACTACACTCTTGCATTCACTAACTAAATGTGTTAACTTCCAACAGCTTACTGACCTGGAGAAGATCGGTTTCACTTCAAAACAGGTACTTTCCTCAAACACTTAAACTTTTACTATCACTGCAGCAAATCTTTTCCCAAAAAATAACCTTTCTCCGCAGAGATTTGAATTGGTCAAAAACATTTTTTTTAACGGATTTGAATTAGTCAAAAAAAACTCTGCAGTTACACCATTTAAGCTAAAATCGCTCCATATTTGAATCCCTTGAATAAACCAAAAAATATTTTTTTGTTCAATTAAACTATAATAAAAATGGAACCTTCAAATGGATTTTTATGGTGAGATTGATGATTCCGTTTTATAAAATTTACAAAAAAACATATTTGGCTTAAAAAATAAAATCGAAAGTTATTTTGTCGATTTTAGAGCTGTGAAATTTTTTCAAAATAAACCTCAAAATTGTAAGATATTTTTCGTGAGATTATTTCAGGTACATAATCTCCTGAAAAAGGCCACAGAAGGAGTTCTTGAGATACCAGTGTCTACTTCAACAACACCTTAGTTGTTTTATCTGTACAATTTGGTTTCTTCAAGAATCTGTGCTAATTATTACATGTTCTGTAATCTCTAGGTAATGAAACCATAGACATGACTGTTTCTTGAATGTGTTGATGAGTTCATCATCTCCTATGAATGTATCTAAGCAAAGAATGAAACAAACTTTTTAAGTTTTCATTGAAGAATCACTCAGACACAAATACTAAAAACCATAATAGATTTGATTTATAGTCACATAGATAATAAAAACTAGGAGATAATAAAACACGCAGAGAAGAAGAAGTCACTCGTCGCCGGCACAAACACCGGCGACGTAAGCTCATTTATTACATATATAACCAAACCTAACATAGCTCTCTCACATCTCTGTTACGACGGCGTTAGGGTTTTTTAGCTTAAGGCTTTCTTCATTTACAGTTGCAAGGGTTGCACTTGCAGTCAGATCCGCACTTGCAGGCATCGTTTTCGGCAACGAATATCTCGCCGGAAGCTTCCGACTGAGAGCTCATCGCCGGTGCAACGTTGAAGACAAGAGTCTCTGTTGCTGTAGTCTCGCCGGAGAATCCCAAGTCTGGGTACATTTTGCATCTGTAATAGGCAAAGCAAATCATTAGCTATAGAGATTAGGGATTCATCGAGAAATTAGGGATTTCAAATAACAAAATCGGGAGGAACAGAGCCATGAACAGATTCTTTAAATTCAAAATACTTTTCCGAGAAAATTTAAAAATGAAATGAAACAAAATAGCTAGATCTTTACAAATTTCGCCGGGAAATACAGACTTCTCCAAGAAAATTCAAAATCGAGAGAAACGAGCCATGAACAGATTCGCCAAATTCAAAATACTTTTCCGAGAAAATTTAAAAATCAAATGAACCAAAATAGCTAGATCTTTACGAATTTCGCCGAGAAATACAGATTTCTCCGAGGAAATTTAAAAAATAAACGAATCAAAATAACTAGATCTTAACGAATATCTCCGGGAAATACAGATTTCTCCGAGAAATTCAAAAGCATCGGAAAACAAAACAAAACGAAAATCGAGAGAAACGAGAGATTATACCCTCCGCATCCATTGCCGCACTTGCAGCCAGCTCCGCAACCACAGTTTCCACCACAGCAAGACATTTTCTCGAGAAGATTTTAGTGTGAATTAGAAGAAATGTGAAGAAAAGCTCTGAAAACAATGGAAATTGATGAGACTGATAGACAGAGGAGGCTCTCTATTTATAGCTAAATGAGAAAGTGTGAACACTCCACGTGTCACCATCCTATTCTACTCTTATCTCCTTAACAATCGTTCCAAAACTACCTTTATTTTACAATTTTACCCCTTTCTCTAATAATAGAAAATAATATTCGATTTAAATGATTTTCTCATTTTACAAATTCTCCGTTTTATTTTTAAAGCAAGAAAATAAAATAAAAAATTTGGAAAAGAATTTAGCAAGACAAAAAGTTGATGGGAACAATATTTTAAATAATTTTTCTCCAACAAAATAACCGAGAAAAATGATTTTTTCAAAATCAATTTAGATATTTGTTTACATCATTAGGGTGAAAAAGTAATAAATACTCTATTTATATTAAATACAAATTTATTCATTATAAACCTTGCAATTACCTGCGTTCATTTGCCATTATATAATGTTCTATATAAAAAAAAATCATAGTATTCCATTTTAACCACAAAAAAAAAACAAATCATATTATTTATGTGTATATATTATATGATAAATATCATTTATTACATGAACTAATTCATTTATTTCTCAAACAATAAGCATTTTTAACAATTATATGCTTAAAGAAATAATTATGAATAAAATACATTACGGTACATAACAATTCTCTTAACAACAAATATAATTTATCTTTCCTCTAAGAAAAGGAATGAATTGTAATATAGATATTAAGGTTTTTTTTGTTGCCTAAAATATAGATATTAAGTTGGGTTTATACTTATCCGGAACTATAAAATAAATATAAAAAAGATATTTGTATATGTTTAATAATTATTATAGATAGAGACAATACAACTTTTAAAAAGAGAGTTTGTTCAAAGACTTTTGTGTTCAAAGTGAAGTGAGAAGAAAGAGCCACTTGGGGACAAAAGAGAACAAGGTGGGCCCATTTTCGACCTTCTCCATTCTATGTGGATTCGTGAATCTCTCTATAACTCTCTCTCTCTCCTCTTTCTATTAGAGAGAGAAAGTCTTCTCTCAATAGTTACATATTTGTACAAAACAAATTGAATTAATAAACCTTCGGGTTTAAAAAAATCCACAAAATTAAAATAATATAACTAAACTATATTAATTCAATAAATAATTTTAGAAATTGAATGTATAAATGATTCTACCCTTTCTAATTGTGATATATTTACATATAATGTTAGGCTAATTGTAGCCAACTATATAAATCAAAGTATATGTAACATTAAACCCTAACACGTTAAATAATCATGTCTTTCGTCTACTTCTAGGTTTAAAAGTAAAAATATATTAAAAAAAGATATGCAAAATCCAAAACATCTCTTTTTATAAATATTAAAACAATATATTATATACCACTTTGAATTTATTCTCAGACAATGATAATGGAGAAAAAGTATACTTGCATTCTTTGTAGAACACAAAGACATACACTTGCATCACAAATTACCTATTCAATATATATTAATACTAATATTCTGATTTCAAAAGATCAAATAAAAAAAAATTAAAAATTCGCCCACCGTGGGGCTCGAACCCACGACCACAAGGTTAAGAGCCTTGCGCTCTACCAACTGAGCTAGACGGGCTTTTGTCTTCTTCTCTCATAATTTAATTATTTAAACACTATAAAATTATAATATAATCACTTTCTTTAAACTCATTAATTCCTCCATCGCAAACAAAAAAAAATACAGAGACAAAAACAAATCTCTTCTCTTTTATGTACCTTAAACACCAAAACCCAAAACATTACAAAAAAAATCAACAAAAAAGAAGCAATTCTTCTAAAAGTTCATCAAAAATCAATTCCTCAACTTCAATTCCAACGCATTCACTCTCAAACTGCAAATCCATCCATCCATTATCTTTCGACAAATCTCTACTCATAATCTTATCAAAAGATGATAGTTCATCAAATGGCTTGTACCTCAAGTAACAGCTTATCCTAAACCAAACCTCTTTCAAAACACTATACCCAGCAGGCATTGGATGAATTCTACATAAAGATGATAAAGGTTTGGGACAATAATGGTACGATCTTTCGTAGATTTCGATTAGTACCTCGTTTATGAGATCAAAGAGAAGTAAGTGATTGCAGTTTCCTCCGTCTTCGTTTCTTGAACATTCTGGATCTTGGATCATGCAACCTGTTGTGGTTGTTACTTCTTCGTAGATTAAAGGATCTAGTGGTTGATAATCTAATTGCCACATTGAGAGTGATTCTGGTGCGTTGAAACCAGAGATCTCAAGAATGTCTTTTACGTAGTTGAATTTTCCTTTGTCTTGTGCTTCTATGTTGAGAACTTCGTCTAAAACGACCATGTTTTCTAATTCTTTGCTTTTTGAGACAATATTTGTGGTTTGATCATGGTGTAACTTTGTGTCTTTCCCTGTAAAATATAGTCAGAAAAAAAAATGATTATTGTTAGAACAAGAGAATTGGTTTAGTTAGTTTAGTTGTCGACAGTGACAAAAGACAGGGACAGCGAAAAATTTTGTTCGTTTACGTGTAGCTGATTCAGCGACATGTTCTAGCGACAAGAGATTTAAAATTCAAATCAGCGTTTAAGTTATAATCGCTGAAACTTGTCATCAAAAACTTGTCGCTGAATCAGCTACCACAAAACAAACGTAAATTTTCGTTGCTGTCTCCGAGACATAAACGAACACGCCTGCAATGTATTGAAAAAGATTGAATATTGAAGATACCTGGAGAGATGTGAGATTCATCAACAATTTCATTTAAATCTAATTTAGCCACAAGATGAGGGCTTTCTTCTTTCAAAGAATTTGTTTGAAGTTCTAGAGCTCGATCAAAGTGGAGTTCAGAGTCAAGCTTTGGGATTTCTCGTTCTTGTTCTGTAACATCCATTGTAGATTCTAACCTCTCAGTTTTTGAAGATTCAGAGTAATCTTCTTCTGAAATTTCTGGAATATCGTCTAAACCATCTTGTTCTTGCTCAATTACTTTACTTAAGGTTGTAGATTGACCAGGTGGTTTTCCATCATATGAAGAATCAAGTGGATCTTCATTCTTCAAAGAAAATTTAATTTCAGGTAATGATAAAATCCTTCCCAAAATCTTTGGAACTTGCTTAGCAGGCAACACTGATTCCTCAAACTCCATTTTTGATTTTTCTGAAATATTGTTGTTCTTCACTTCTTTTTGAAAGCTAGATTCATATAACTGAAGATATCTGTCTAGTGATCCACATAGTGACGATGCTCTTGTTATTTGCTTCAGTTTTGTACCTTCTGGTTTATTCTTAGTTGCAGATTGCCCTTTCAAGTGAGCAAAAATGTCATGTCTTAAGTCTTTTGAAAATCCATACTTCCGAGGTACTTTGTCCAGTACAGCATCCATTGTAATACGTTGTTTCTCGTTTTTGTTCTCGTTGATTACATGCTTTATCTTCTGTCTTAGATCCTTGAAACGTTTGATCACCACTTGGTTTTTTCCTCGCTTTCTCGTGTAACCAGAACCAGATGATTCCTCATCAGTAGCTTTTGCCATTGTTTCGTTTAACTTCTGAATCTCTTCTCTATGTTCTGCAGATATCAAAGGAGTTGTTGTCTTTTTCTCAGTATCTCCTACGTAATCAAAACCATTCTGATCACCACTTTTGTCTGAAGAACCATGAGAGGGAAAGGATCCAGCTTTAGTCATTGTTTTGGAACTAAAGGCTTGTTGACTCTGAAAATGGCGAGCTAGCGGGGAACCTGGATCTTGTAGAACTTTTAACAAGAAGTTTCTATTCATGTGTATTAGATTCAGAGCATCCAGACAAGCTTTTGACCGCCTAGGTGATGTATCATCTTCATTCTCTGAGAATTCCTTGTTATGTCTCAATTTTGGATCAAACCAATCTTTCTCATCGCTTTTCTCCTTAGATTCTTTTTCGTCCAAATCTGATTTAGTTTCATCAGTATCAACTTGAGTGCTATCTACTCGATTCTCTTCGCAGTCGCTGTTGCTTGATTCTTCTGACATGAGATAAAGCGGATTCAAGGAGCCAATAGCAGGTGAAATACCAATCGTTTGGTTGAAAACTCGGTTACGTTGATCACCATTTGAACGACGCTCATCTTGAGCTTCTACCTCAGTTGATGATTCCTTTTCTTTTGAATTTTGTTGGACAGGGTATGTAGAGTTTCGGTGATGGCGACCTTTCTTCTTAGTCTTGTCTTCTAATACAAGTGCCTTGATCAGAGCTTTTACAGATTTTTTTATTTCTAAATGTGTTTTCCTTGACTTCTCCTCTAAACTTAGTTTCTTGCTCTTCTCCTCTGAGTTATGTTGCTTTTTTGTTTTCTCCACTGAATTAGACTCTTTGGACTTTCCTGTACAGCTAGGCTTCTTTGGTTTTTGTACAGAGTCCTGATGAAGGAATGGAACCGATGAGTGACTTAGGCTAATGCCAAAACTGTTCACGATTTGAGAAACATAAAAGATAATGAAATGCATCAGTTTGCTTCAACTTACTACATTTGTGTTATCTTCGACCTTTTTCTTTGATGGTGGAAGATCATCAGGTGATGATACCGTGTTGTTTACTTCGCTTTTGGTTCCTCCTATACACAAACAAAAACATATAGGAAAAGTTATAAATATAAAGAGTTTGAAAAATGCATGCTCATCTCCTATCAAGACATAAAAAAACTGAAATAATCTGAATATAGAAGCTGAGAATCTCTCTGAGGTGACTCTATCAGCAAACCAAATTCAATCAAACAACTTCCAATCTAAACAAATCATTTTAAGGTTAATGCAGTACTTTCTTTTTACAACTTCAAGATTGGATAATACTTAAGGCGGAAATAGAGTCACCTCAGAGAGACACTAAACTAACGCAGAGGAGCAAAGAACAACAATGAAACGAGTAGTTAGGCACGAGGATGAGAACCAAGTTCTCTTACCTGAACCATGTCTTCTACCTGCGGGTCTCTTGTGTGGAAGTCGTTTCTTGATGTAACGCCAGTGGTTATGTTTTAGAATGTCAAATAGTCCCCACATGAATCCAGGGTGGTTATGAATCGGTGAACAAGTAACTTTGTGTTTCAAATTCTTCCCCATTGTTGTGACCACTTAAAATAACACTTGAGCAACAAGTTTCTCAAACCTGAAAACAATTTCAAAGACCATATAAAACCAGATTCTAGGAAAAGGAAAACAACGAATAAACGATTTAAACATCAATCTCCTATAAACAAACATAATTTCCAAATGTATAAGATTAGAGATTTTATTTTTTACCTTTGGATCAACGTTTTCTATAGCAATCACTACCCAGGAATGTGAATGTTGATGAAAATAAATCGAGGACCAGAAATCGCATATTGACGCTAGTTGTATTGTCGATAGTCATCCATGGGAGATCCAGAAACCCGAAACGAGAATCGAATTACCATTAACTCAAATACCTAAATCAAAGACAAAAAATGGAGTTATTCTCTACATTAAATCTGGAATCGTAAGCTACATCATTAATGTCATTAACGCAACGCTAACATTAAAAATCAAAGAGGCGTTTCAAATAATCACCCTAATAAATGATCACATCAGCGCAAAAACACGAAGAAATGGAGTTAAATGTCGTCAATACCTTTCGAAAATCAATCACGAATCTATGGATATATGGCGTAAAACATCTTTCTGATCGCCAATAGCCATGGCGGGAGACGAGGAAGAGAGGAGAAAGAAACAGAAAGAAAAGCAAAGGATCGTCCTGCGTGCGTAACATGAACCTACAGAAAATTGCCGTTTCCAAAATTTTGGATTAATTTAATTTATATATTTATTAAAAAAACAATTATTCTGATTCCATAAATTATTCAGAGAAAAAAAGAAATTCCATAAACTAAGAGGCCCATTAAGATCAATGGGCTGCTGATTTTTTTTGTGGCATATAGTTTTTTTTTTTTGGCATTTCTTCGATTAAATTTAAAATACTATATTTAAAATGAATTAATTTTTCAAGTTAAATAAAAATATCATATATATACAAAAATTTTAATAGAAAATTATACATACAAAAATAGAACATTTTAATTTTTTCATCAAGCGGAAATAAGGAACTATGTTTAATGATTCTAAAGATAAGGAATATGTTTTCTTTAAACAAGAAGAAACCGGAGATTGTGTAAATTGGAGAAAGTACATATTTTTACTAAACAATATTGTAATATTTCTTGCTTCCACGTTCTCAATCCAAAATCGTTGACAAAAAATTTGATTAACTGTATTTGACATATATATATATAATTGTAATATATAATTAAATTATAATATATAATTTTAGTTTATTGATCACGTATTTGATAGAGAAAATTAAAACATTGACCAAAAAAGAACACCCTATCGAGTTATTTTCATTTTGAAGCAACAATAAATATTATAGTAATTATTGTTCTTTTATTATAAAATAATATTTGTTGTTGTTGCTTAAAATGGCTATTATTATATTTCCTCTGCTTTTTATAACCAATGTTTTTTTTTTCAAATTATAAGAAGTCTCTAGAATTTCAATGGATAAAAAATTTACATTTTAGCAATAATATTAATTTATTCTTTATTATTATAATTATTAACTAAAAAATACGGTTAACTGTTTTATTAATATATGTTCATTAACTTTTAAAAAAATTATATTAAGAAATGGATGAAATGTATCATTAGAGTTAACTAACCGGTTACATTTTCATCTTTTTCTTCTCTTTTTTCCCTTTCGCAAACTCAATAAACCTAAAAGAAAAAAAAAACTGATCTTCACTGCTCAAATACCAAAATTATGGATCAAATAACATAACAAAACACAGAACATAAACAATTTTTATTGACTAGATTGGAATTTTGTAGATGTTCTTGGTTTGAATTTTATGGATTCATGACATAAATTCCATATAGATAGGGTCGGCCCTATGTTAAACCAGACTAAACATTCGTCTCAATCCCCCAAATTATATCAACTCCCAGATATATATTAACCTTTGTAAAAAAAAAATTGTGAAATACCGAGCTAAATTTATAATTTTATCTCAACCCTAATTAAGTATTTTCAGGACCAGCTTTGCATAGAAATGATTAAAAAGGTCAAAATGCAAGATTGTGGCAGTGAGAAATTGAAAGGAAGAGAAAAATGATTCATTGGTGTTATTAATAATTAAAGATATGTCATTTGTAATAAAAACACAAATAAATAAACATCCAGGAAAAGAATTATTGAAAAAAAAACAAAATTGAGATTAAATTGAAATTAGAATGTATGTATGTACCTGGAAAAATATGATTGATCAAGGAGCAGAGACTCAAGAGAAGAGAAGAATGTTGTTTTCATAAAAATGGAAGACATATGAAATTATGTTTGTGGGTTTCATGTAACAATAAAGATTAATAAATTAATATATGAATAAATTCGATATTAACATGTAACATGTTCATCACTACTTATTTTCTGCTATCTCATTCGTTGATTTTTTATTTTTTACCACATGATACATAATGTATCTGTTTCTATTCAAAAAATTATATATCGTGAATCAAAACGAATAATAAATTAAATAAATAATTAAATATAACAAAAGTATCGATACATAAAAATTTAGATATCCGTTTTTGATATATATGTTTTTGTTTTATAAAAGTAGATATGATCGCTATGTATATTCTTATGGATAGATATGGTCGCTAGGTAAATTGCAAAAACAAAACACATAACTTATTGACGTTTCTCGACAAATAAAAAAACTTAATCTTTTATATAAACATGCATTTTTTACGGAAAAAAAACATGCATTTTATATTATCACATTTCAATTAAATAGTAAGACCAAACCTATCATTTTTTTTCTCAACTCTGTAGTGTTTAACTAAACTGGTTTAGTGTAGATTTTATACAACAATGAAAATAGTCCGTAAAAGTTATATTGTATAATCCAGATTTTTATATACAGGTAATAAAAGTAATTTTTATATACATTTTCAAACATTTTGTAAATAAAAAATGTAAAAGTTACGGGTCACCAAAAGATTATATTATTGAATAAGAAATATTTATTTATTATAGATACTTCTACGTCATCAACAAGTTTTCTTTTATAACATGAAACTTGTTTTGTATAGTTATTTCAAGAGAAATATTCAAATAACAAATATATATACTAATAAGAAATTAGTGACAACGGTCCCTTAAATCTGTTAATACGTGCGTCATAAAATAACTATAGTTTTTATATATAAATCTGTGTATATATATAGAGAGGCTTTTAAATTCTATTGAAAAAAATATACATCAAACACTTGTCACCCAAATAATTACTCAAATATCTTTAATGTTTTTAAGTGCCAAATTTTTTGGTATATCAATTAAAAAAGGTCGCGGTAATTTAAAAAAATACATTCCTTATATAGAATAAATTCAAATTTTAGTGGCAAAAATTATATTATTTCTACTATCTTTCTTCAAGTTTTTTTTTTGTAAAAACCAACGTGAGGAAAAAAAGGAAATATTGATTTGGTAATATTTTAATAAAAAATAAGTAATATATAGTATTTATTTGCATACATCATCAAGTCATTTGACTTTTTGCCAACACTAATCCTATATAATAACTCCTCTGTCTATCTCTTACAAAACCACCACAAACTCAAAAGTCAACTCCGTACAAAAAATAATCTCTTCTATAAATAAAATGTCTTTTAAAATTTAAATTTGCTTTAGGGACAAATTAATATCAATTCTAAAATATTGAATATTACTGGCACTTTTTTCCGAATATATTACTGGCACTTAAATAATAAAAAAAAATGTACCTAAACTGATTCAAAACAAAAATTAAGCTCAAACTTTTCCAAATAAATGATATATTTGAATAAAACTTAAATTCAATTTATTAGAAATCAATGTATCAACCCGGTTTTACTCAATTTGGTTACTTCTGATATTTGATAAGTAAATAAAATGCGTTTACATGATATCGCTATATTGTAATAATTATTAATTAAATAAGGGAAAGGTTTTGGTCAAAAGAATTTTGAATAATTTAACTAATTCCACTAAACATTAGAATAAACTTCTCAAAGTCAACTCTCTATTTCTCTCTCTCCTCTGTCTCTTCATCTTCTTCTTCAACATAAATTACCAAAGTGATTCACAAAAACCACGAGAAGAAACTGAGAGCCCAATCTCTCACGAACGACGCCGTTTTCAAGCGTCTACCAAAACGACATCGTTTTAATCTCTCAAATGGGAAATGGAATCACTAGCTTAAGTGGTTGTTGTACAGGAACAATCGCCGGAGAAATTTCCCATCGTTACGACGTTTCTCTCGCTCACGACGGACTTGGTCACTCATTTTGCTACATACGACCTGATCTCACCGGAATATTACCTTCTTCTCCACCGGAATTTCCTCTACAATACGAAACCACCACTTTCCGTACAATCTCCGGCGCATCAGTCAGCGCTAATACCTCCACAGCTCTCTCCGGAACTTTATCATCGGAAGACAACTGTCCGTTCTCCGCCTCCGCATTTGAGAGCTCCGATCGCTTTGCCTCTCTTCCTCTGCAGCCTGTACCGCGTGGCTCCACGTGGCAATCAGGTCCGATTTCGAATCCGTCGGGTCCTGGATCATCTCCATTCGAGAGACGATTCTTATCAGGTCCGATTGAAATCGGATTATATTCAGGTCCGATTGAATCAAACAAGATCGAGAAAGAGAAAGAGAAATCAAAGAAATTAACCAGAAAATCATCAAAAACCCCCAAATCGAAGAAGAGTTTTCTCACATTCAAATCCCTAATTTCAAATCTCATCTCCAACAACAAACCACGCTCGAAAAAGAGCGTCGTTGAGCCAATCAACGGCTCAGATTCAACAAACGGATCATCAAATTCCGATCATCATCAACCAGAGATCAATTCCACAAAAAAAAACGAAATCCCCAAATCCGATGAACAAAGAACCATCGACTCTCTCGAAGAATTGCAGAACAACATTCAATGGGCGCAAGGAAAAGCAGGGGAAGATCGTGTACACGTAGTCGTATCTGAAGAAAACGGCTGGCTCTTCATCGGAATCTACGACGGATTCAACGGTCCAGATGCACCTGATTACCTCCTCAACAATCTCTACACCACCATACAAAAAGAACTCAACGAATTACTCTCTACAGACGAAGAAACAAATCTCAGATCTAACGAAGACCCCATTACTTCCATTACAAGAAACCAAGAGAAGAATACACAGAAACTCCAATGGCGATGCGAATGGGAAAACAAAACCAACACCTCAAGAACAAACATAACCAAAACAGAGAACAAAATCAACGAAAAATCAGAAACAACAAAAATAAACCATAAAGATGTTCTAAGATCTCTAGTTCAAGCTTTGAGAAAAACAGAGGAATCGTATCTAGAATTAGCTGATATGATGGTTAAAGAAAATCCAGAGCTTGCATTAATGGGGTCATGTGTTTTGGTGACATTAATGAAAGGAGAAGATGTTTATGTGATGAATGTTGGAGATAGTCGAGCAGTTTTAGCACGGAAACCTAATTTGGGAAGAAAAAGAGAAAAGGAACTCGAAAGAATAAAGGAAGATGGAGAAATGTTCAGTAATAGTCTAGTTCCTCTGCAACTTAACATGGAACACAGCACAAGAAGTGAAGAGGTAACAACATTTCTTATCAACAACTTCGTTTTTTTTATTCTAAAATAGAAAATAGAGTCATTCCAAAATAGAATTGTGTTTTTGAAGATAATTTTACTCACTTGCTCTATTTTCGAGTGAAAAATAAAATGGATTTGAAGATAATTTTACTTTAAAATGGAGTTTGGAGTAAAAAAATGGAATAATGCTGGAGATGCTCTAAGACTAAGAGTAAGAGTATTTTCAATGTATATTACTTCATTTTTTTACTCTAAAATGAAATAACTCTATTTTCGAATTGTGTTTTAATTCAATGCATTATTCTATTTTTTTTTAGGAATTTTTTAAAAATGTCATAATTCAAACATTTTTTACAAAATAACCTAACAATAGATCTAAATGTACTATTGATATATCTTCACACATTAGAATAAATTTGCAAAAAAATTCTTGAATTATGGTAATTTACGTAATTCCTAAAAATAAATTAACTAAAAAATGAAGTAACTTTATTTTGTCATATATTTGAAATTGTGTTTTACTCGAATGTTCCCATTTTTTACTGCAAAAAAAATTAATAACTCCATTTTTTAGAATAATCTCTTAGAGTAGAAAATAGAGCAATGTTAGAAATGCTCTAATCAACAATTAATAATTCCAATTTTTTCTGTTTCATTAAACTCATAAATTAACGAAAATTAATTAAAATTGATGATAGGAAGTGAGGAGAATAAAGAAAGAGCATCCAGAAGATGAATCTGCAATAGAAAACGATAGAGTCAAAGGTTATCTTAAAGTAACTCGAGCTTTTGGAGCTGGATTTCTCAAACAGGTACATTTCTTATTTAAACTAATCGAAAAACTTAAATACAAAAACTGAGTTTAATTATATAGTACTGTTTATTATGTGTAGCCAAAATGGAACGAAGCGTTGCTTGAGATGTTCAGGATAGAGTATGTAGGAACATCATCATACATAACATGTTCACCATCGTTATGTCATCATAAGTTAACTTCACGTGACAAGTTTTTGATTCTATCTTCTGATGGATTATATGAATACTTTTCGAATGAAGAAGCCATCTTTGAAGTTCAATCTTTCATCTCTGCTTTCCCTGAAGGTGATCCTGCTCAGCATTTGATTCAAGAAGTTCTTCTACGAGCAGCTAATAAGTTCGGTAAGTAAAATTTCCGATCTATTACTCTATTTTAGATTAATTTTAGAGAAATGGTAAAATAACCACCAGCTTTGATGATTTGGTGACAAAAAACCCTCAACTTTTAAAATGGTGTTTTAAACTACAAACTTTGAAAACTAGGTTTTTTCAATCCTACAATTTTTTTTAGTTAAAATTAATTTTTAAATATAAAATTAAACCATAGTTTCAAAATATAACAGATAAATATATTTTAAATTTGGATTAATTAAAATATAATTTCAAATTTAAATTTGAGATTTCGGTTTAAAAATCATTGTATTAAGGTTTATAGTTTAAAACACTTAGTTATCAAAATTCATGGTTTAAAACACCATTTTTTAAGTTGAGGATTTTTTTCATCAAATTAACAAAGTTAGTGGTTTATTTTACCATTATCGCTTATTACTTTTTCCACTTAAAAAAAAATATTCCGTATATTTTTTTTTATTTAGTTGTAAATTATTAAATCTCACCTTTTTACTCTATATTTTAGAGTAAATCACAATTTTAACCCTCCTCTAAATTCCAAAGTAGAGTTAGTCTAAATATAGAGTTATTTTATTTTTTACTCTATTTTGGACTTAAATATAGTGTGGGGTTGAGGTTAGGATTTACTCTAAAATAGTATAAAAATGATTTTTATTTTATAATAAAGTGGAGTTGGACATGGCCTAAAACGCAGATAAAACGTGGTTAAAACGCGGATGAAACGCTGAAAGTGAGATACTTGTTTTTTTGAATAGGTATGGATTTTCATGAGCTGCTTGAGATACCACAAGGAGATAGAAGAAGATATCATGATGATATATCTGTTATTGTTATTTCACTTGAAGGAAGAATCTGGAGATCCTCTATGTGAATATTCTTGTTTTTTTTTAATGATTTATGAGCTGATATTTTTACAATGAGTTTGGTTTTTTTTTGTTTATTTTGGGATTCAATTTTTTTATATGTTGTAGATAAATAGATTAGTGAACCAGGAATATATATTTATATAAATGTATATTATCCTTGGTTTTTGATTTGTTGTCATATTGTTTACTCTTTGTATATAGATATCAAAACTGATTTATTCGTCGACTTGATAAGGTATATATATTTATGTTATATTCTAATATATATGATAATAATAACAAATCATAACCTAACCTCTACAACAATATTTTTTGGTACAATTTTATAATTGTTTTACTTTTTTATAGTTAAACTAGAACTCATATATCAAAATCTAGAGTCGAAATGGATTTTATCTCTAGGCCATGAAATTTTCTCCATACACGATTCTACAAATTTCAAAGAGTGTTTTTTTTTCTTTCTAGACGTATCTTATATATATTATTTGGGGAGTACAAATATAGAGACTCCCAAATAAAATGAGTTATTTACATGTTATGCCATTATCAATTGCCTTAAAATATTTATGACAAAATTTAATGCTAATGGCAATTTTGTCTAAAATACATGTAAGATATGGAAAGTGCAATAATTATTAGAGAAAATATGATACATATATTATATATTCTTAATTATTAGTTTAAAATTAAAATTTAATAACTAAAATAAATAGAACCAAACTTATTGAATGTTACACCAAAATCGTGTTGAACCAAAATCGCATTGAACAATTAATTATTAATTTGTTAAACCACAATCGTATTGAACCAAAATTGT
Organism: Aethionema arabicum; assembly: GCA_000411095.1. NCBI lineage: Eukaryota > Viridiplantae > Streptophyta > Magnoliopsida > Brassicales > Brassicaceae > Aethionema > Aethionema arabicum. The sequence goes on from KE151514.1 coordinate 143,335, forward strand.
ATTGAACAATAAATTATCAATTTCTTAAAACAAATTCGTATTGAATTTTCATATTTTCAATATTATTTAAGTTTAATTGTTATTAATTATTGAAAATATTTGAAATTAGTTGCATCGGTCAATTATTATTATGTTAATTTTGATATATTTATTATAAGTATGTATATATTTATATATGTATTAAATATATGTTAGTATTATTATGAAAACCATACCATACGTATTAATAAAAAGTTTCATTTTTTCCTTTTTATTATATAAATAAAAAATATTAATTTATATAATATTAATATATTATATAAACAAAAGGAAAATAATTACTTATCATATATATATATATATCACGTCAAATATTATATATATATATTAATTATAAATATATATTAGTATTACTATTAAAAAAATGTATTAATATTTTTTACTATTTCATTTTTTTATATATTAAAATTTCCGGGTTATATATAATATTTTAAATATTTGTTTATTGATTTTTAAATATTTAAAATCATAAACATCTCTATAATACTATTTGAAAACTAGAAATATTAAAACAGTAAAAAAATACTATTATTATTTATGCCATCAAAATATGTCTTAAAATTTTTTTGGCAACAAAGAGTAATTTCGTCAATAATAAATGAGTTAATC
>KE151514.1:150875-163009 GCA_000411095.1 Aethionema arabicum
TATCTTGATAAATTAAACAACATAATATAAAATTTTATGTATAATATATATATATATTATTTTTAATAATTAATTGTAAAATAATATTTATTAATATTAATATAATTATTTGTCTAAATAATGATTTCATTTCCATACTTTATAATTATTTTAGACAAATTTACCATTAGCATTAAATTTGGTCATAAATATTTTTAAACAACTAAGAATGGCACAAAATGTAAATAAATGATTTTATTTGGGAGTCTCCATATTTGTACTCCCCAAATAATATATGTAAGATTCATTCTTTAGATTAGAATAATAAATCATGAAAAACAAAATCTGATAATTATTTCAAAGTAGATACTAAAAAAAAAAAGTTACTATTTATTAATATCATATCCAAATCTCATTAGATATTTTACGAAACAAAAAAAAAGTTATTAATGAAAAGATTTAACGTAAAATAAATTGTAAGAGATCATCTAAATTAAAGTAAAATATATTAATTGCTTCACATTATATTACATTAAATAACAAAATAAAACTTTTGGAAAGTTCCATTGATTTTTTTTTCAAAAAAGTTCAACTAATTAAGAGAATTTGATAATTTCGGCTAATTTTGAGTTCAACATAACCAAATTATAAATGGTGCTTTTTCTTTTACATTATGGATAGCGTTATCGACAGCCATTAGCGACAAAACCACAAAAACTAGCAATAAGTATTGTTTTTGTTTAGTTGTCGTCCAACAACAAATAATAACGACGAAATTATGTTTATTTATTTAGCGTTTGTTCAGTAACATATTTTATGAGAATTTGGGCAATTAGTAGTTTAAAATTGAAATACCTAAAAAATTTAACGTTTAATTTTTTTTTTAGTTATATCATCGAAATTTATTGTCGAAGGAACGACATATCAAATAATATGTTCAGAGATATAATTTGAAGACAAAAATCAATGACGAAACGCTGAATCGAATAACAAAACAAATATAAAATCGCGGTCACTCATTATTGTTACATAGTTATATATAATAATAAAAAAAAATAATAAGGTGAATAATTACTGTTAAGAAAATAATTATTAATGTTAACAATAAAATATAATTTAATATGATAAAATACGTTGTATTATTCAATAAAATAAATTACAAATAGTTGTCAGACAATATATAAATTAAAACTTATCAACATATATATATATATATATATATTGTTTTCTGTAAGCTATTTTCAAATTTTATACTTTATTGCAATTAAAAAAGGTAAAATGTAAACGAAAAAGTGAGTTTTGAAAAGAAATAAAAGTGAAATGTAAGACTTTAAACAGTGGGTTAAAAAATTATAGCAAACGATCCATTATATTCTATATGTGGGTCATCGCTTTGGTTATATAATTATTTGTTTTCATTATATTTTACTGAATTTTAGTTTCTTTTTTGTTTTGCAGAGATGGTGTCCCCCTCATTTTCAGACATTAATTTTGAATTATTAGTTGCAAAATTACATTATTATTTTTATTATATTAATATGTGTGTTTTCACGATTCAAAATATAATTTGAGTTCCATCCGGATATTTCTATAAGTGGCAAATAATCACGAAAATAATAAAAAGAAAACTAATTCGTCCAAGTTAAAATATAACTCTAAATTCCAATTATTTAATTAATTTAGAAAATAAAAATAAAATGGATGGTGTAATTAATTAATGGAAGATTAAGCATTTCGTACACAAAATCGACAACAAAGCTGAGTTATTAATATACCCAAAGAATATACACTGTAAAAGCAATTTCTATTAAAAGACGTGGGAATCACTTAAAATTTATCATAAGCTTTTAATATAATAGTAATAAAATTTAAAAGCATTTAATTAGAATCTCTTGACTCAGATCCCAAAATAAATTAATTTATACTTATATGTTTTGACTTCTATTGGATATTAATAATTAGGGATTAAAGCAAAAAAACCCCTCAACTTTGACCATTTTGTAAAAAAAACCCTCAACTTTGAAAATCTATTTTTAAACCCTCAACTTTACTAATGACCTTTTTTAAACCTTCAACTTTACTAATGACATTTTTTAAACCCTCAACTTTACTAATGACTTTTTTTATATCTTTTGTTAATTTTTTGTTCTAAAAATCTTACATAAAATAATTTTTTGTCCACTAAAGACATTAAATAAAATGTTGAGTTTAGTAAAATTACAAAGAACACAAAAAACCATGATATAACACTGAAAAAAATCACAAAAAATTATATATATGGTTAAAATATGGTTAAATTTTGAGATAATTTTGGTTAAATTAGTGTTTTTCTCTAATTTTACTAAATTTAGTGTTTTATTTAATATCATTAACGAATATATTTAGTAGTGTTAGCAAAAAAATTAGCCTAAAGTATAAAAAAATCATTAATAAAATTGAGGGTTTAAAAAATATCATTAGTAAAGTTCAGGGTTTAAAAATAGATTTTCAAAGTTGAGGGTTTTTTTTACAAAATGGTCAAAGTTGAGGGGTTTTTTTACTTTAATCCCTAATAATTATTAGTATTTTCATCCAGATTTTTAATAGGATACGGATTATGTTGTAGTTTCTATTCAGGTTTTATTGAAAGTATATATATAGTTTTTATAAAATAATAAAGCGAGTATATATTTAGTTTGAATTTCAACAAATTTTTTAATAACATAATTTAATACATTTCAGTGTTTTTTAATAGTTTTGTTGGAATATAAAACCTAAAACTAAATTGACTTTATCTTTCGGTTTAGTTCTTACGTCAAATTTTAAATCATTTTAGTTGGGAGTAATCTTATAAATTATAACTTTAAGAAATTTAATTACCTCACCTAAAATGATTAATTTTATTTTTTTCACATATATTAGTAAATAATGAGTTCACCTACTAATCAACATTTTTCTATGCTTCGTAAATAATGATTTTATAGTTTTTCACACAAATTAGTACAACATTTAAAATGACTAATAACCATATATTTATTACTCTTAGCAATTACAACCAAAAGTAAAAATTATATGAAAATGAATATTTAAAAACATTTGAGTGTTTTTAAGAAATACACTTATATATAGAGTTTCTGCAAAAATACACTAATCCATTTGGGTTTACAAAAAATATTTTTTGGTCTAGAATTAGTATATTTGTTCAAAACTTTATATATGAGTGTATTTTTTAAATTCCCTAAAAAAATTATATGTACATAGAAAAAAAACAATATTTTTGGATAAAAAATAAATTTATAACATTACTTTTTATGAAACTTAAAAGTATTTTGTGTGTGAATAAATAGTTTTTTTAATTATAAGTTGATGGGAAAATGATTACAAAAAATTATAATTGACATCACGTAAATTATACATTATTTATTGCAAAAATTCATTTAATCATTAATTTATAAAACCCACTCAAATAAAAGATACATATTTTCTAAATATAATGAAATAGTATATACTCCATTAAACAACGTATATTAATTAGCAACGAAATCGTCGAACTAGTTATGAGATCGACAAAATCAAAAGCAATATAAACAAAATAAAGTCACACGAGGTAGCGAGGTCACACTTTGACGACAAAATTTGACAATAAAATTTGGCGAATTTAACGTTGTAGATAATAACTCGTCACATTCAAAAAATAAAAATTTTATTTTATTATATTTTATAAAATAAAGATTAAACTAGCTTCATGATAGATGAGAGATAGTACATTAACAATTGACGGTAATAAGTAACTTTTTCATAATTTTTCTAATTTAAAATTTATAAAATATTTGAAATTGAGGGAAGTGAAAAATAGATGATGATTAGAGAGAGTGGTGTGTGAAAGTGAAACCTAGAGAAAAGGAAATTAAATGGTCCCAAAAATTATTGCATGTGAGATTTTGAAACAAATATGTCTAAGCAAAATCGGGTGTTATCATAAAGCTTCTCTCATTTTTTATCTCTCCATGTGTAAAAAAGCACACCTCCTTTGTTTTTTTCTCTAAATAACTATTCCTTTTTACCATTTTTATTTACATATTAATAACATATATTATTTTAATATAAATTAAAATCACTTTAGTTTTATATTTTCACCCTAAGCAGTGATGTATTTTAAGATAAATAATTGAAAATATTACTCCCCCCTTTTTTAATAAAATGTTTGGTTAAGAATAATATAGGGGTTTTTTTTTTAANTAATTATTAATTAAATAAAAAATAGAGATTTTTTTTTATCATTTTAGTGTTTATTTGTATCCATTTAGGAAACCATATAATAAACAAAAGTAACACAAGTTTTTGTGGTATTTTTTTGAAAAAGACTAAATTTAAGAGCTATGGTATTTGCTGTAGTCAATTTACAATAGCTATTGTTACTAAAATGAACAATTATCAAAATGATAATTATTTGTATTTCTATAAAAGGAATATATATATATCATATAAAAAAATACTAGAGTTGATCTGAAGAAGTTAGTTAGTAAAGTTTTCCATTGTAACTATTGTTAATATATCTTGAAATAATAATAATAAATTATGGGGGAAAAAAAAAATAATAATAATAATAAATTATTACATCATATTAATTTGCAAATATTATTATTATAACCTTTTAATACTAAGATGTTTTTATGATAACATTAGTAATATGAAACTACAGTTAAAAACCGAATGTACGGCTTCTCTGCACAGATAGAAATATAAATTTGTAACCAAATTATAATAATTATAATAAAAAAATAATATTAAGAGTGATAAAAAAACAAAAACGTGAGATGGAGGAAATGATGATGATGCATGTGCGTGGGCATCACCATCACATGTCCCCAATTTTTCATTAATCTTTTTGATTAATTAAGTCACTTAATCCATACTTAATCCTCTAATTTAATCATTATTAATATTACTAAGTATCTCTGTTAATTATTTTCATAATTATATTTATTTGGGTCGTTGTTTGCATAAATATGGCAAGTATACCAAACCTAAAGAGTGGTTTACAATTTACGGCTAAAGAATCCTAAGTTACTGAATCCCTAAGAGAAATATCTTTATTTATTTAATATATATATGTAATTTATAATTCAAAAAGTTATATATTTACACTATTATTTAATTCACAAACATATGTTTTTTTCTATCTATTTTCTCGATTAATTTACGTATAGAACCTTTAGATTAATAATATATTATTGTGATCCGCATTATACGAATTAATTAAATTTATTGTATACTAATATTTATACATATGTATATACTCTCTCTCACATAATAATTGATTTTTATAGAATTTTTACACATGCTAAGAAAATGATTATGAATTAGTTTAATGTTTTATTTTTGTTTATTGTATATATTATTTAACATTTTTCCATATATATATATATATACATATATTAGTTTTACAATAAATATATTTTCACTCCTTAAAATTTTATATAATTAGCCAATAGAAGATATAAATACAAAAAAACTTTATGCTGAAATTGTAGAATTTACATATTCAAATGATATATTATTAGTTTTAATTAAATAAATATAAAACGAAGACAAAATCATTTTTTTATGAAACAAAAAATAATACTAAAAAATCAATTATCTTGGGCATAAAGAGTATTTAATATTAATGAGTTAAGAAAAAGGAGTATTTAATATTACGATAATTTTTGTCACAAATGCTTCATTTTTTCTTCAGTTTCCAATGTTTCATTCGAAAGTGATAAATAAATATTTGTGAATGTTTACGATAATCATCCTCTTTATATATCAAGTGTTGTTTTATGATTATATTTTCAAATTAAATACAATTTTATCTTTTCAAATTAAATATCATTTGTGAAAAATGACGTCTCTGAAAATTTATTTAAAAAAATTACGTTCCTAAATCTGATATCTCAATGTTAGGTATGTAATTAGCAGAGCTAATTTTATTGCTAAAATTAGTCAAGTCTATTATAACTATAAATTTCTCCTTAATCGGTATGAATTTAATACATATAGTTAAAATTTAAAATGGTTAGTTCAGAAGTAAATGTCTTATTATCTATAATTTCATCAAATTTTCTTTTTTAGTCTAAATCATATAAACTCTTTAGAGATAAATCATTACTACATAATTATAAAAATTAAATATGAACTTTTCATCCAAACCGATATATATGTATCTATATATATATATATATAATTTAGTGAGCTGTAGTCCTTAAAATAGTTTTTGTGTTATATTTTATGTGTTTAATCTAAAACTGAATTTTATATAAAATTATATATCAACTCATATAAATATCATGTTAAGAAATGTTAAATAAATAAAAATAAAAAAAGATTAAATTTGTTTTCTACGATAATGGAAGGAACAAAGACAAGTAACAGAATATTAGTTAATTAATTTAAAAAAGTCAATTATTAGTTGGTGCTTAATTACTTGCGTGCACGATATGGAAAAGCATTTGATGAATCAAAAAAAAATAATCAATTTTTGTAAATAAAAATAATTTACAGATTTTGAGGAAAATATAAAAAATAATTTAAAGATTGGATAAATAAAAACTTAATACGTCGTCGTATAGGAACTTCAAACACAGCCTCGAGGTCCCCATGCAAAAGCAAAGGCACGTGCGTTTGGTTTTGCATCAAAGTTTGTGGAGACTGGACAAACTTTTTACCTTTTGGTTTTATTTATTTATTTATTTATTTCGGCTATATTTATTTTATTTTATTATAGTATTTCTTATATACATAATTTTGAATGAATGAATATGCTCAAAGGACAACAAAGGGGATATTTATCAATTAAAAAAAAATACTATTTGATATTTAAATTAACGCCACACGTAATTTCACTCATTTTTGGCAACTAGTACTTGTAGTTTTTAAAATGTCAAACTAATTAATTAACAATTTTATTTTGAAAAATGAAATCTACATGCAATTTATTTTTATGAGATTGAATTCTTGTTTTCATTTCTTTAATACAAATAAATAAAAAGAAAAATTAACTTGAGTTAGAAAAAAATTCAATGCATCCAAGTTTGAAATAGGGCAATATTTATATATGTACCTCTTAAAACATTATTAATTATATATATATATATATATATAACATTATCACCAATTTGGATGGTCAAAAAAATCAAATCTAGTTTGCGTAGCACATCATCTAAATTGTTGTTAGAAACATCGTTTTTATTTTTTATATTTAATTACTTTCCTAATGTTTTTACATTTGCATTTTTTATATAATTGTAAAAAAAAAAATATCTACTTGGTTGTCTCGAAATTTTACATCCTTGCATATTTTTCATTTTAGTTAATATTATACTATTATTATATTTCTTTTATTGTCGTTATTTTAAAAGTTTAGAATAATTATAGCATATCAACAGATTAATAAAAAAAAAAAATCTCAATAAATTTTATCAACGTTTTATAAATATGTAATAATTAATTTACATCGTTTTTTTTTAAAATAAAAGTAAAATAAAAAATAAAATTATAAAATAATTAAAAATGAAAAATTTACTTATCCCGCCACTTGGGAGACAGATCACTAGTTAGTTGAAATGGAGTCTTTCAAGCTTCGGATCCAACGCAACCTCCACAAGTCACCTCTCTCTCTTTCTCTCTCCTCTCCTTCTCTCTCTCCTCTCTCTTTCTCTCTCTCCTCTTCTCTCTCTCTAATGGCAGAGCTAGAGATCCAAGAAGACGAACTCGAGAAGATCCAATCAACCACGTCACCACCTGATCATCAAAATCCAACGGTCCAAAACAGAGATGAAGAAATCGACGGTTGCAAAACTCCAACATCATTAGATCACAAAATTCCGGTTGTCAAATACACATTATGCCCACCGGCTCCTAGAAAACCGGCTCCGAACCGGTTTAAACGAAAATTGAATCCGGTTAATTTCAATAACCGAATTCAAACCGATCTAAACCGCGAGATTGAGAATTTCTTCGACAATTTGGACCGGAGGATCAAGAAGTCAAGGAAACTAGAAGATGAATATTGGTAGTTTTTTCAGTCATTTCATATTATATAACTCTTTAATGGTAATTTTTTCTTTTCTTTGGGTCAACAGAATAATTTTTTTTTTGTTTTTTTTTTCAATTTTATGTATAATTACATTTAATATTTAGTGACAGCTGATATCGGAAAAATATAACTATGATTTAATTTAAATCATGTAAATTTTTTTATTTATCAGAATTTAAACCTCTAGTTATAATTAACTTCATTACCATAGTCATTTTTGTTTTTCAGTATAGTACTTTTTTTTACTTGCTATGTATTTAATTTTGTTAAAAATCAACAATAAAAATTATTCCAACTAGAATAACTAGCATGCATATATATATGTGTGTGTGTATATAACTTTAGTCATGTAATTTTAATTTTACTATTTTTAAATGGATATTTTGTTGTCAAAAAAAAATGGATATTTTTTAATAACTTTTCGGAAAAAAAAATTTAACTATTTTTTTTCAAGCGGTAAATATATATATATATATATATANATAAATCTATATTTTTATTTTTATTTTGTAAAATAAGAAACATTGTGGCTATATGATTGTTCTGTTCTATAAAGTGATACACATTTATAACTATTTTTATAGAAAACTAATTACATATATAATTTGAGAGAAGAAAAAAAAGATTTAATTTCCGAATGGAAGCAAACATCCTTTGTAATGGATCATGCTTCCTTCTTTGGGTACACTTTGTTATAATCGATGGATGCATCAATATTATATACTACATTTTTAAGATATATACATAAATATGCACACTCGTGGTGACTAAAATGCACATTGATCAAGAAGAATATATAAGTAATTGTTATATTATATACATACATTCTCTTACTTATATATCTTGTACATTTACTTGTTCTAGATTTTGTAATTAAGACTCGTAACAATTACAGCAAAAAAGAAGATGATGTTAATTCCTTAATTAAGTCAAAATTAATAATTTAATTTAAAAAAAATATCTGACTATACTTGTAAACTCATTCGTCAAAATTTTGAAACGTTATTTTGTAAATAACTCTATTAATAGTCTATTCAATTTATGTTTGATATAATACTGACTGTAGATAGAAAACTTTGATGAAATTTAATTTAAAAAAATTGTTTCAGAGTGACACCTGAACTAACATTTTATAATAGTAGAGTAATAGTATGCAGTCGATGCATTAAGAAAACAATATTTTATTTTGTTTGAGAAGAAATGTAAAGGATTAAAAATTTTAAATTGTTTTGTTTATTTATTAGTTTTTAATACTATATCGTTAATTGTCTGATTAAAGTCTTTGTAATTTACCAATTTGACAACACACAGACTGCATAGGAAAGACCCAAATATATATATAAAGTTATAGAGGTCGTGTGTCTATGTTAAAACCGGAGCTAAGATAATATATATTTTTGTTTTGCTATTAATACTGTTTTAAAACTTTTTACATTCACAAAACAATAAATAATTTTACTATGAATAACAAATATCGGAGCAAAGTAGATCTAGTGGTTACATTTTATTTTTTATTTAATTTTTGTAGGACTATAACTAATAAAACTAGTTTGTGGTTCATCCAATTGAAAAAAATTTAAAAATAACGAATAAAAATAAATTTACTATATGAATATTTTTTTTTCCAATACAGATTTGAATCCCGCAATAGGAAAATATTTTTAAATGTTTTAATTTATACATTATTTGGTCCGGATTCGTGGAGGACGTAGATGCATAATGTCCTAAAAAAATTGATTAAAGATTTACTATTAATTTTAGTATCACAAAAAGAAAATTTGTAACTATTATTTTTTTTAATATCAATTTAAAATTTCAATATATTTTCAGAAATAATAATAAATGGGCCGAGAGTGAATTACTATTAAAAAAAATAAGTAAAAAAATAAGCAAAAGCCATTTGAGAATTGTGAGGAAACCCTTTTTTCTCTCTTTCCCGCTCTTCTTCCTCCAAAACTAAGAAACCAAAACAAAAAAAATCGAAAGAGAAATTTGAATTTTGTTGTCGAAAACCCTAAAAATTGAGAAAGTTTGTGAAATCAATGTGCAGATATGGGGAAACGAGGCGATGAAAATAATGGGAGATTAGAACGGAAGAAGACGATGACAATGAATTGGGCTGGATTAGGCGAGGTTGATGACGATAACGATGATAGCTTCTTTGAATCCTCTAATCGTCTCTCTACCGTTGCGCCTTTGGATTTGGCTTCATCTTCAGACGAAGAGGATAATGATTTTGATGATTGTCGAATCTCTTTCTCATCAAATGTATCATCCGGATTTCGATCTGCTCCTCCGCCGGATATGTCACCGGATTATGATATTTGGATGGCGGCGCCTGGATCTATTACGGAGCGTCGTCGTCGGCTTCTTAATGGTATGGGACTTGAGTCTAAGAAGAGTATGGTCGGAGCAATCTCGATTAGGCGAGTTACTCAACCGGCGGAGGTGGAGCAAGGACCGCAAGGAGCTGCTCGCGTTGTAGAAGGAGGTGTTGTAGAAGCGAAGGTAGAAGTGTCAGGTCATCATTCTCCGGTGGAGCAACGTGCTAATCATTCTCCAGCTATGTCGGTTTCGCTTGTACGATCGAGATCTGATTCCGATATTGAGGCTACTTCCGAGGATAAAAAGAGGAAAGAGGAAATGTTTGGGAAAACCTCCAAATCACGACTTACGAGAACTGCTTCAGCGATTGGAGCTCCATGTGCGAGAATTTGTCCATATTACCCTCCTACGCGAGCCTCTCCGGCGGATTCTCGAAACGGTCAGTCTCCAGGGCAACGTAATGGTGTCTCACTCTCTTCGGTAGTTTCTAATAATCGCTTTAGTGCTTTTTTCCTGATAAAGAATCTCGACACCGGGAAAGAGTTCATCGTGAAGGAATATGGTGAAAATGGAATGTGGAATCGACTCAGCGATCTACAAACAGGTAAACAATTAACAATGGATGAATTTGAGAAAAGCGTTGGATATTCATCTGTTGTTAAGGACTTTATGCGACGAGAAAATGCAAATTCCACGATTGATCTTAAGAAATTCAATTCATATGTATCAAAAAGCTTGAGAGTAAGTAAGAAACGAGGAGCTGCTTTGTTAAAGAACATCAAAGGTGTTGCTCATTCTATGAGCTCAAAGGTTTCAGAGAAAGAGAAAGATACAAATCCCATTAGCACCAACAACAGTCCAAAAGAAGTGGATCAGAAGCAGGAGAAGACCAATGACCAGTCAAATCAATGGGTCAAAGTGAGACACTCAGGGAAATCTCAAAAAGAACTAAGTGCTTTACATATGTGCCAAGAGATTCAAGCTCATGAAGGAGCTATTTGGACAATGAAATTCAGTCCAGATACACATTTATTAGCGAGTGCAGGGGAAGATCGTGTCATCCTTGTATGGGAGGTACAAGAATGTGAAATCATGTCAATGAATGAAGGAAACTTGACACCACTTCATCCTTCAATGTCTGGTTCGATTGATAAATCTTCAGGTGATGGTGATGTTGCAGAAGTGCCAATAGAGAAGAAGAAAAAGGGGAAAGGTTCAATGAGTAGAAAAGGAAATCAGATACCAGATTATGTCCATCCCCCTGAAACTGTGTTCTCATTATCAGATAAAGCAATTTGCTCTTTCACTGGTCACTTGGATGATGTTCTTGACCTAGCTTGGTCACGTTCACAGGTTAGCTTATGCACCCTACCTTGTTTTCCATTGCTGAAAAGTAAACCATATACTTGTCTTTGCAGCTGTTACTATCATCTTCCATGGACAAAACTGTGCGGTTATGGGATATTGAAACTCAAAGTTGTTTAAAACTGTTTGCTCACAATGATTATGGTATGATAGAAAACTACCCTTTAATACTCTTGTTAATTCTAGCATGAACTGAGAATTTGAAAGATTCATGTTTGCCTCTCGGATTTATTCAGTGACTTGTGTACAATTCAATCCACTTGATGAAGATTACTTCATCAGCGGCTCTCTTGATGCTAAAATTCGTATATGGAACATAACTAACCGTCAAGTAGTGGAGTGGAGTGATCTAAATGAAATGGTTACATCCGTTTGCTATACTCCGGATGGTCAGGTACATATATATATA
>KE151514.1:167509-181751 GCA_000411095.1 Aethionema arabicum
TTTGCATTTTAAATATTTATTTTCTTTAATTGGTGACCGCGAAAAGAATTGATCTTGTATCATCGGATCGTTAGTCAAATTAGATATTAATTTATATAAAATGTTAAAAAAAAACATTAAAACTATTTCATCTTATTAATTACGATCATGTCATCCATGTGGAATAAAATGAAAAAATGAAAAAAGAAGAAGATTAATAGATTTTTCTCTTTCATTATTTTGGGTAAAATAAAAAGAATAAATATTCATCTTTGTAAAACAAAATTATATATGGAGTTTCAATTCGTCTTGGTTTTCATCATTTTTTGTTCATATAAAAAGTGCAATCCAGTTTCTACCTTTAATTGGAATTTTGAAACCTAATTCTTTTTCCTTATCACAATTAATTAAATGAAAATAAATAGTCAAATCATCAAAATTTAATTAAAGTGTGCAAAAACTTATCAAATCTTTTATTTGATGGAATGGAAATTTGATCCAGAGGAAAATAGTAGATTTCATATCTAAATAAAGCCCAATAGAGGAAAAAAAATAAATAAATAAAGCCCAATTATCGGGAAAAAGGGGGAGAAATAAGGCCCATCTGAAACTATGTCGTTTTGGTGTCTAAACCCTAATAAGTTCATTACTAGTAAGACCATATAAAGAGCGTTTTCTCCCTTCCGTCCTCTTTTCACGGCAGAAGCCAAACCTCGGAGATTCAATCAGCTACAGGTTAGTAAGAGTACTCAACTATGAAATGATCGGTTCTTTCATGTTTTCAATTTTCTGTACCTTTTGTGTAGTTAATGAAGCGGTCTATGTTCTGTTGAATATGTAATACAAATCGTAGTTCGGTATAAATCGTTTTCAATTGAACTTTACTGATATAGAGACGATTTTGAATTGAGCTGATGATAATTTTTGTCAAAGTCGTCAAAATCCGTCGATCATTCGTGATTTTGTGTTGAAATCAGTAGATAGGTTGGATTTATGAGAAAAATCGCAGAAGATAGTTGATCTGAGTTTATCTCGTCTTGTCTCTTGGATTTGCAGAGAAGATGACGGCGGCTTCACAAGCCAATACTGGCTTATTCGTCGGATTGAACAAAGGACACATTCTTACCAAGCGCGAGCAACCTCCTCGCCCAAACAGCAGAAAAGGGGTATTAGTCTTTTGAGCATTTACCTCGTTTTTACTTAAATCGCTTCCTTTTTTGATTCTAGATTCATTTTGGTCACTATTATAATTTGATGTTAGATTTTACGATCCTAGTCTGTTATTCTTGTTTCATTGGAGATTCGCAGCTATTTCTCTGATAACAAACCCTCTTTTCTACATTTCTGCTACGAACTGGCATGATTCCTAGTGTTGTGATTCCTGATGTGGTTTCTTTTACCAGTTTTATTGGTTCTGTTTTGATCCTTAGTGGATAATCTGAGTTGTCAAACTCCTTAGTGATTCCTAACCTATAGATTTTGTTATTCTGTTCATGTTATATTGGTTTTGATTTATGTATCCGAGTTGAAGAAGATGATTTCTTTCCCTGAGTTCTTATCTGGTATCTGATACGAGTACTGATTCACAGAAAACAAGCAAGAGGACTCTGTTCATCAGGAGTTTGATCAGAGAAGTTGCAGGGTTTGCTCCATACGAGAAGAGAATCACTGAGCTTTTGAAGGTTGGTAAGGACAAGCGTGCACTTAAAGTTGCCAAGAGAAAGTTGGGAACTCACAAGAGAGCAAAGAGGAAGAGAGAGGAGATGTCTGGTGTTCTCCGCAAGATGAGGTCAAGCTCTTAACTTTTCTTCATCAAACTTTGTTCTTGTACTAATTTGATTGACCCACTTAACCAATGTCCGGTTATCTTTGTGTTTCAGGTCTGGTGGTGGTGGTGTAACCGAGAAGAAGAAGTGATACAATCTTTCCGGTTTAATCTCTTCAATAGCTGTTATTGGTTTAGAGTTTTGCCCTTTTATGTATCTTTGATTAAACACAATCTTGAAACTTTATGAGCATACTTTGATACTGTCTTCTGCTTAACCCGGTCACTTTTAAATTGTGCCTGACCGGTTTAGTTTAGCACATGGATCATGCCTTGAACTTCATTCGATCCATCTTTGATTCTACTTCAAGATTTCATATATTCTTTTTAAACATTATATGTTTAATTAGGTGATTTTATATAGGGTAACGGTTTAGAAAAAAAAAACTAAGATAATATGAGAGACTTAATGCTCTTAAATCAATGTTTTTCCCTTAAAGGATAAATGTAAAGTTTCTCGGACACTTCTTCACGGTGAAGAGACGAGCGATAAGATCGAGCACACCAAATATACGAATGTTGGAGAATCTATATATAAACATTATGTTTCGTTTGATGTTTCATTTCGATGTGAAGTGTGATTTTTTTGTATTTGTATTCGTATTTTAAATGTTTTTTATTTGGAATTATGAAACCTGACTTTTTTTTTTTTTCATCACGAATGAGATAAAATAAACTCTAAAAGATACACTGAAGAGTGTGCAAAAATTCATAAAGTATTTAAACCATTAGGAGAAGAAAATTTCAATCATCAAAACAAATTTTTTAAATTCTAGAGTTTGATAATCGAGTTTTTAAAAATGAAATTTTAAATTTAAACTTAAAAGTTACAGTCTAATTAATTTAAAGTTGAATAATGTTGTTTAGTTTAATTTTGTGATCATGCTTAAATTTTGGTTTACTATTTAGTTTTGATTTAAAATTTTGGTTATAGTCTAAGAGAACTCAATTATCAAAATACAGAATTAAAAAAAAAAAAAAATTACAGCAACTTTTTCTTTTCAAATAAAAGAACCACTTGGATCTATTTATGTAGATTTCAGTTTTTTTTTTTTTTTTTCACATTAGCCATATTACTACCACTTGATCTTCACGTAGATTTCAATCTATCTAAAGCTTAATTCGAAAATAAAAATAAAGCTTTTACGAACAAAAAAATAAATAAAGCCCAATAAAGAGTCGAAAGGCCGAATAAATTTAGAAAAATTATTAGTGATTAAAGCCCACTTAGAAACAAGTCCATGTATACGAGTTCAATGTTTGAAACGGTGTCGTTTTAGACATTTATACTTTTAAAATTGTTTTGCTAAACCCTAACCAGTTCTTTCGATCCCATTTCACGGCGGAAAAAACTTCTTGGAGTTTCAAATTCAGCTGCAGGTTAGTATTATTACTCACCGATAAATGATCGGATCTTTCACCTTCGTGTCTTCAATTTTCTGTGGTGTGGTTAATGAAGCGGTCTATGTTCTGTTGAATATGTAATACAAATCGTCGTTGGTTCTTACTGATGTAGAGACGATTTTGAATTAAGCTGATGATAATGCTTGCCAAACATCGTTAAAATCTATCGTCCATTTGTGATTTTGTGTTGAAAACTAGTATATAGGTTGAGATTTAAGAGAAAATCGCAGAAAATAGTAGATCTGAGATTATCTCATCTTGGCTCTCTGATTTGCAGAGAAGATGACGGCGACTTCACAAGCCAACACTGGCTTATTCGTCGGGTTGAACAAAGGACACATTCTTACCAAGCGTGAGCAACCTCCACGCCCAAACAGCCGAAAAGGGGTATAGGCCTTTCTACACTACCCTCGTTTTTCCTCTAATCGGTTCCTTATTTGATTATATATTCATTTTGGTCAACATTGTAATCGAATGTTAGATTCTACGATCATAGCCTCTTACTCTTGTTTCATTGGAGATGTGTAGCTAGTTCTCTGATAACTAACCGTATTTTCTACAAACGCTACGAACTGGCGCATTACGTGTCCTGATTTGGTGTCTTTTACTAGTTTTCTTTTGATTCTTAATACCCTTGTTGAGAATCTGAGTTGTCAAAACCTTTTGTGATTCCTAATCTATAAGTTTTGTTAATATTTTGACTTGTAACTCTCACATTGAAGAAGATTATTTCTTTCCCTGAGGGTTTATCTGTTATCTGATACATGTGTACTGGTTCACAGAAAACAAGCAAGAGGACTCTGTTCATCAGGAGTTTGATCAGAGAAGTTGCAGGGTTTGCTCCATACGAGAAGAGAATCACTGAGCTTTTGAAGGTTGGTAAGGACAAGCGTGCACTCAAAGTTGCCAAGAGAAAGTTGGGAACTCACAAGAGAGCTAAGAGGAAGAGAGAGGAGATGTCTGGTGTTCTCCGCAAGATGAGGTCAAGCTCCTAACTTTTCTTATAAAACTTTGCTCCTATACTAATGTAATCTACCCACTTAACCAATTTCCCGGTTATCTCTTCTATGCAGGTCTGGTGGTGGTGGTGTAACCGAGAAGAAGAAGTGATGCAATCATTCCGGTTTAATCTCTTCAATAGCTCTTATTGGTTTAGAGTTTTGCCCTCTAATGTTTCTTTGAATATCTTGATTAAACAAAATTTTATAACTTTTATGAGCACACTACCTTCTTCTGCTTAACCGGTCAATCTCAAATTGTGCCGGACTGGTTTAGTTTACCCCATGCTTCATACCTTTAACTTAATTCGGTCCATCTTTGGGCTACTTCAAGATTTCACATATTATTTATAAAATAAATTAGCAAAGTTTCATAAAATTGTGCAAAAAATTCATCAAATCTTCTGTTTTGATGGGATATTTTGACTAGTTTATTTCATATCTAGATAAAGCCCAATAATTTCGCGCAACAAAAAAGATAAAGCCCAATAATTGAAAAAGGGAAAAAATGAAGCTGAATAAGCTTTTATTAGTAAATAAGCCCATTAGAAGCCCAAAATTACTAAACCCTAGTTCTATTAGGAAGATTATATAAAGGAGCGCTTTCACTCTTTCAATCTCTTTCCACGGCGCGGAGATTCATCTTAAGCTGCAGGTTAGTAAGATTACTCATCGATGAATGATCGGATCTTTCACTTACATGTTTTCAATTTTTCTGTGGCTTTCGTGTAATCAATGAACCGGTCTATGTTGTTTTGAGTGTATAGTACAGTCGTAGTTCGTTAGAAATCCTCTTGAATGGAACTTTACTAGGCGATTTTGAATTCAACTGTTGATAATGTTTGTCAGCATCGTTGAAATCCATAGAGCATTCTTGATTTTGTGTTGAAAGCTAGTATATAGGTTGGATTTAAGAGAATGACAGAAATCAGCTATAAGTTGTAGATCTGAGTGTATCTCGTCTTGTCTCTTGGATTTGCAGAGAAGATGACGGCGGCTTCACAAGCCAACACTGGCCTATTCGTTGGGTTAAACAAAGGACACATACTTACCAAGCGTGAGCAACCTCCTCGCCCAAACAGCCGAAAAGGGGTATATTCTTTTCTTCATTTGCCTCGTTTTCCCTGAAATTGATTCGTTATTTGATTCTATATTCATTTTGGTCAGTATTATAATTAGATGTTAGATTTTAGGATCATAGTCTGTTACTCTTGCTTCATTGGAGATGCGCAGCTATTTCTCTGATAACAAACCCTCTTTTCTACATATCTGCTACGAACTAGTGTATTACATTTCTTGATTTGGTGTTTTTTACCAGTTTTATTTGTTCTTTTTTTTATTCTTAGTGGATAATCTGAGTTGTCAAAACCTTATGTGATTCCTAACCTATAGATTTTGTTAATCTGTTCATGTGGTATTGGTTTGAAAGAAGATGATTTCTTTCCCTTAGGGTTTATCTGTTATCTGATACGAGTACTGATTCACAGAAAACAAGCAAGAGGACTCTGTTCATCAGGAGTTTGATCAGAGAAGTTGCAGGGTTTGCTCCATACGAGAAGAGAATCACTGAGCTTTTGAAGGTTGGTAAGGACAAGCGTGCACTTAAAGTTGCCAAGAGAAAGTTGGGAACTCACAAGAGAGCTAAGAGGAAGAGAGAGGAGATGTCTGGTGTCCTCCGCAAGATGAGGTCAAGCTCTTGACTTTTCTTATCAGAAAACTCTCCTATAGCTATGAACATATACTAATGTCAGAATTTGTTCTACCCACTTAACCAATGTCCGGTTATCTTTCTATTTCAGGTCTGGTGGTGGTGGTGTAACCGAGAAGAAGAAGTGATGCAATCAATCCGGTTTAGTCTCTTCAAAACTGTTTTTGGTTTAGAGTTTTGCCCTCTAATGTGTCTTTTGATTAAACAAAATCTTAAAACTTTTATGAGCACACTACCGTCTTCTGCTTAACCGGTCAATCTCAAATTGTGCTTTGACCGGTTTAGTTTAGCAAATGGATCATGCCTTAAAACTTAATTTGATCTTTGCTTTCTTCGGTCCATCTTTTATCTTTGGGCCTACTTCAAGATTTCATATATTCTTTATAATCATGATAATATATTAGTTAGAAAAAATTAATATAAGTTAGGCCTCGTGTGATTTCTTAAGAACCAAGCAACTTTATATGTGTAAAAGTCATGATCATTTGTCACAATCAATTATTATCAGCCACTATATCACATTCTTAAAATATTTTAAAATATGGATAAATTTCACATTGGATGTGCAATAACTCAAGAATTAAACTAAATTTTATATTTATATATATTTGTAGTGAAAGCGACAGTATTTTTATGGCCCCAAATGCAATAGCTATATAACTACTCAAATGAAGTAATTTTGTTTTCTGTGTTATTCGAGTTGTAAAAATTAAAAGTGACAAAAGAAATGGGAGATCTAAATTTCAAAGTAGTAGTTTACTTCTAAAATATTCAACATATTTATGTTAAATTAAAATATACATAAAATAAATGTTGAATGAATAAGAATTACTGGTCTTGTACAAAATCATTTTTTCATGAATTATTTTACTATATAATTACGTTGAATATTTATGTTCTTGTTTTCATATGTTAAATTAAACTAATTTTGTTAAGCCACAATTGAGTTGAAAAAACTGTCAATAAGTCATTTATTATGTGTTTTTTTTTAATAATTTACTTTCTTACTCTACTATAAATCCCACCGCGATATTTTTTTTTAATATGAAATCTTTTTGCCAAAAAAAAATCAATACAGTACATATATAGGACAACCTCAATATATATATATATATATATATACATATATATATATANACTTATAATTCCGTTAAGAATTAAATTCTACCAATTTTATAGGTTTTGCAGTAATATATGGGTTGGTTTTTTAATTATGATTTGAGAATTATTTGCTCTTCATATTTAAAATCTACATTTTATTCTTAAAAATCAATATCTGTGTGGTGTGGGTCTTAGTTTTTGGTCAAGTTAAAATTAAAAAACGGAAATCAAGTTGATGAGGTGCATATCTATATATGGCTTGTGTCACATTTTAAAGGAAATCAAATTGCGCTCAAAGATTGAAAATGATTGGTTCAATGTATATATTGTATCAATCACTGTTTATATAGTGACGTCATTATTTTCTTATAAATTTTCAACATAAATATTTCTCAATATATCTGACTACTGTATACATTAGGCCGTCTTCATTGTGGCCAACGATTGTGACAATTGAAAAAAAAGAAAACTTCTTTTATATAAAAAAAAAACAGAAAAATATTATCTCTATATTTATCTATGCATGGAAAAAGTGCTTATTATTATCCTTATTTCGAATTTTCCGCATAATTAAAAAAATATATATTTCTAAAAAATTTCAACCTATCTTATATACTCATTGGTCCAAAAAATGGCGAATAATGTTATTATTTTTCAGCGAATTAACAATATATTTATAGTTTAATTGTATCGTGTGTTTTTTTCTTAAAATCTATATATTAATTGTCCGCTATATGTCAATAATAACTTTTATTATTACTAAATACATATGGTTTTTATTATTGCCACCGATAAACGATTAATAACAAAATATAAAAATATAGCTCACGATTCCGGTGGTACTTATATATGTGCATACAATATAGCATTTATGTATTCAACTATATATATATATATATATTAGAGTTGTTAAATAATATAATAAGAAAAAAATAATGATTAAAATAGGAATAAATAAATAAGAGGGAAAGACGTCAATGTAATGATAAGTGTAGGAGTCGGAATTGCATAAGGTTGTTAAGGAATTCGTCGACAATTTTGCTTAGCCATATCAAAAAGCTCCAAATTTGAGGGGCCCTCTTCTTCCTCTTTGTTTAAAAAAAAATTATTTATTATTATAATTTTTATTATGATTATGGTTTGGCCTATTTTAATATTTTTTTAGTGAGAGAATAAATAAATGAAAAATATTAATTGATAGAGAGAGAGAGAGAGACTAGACTAACAATTAACAAGGAATCTTCATTCTAATTACACCTATATATATTCATCAATCATCACATGTATAATTTTATATGTATATATATAAAAAAGCTAGAATATCCACTTATTTTAATCATGTAATTATAAATTCTCTAGTAAAAACCTGCATTGTTATTAACTATTGGGTTTCTGTCGTAAAATTAGTATATATACACGATTTTCTCAAAATTATAGAATATTTGTTGTATGTTTATTTTTATTTTATAATTCGGTTGAAATCAATTGTACTCTATAAATTGTACATTCAAAATAATTGTACTTTTTTAATCATTTTCAACCCGTTATTATTTTTATACAACGAAATTTTTTTTTTGTCTCAAATTTAATTTATAAAAGAAAAAATGAAAATAAAGTGTGCAATATATTAGTAATAGTTTTGAATCTAAGTGATAAAAACTATAAAATTAATTTGTAAATTTACCATTAGATGATAAAATATTGGCAAATCATGCAATGCATATATTTTTTAGATAATTAAATCATGCAATCTTTTAAGCAATCATGTAATTGATACTCCTATATTATATATAAAGTACTGTATTGGGGATTTTGAAAGAAGTTAAAGTTAATAATTGGATATTTGATAGTGTAATAACACAAAGTCCAAGAAGAAAAAAGAAGAGACCGTTAAGCAAGAGTTTGTCAAGTGAGAATTGTATGAAAAGTAAAAGCTGAGATGTTACTGTAAAATGTGAAGAGAATGATCTTCACAGAAAACTATACATCAAATTGGAATAGAACCATCTTCTTCCATTATTATATACATTTAATATATATATGTACATATATAATATATGTGTATGTATCAAGATTCCACGTTCTTCTAGACTTCTAGAGTCTAGAGATTTCTTCTTTTTTTGTTCATATTAATTATATATACAAATATACACCTAGCAATTTGAATTTATACACTTAAATTATTATTTCTCTGATAAAAATACACTTAAATTATTGCATGTATACATGTGAGTTTTATCCTTTTTCACGTGACGATAATTATATGAAAAAATATATATGAATATATATTTATGTATTTATCCAAAATTGGACAAACAATATTCGAAATTCGTTGGTCCGGCTTGAAGGGATCGAGGAGTACCAAAATTTACTGTACATGACTATGACTCAAAGTCGTAGGTTATGACTGAATCTGAAGACTTTAATATATATTGAAAAAATAATTATCTTGAACATTTTATTTTTAATGTCATCTTTAAAATTTTGTAAAATTTAGTTTTTAAAATAGATATAATGATTAAATTTTTTAACAAAAAAATATAGGAACAACTAAAATAAACTAAGTTTGAGCCAAAAAAAAAACCAATTCAAGTTTTGTTTTTCATTTTTTTTGTTCTAGTGTTAGTGAGCAAAATTATCCTCAATTTTAAAAAATATCGTAGTAAAGACGAAATGATGAAATTACAATAATTTCGAGTTTTTGAGGTGAGGACAATTTTATCTATTTATAGTTAATGAAAACATTTTTTTTATTCCAATATTTTGTAATACTTGTAGTCATTACAGTAAAATAATTATTATTTGATTCAACATTATTAAAATAATTGCCGTCATTACAGGAAAAATTAATCAATAAATAAATTTTTGATAAAAAAATTGTAATAGTATGAAAAATAAATAAATAATAAACTTAAAATATAACAAAAATGTAATAATAATAGTGTTGTGTAAAAAAACAGAGAGTTTGATTTGTCAGTCACATGTCAAGAAAATCAGGAGTTAGAGAGAGAGAGAGAGAGAGTGGCTCAAATTCCCACGAGTGTCTTGAAGCGCGTGCATTATTCAAGATCGAATCTCTCGGTTTCCTGCGCGTGGCTCCCACCTCCTTCTGACGCAGCAGTCACTTTTTGTCGCCTAGTGGTGCGTGCATTCCACCCACCTTCTTTCTACTTTCACAGCGCGCGTCGCTCTTTTTTTAAAACTCATTATCCCGACATTGATTCGGTCTTCGTTACGACGTTGGACTCCACACTCTCTCTTTTACTATTTTTCTTCACTTCAAATATTTTTTTTATATAATAATCCAAATCTTAATCTAAATTTCATACTAATTTGTTGGTGCACAAAATCTCTAGATTTTTTAATCTAACGTATTTATGCTGTCAATTTAAATAATACTAAATTAGTCATTTTTTTTATTTTGTTTTACCATTATGTTTAAAAACAATCTAATTACGCTATAAATTATAAACAATTTTTTTTTACTGAATTATTGGAATATGTTCTAACAAACAAAAAATCTGCAACAATAACTTGTTAATATTCTAGTTGGTAAAGTGAAATTCCTTCCAAATATATATTTTGATATGAATAAAATTAATATCTAAATATTTATTGGATTATTTTCCTGGTGACTTTACTTTATTAGTAGTATTAATTAATACTTACTGGTATATTCCATAAAATAATATAGAATTTAAAATTTTATTTTAATTTCAGGAAGAGTAAACAGATTTATATATATTCATAACAGAAAAAAATTAAATTTGTTTACTGTCATCGACTTAACTAATGTTCATTAATCAGAAAAAAATATAGTATTTTATGCACAACGATAATAGTATAAAATATCAAGATTCTGTTAATTTTTAATGTAAAATTCTAAAGTAATATTTAAATGAAAAGGTTGAATTAGTTGTTCTTAAGATATATCTTATCACACATTAATAACTTTACATTCGTTATTCTAGCTCTAAGACTAGTCTTTTTTTTTCTTGTCGTTTTCAAAACAAAATCAATAATTAACGACCATGCATATAATTAATCAAATTAGGACTAAAAAAATCAAATTATATTTATATATTTGACGGGTTGGTCTCCACTACTGTTATATATACTAAAAAAATACAATAGTATACTATAAATAATAAATGGAATTAAAAAAAACTATTGAAGGAAAAATTAGGCAGCAGCAGACAAAATACTTCTAGGAAGTCACAAAGAAGGTTCCTTTGCAGAGCATAACAAAATCATTGTCCATTAATTGCTTCTACACTATATATCTATATATCTTCTTATAACTATAATTATCACAATATGCTTGATTCCCATTAATATATTGCGATTTCAAATTAAATTGCAAGTCTCTAATTACTAATTACAAAAAAAAATTTATTCCAATTTATTTTAACATTTTTTTCTAAAACATTATATTTTTTTATGGAATATTGAATAAATGATGCTTGAATATGCATAAAAAGATGTTTAAATATGTATTCTCGTATTTTTTGTTAAAATGTTTTGCTTATATTTTTAAAAAAATATTTGTTTTCTTTTTAATGTGTCCATATTTTGCAAAAAAAAAAAACATTAATAGAACCAGTAAATTATATGGTCTCATTAAAATGTAAACACGTTATTATTATTCTAACATGTAAAAACATAAACAAAAACTAAACATAGAAAATAACTAAAACTATAATTTGAAGATTCATTTAAACTTCTAATAAATCAGTAAAATTATTTTTGTTCGATTCACTCAAATTTATATAGCCTTACCTTAGTAAATGATATACAAGTTATATATTAATTAAGACATGTTATATCATGAACAATAATGTATTAATTGTTACAAAATCATATGAAATGTTAAGTGATAAATAAGGTGATATTACTAAAATAAATATAGATAAAGAACCAAATTACTTTTAATTTTATTATTGTAATAGTATAATGCGTATTAGAGATTGCAATTTTAGTTCAAAATACTTACGAATTGGACTAGTTAGATGTTTTAAATAGTTGGCTTGTAGATAAAGTCTCAAATAGATTCTTCATTGCTTTACATCAAAATCATCAAAAAGTCTAAAGTATTCCGTAAAAGACTCTATAATTTAAAAACTACAGAATGGAATAATCAGAAAACTATGCAAAATTTGGACCGATTTCGTAAGCTTATAAAGATGTGTAAATTCATATAGTCCTTTTATTTATTTAAGAGAAAAGCTCACCACAAAAACACTTAATTGTTAATTATATAAAAGAAAACATATAATAGTCACAAATCATCACTATTAGAGTCTATTCTTAAAGTTAATTACTTTAACTCTTCCATCAATATAATATGTAATATTATATTTATTTTACAAAACATTAAGCATACCAATTTTAAATTTTGTTTCCATTAAATTTTGAGTGATTTGTATTTTTTTATGTATCTATCATGTTTTAATAAAAAAAACATGATAAAATAAAAATGATTTAAAATGTGCAAGAAAATTGGCAAAGAAATTAATTGTTGATATATCTCTTAAAGTTAAGTTATCTGTAAAATATACTATTTAATTTATCATCTGATTTATGTTTTTTTATCGCAAATTTTTAGTTCATCACTTTAAACTTCTGAGAAAAAAATATTTTTTAAATCAGTTATTTTGTGAGTATGTTTAGTTCATCTTTTTATACATTTAATTTGGATATGGGTCATTATTAGTATGTACGTATTTTTATATATATATATATATATATATATGTGTGTGTGTGTTAAAAATTCATGTGCTGCAATCTTATTTGGTTAGAGGAGATAATTCAATGAAATAAAGAGCAATAAGAAGATTAAATCCCATGAAATATTTCATTGCTTGAAGATATAAGATACAACATACTAAAACTCATACCAAAAATGAAAAATACAATTTGGTAATTTAAAAAAAAAACCCTAAATTTAAACTTTAAACCACCAACCCAAAATCATCCAAAAAAAAAACCCCAAAAAAACAAAGAAACAAACCCCAAAACTAACACTTAATTTGTAAATTAAACATATAAAAAAACTACAAGATATAGATCTATGTATTGTATACTAACTTAAACAAACTAGTGTACACATAAGATCATATCACACCTAAACAAAACAACAAGTTAAAAATAAAAACCATCACATATCATCTATATATTACTAGTAGAAGAAGAACTAAAATTGTTAGAAACATCACTCCAAGAACTCGTTGTTGCGTTTACATTCACGTTTACATTCACGTTTGCGTTTGCGTTTGCTCCATGTAAACTCCAAATCTGTTGTTGTTGATCATTTCCAAAAAGTGTCCTAGACAAATTCATCTGATTGTTGTTATTACTCTCTTCCATTTTCACAGCAGCAGCTGTAACCATGGCTGATGAACCACTAGAAGAAGAAGCAACAAGATTATGAAACATGTTCTTAGCTCTATATTGACCTGATCCAGTAACCAATCCATAACCGGTCTGGTTCTGTTGCTCCATATGATCAAATTGATATAAACCGGAAGATGAAGAATTTTCTAAACCACCAAGTAAAGGTTGATGATTCCTCCATTGATCAAAACCTGACAAAACAACTCCTCCTCCTCCTCCAGCTCCGGTTCCGGCTCCGGCTTGAGTGTATTGTAAAGTGAAATTCTCTGTTGTGTGGTTGTTTATGACTCCAAAATCAAGAGGAGACATGAGTTTAAGAGGAGGTAAAGATGAATTTAGACCAAGAATGTTGTTATGATCATGACCAGGGATTAAACCAGCGTTGTAAGAAGAAAGAAGTGAGCTAAGAGATGAAGAAGAAGAAGGTGGGCCCATAGGATTAACCGCCATGGCTGATCTATGATATTGTAATTGATCATTACTTGTGTTACTTTCTTGTGACTTACTTGCGTTACTATTGCCACCACTATTGCTACTTCCTCCACCTCCACCACTTGTGCTTTTGCTTCTTTTGTTTCTTCTGCAGCCACCGCCTACAGGAACGCTTCTTAGAGCACCGCCACGTGTCCAATAACGGCGGCAAGATTTGCAAAAGTGACGTGGTTGAGTTAGACTATAGTTGTTGAAGTAACAAAACTTTGTGTTTGTTGAATCACATCTTGGACATTTTAAAGCTGTTTCTGGTAAAGGTATGTTAGCTAGTCTTGCTCTTTCTGCCATGGAGCCTGGTCGGATTGAGGCGCCGCTTGTGGCGCCTCCGGGACTAGGAACGCC
>KE151514.1:182017-197819 GCA_000411095.1 Aethionema arabicum
ATGGTGAGGGAGGAATTGGTTGTTTCCGGTGAATCCAACGGTGGTTGTGATTGGTTGATGCTAAAGAAGATAAAAGAAATGATTCAAAAAAGTAAGAAAAGATTTGATTTTTTTTCTTTTATGAGTATATTCAAATTTCAACCACAGATATACAAAGAGATTTCAAAAGTGAGAAAGAATATTATTAGTTATTTATCTTCTTATATATATATATATCTTTTAGATGTTTTATAGAATTATAAAAAATTTCAAGAAAGTTTAGATTTTGATGAAGAATTATAAAAAATCAAGAAAGTTTAGATTTTGATGAAGAATTATAAAAAATCAAGAAAGTTTAGATTTTGATGAAGAATTTACTTACTTGTTGTTGTTGCCAATTTGATGGATCATGAGGATAAGAAGGGAAAGATGAAAAAACCATCTTTGATCTCTTTTTTTTTTTTATGAGCTTTCTCACTCTTCTTTCTCTCTCTTCTTTTAGTTTTTTTGTTTTTTTGAGCAAATAAAGGAAATAAAGTTGGGTTTTTTTTGGTGTTGAGAGGTATATGAAGTGGAGGATTACATCAATTTAAAAAAAAAACAAAGGGAAGAGCTTTAGAGAGAGAAAAGAAGGTTTAGAGAGAGAGTTAGGAGGAGAAGGCAAAGATAAAGGAAGAAGCTTTATTCATATATATACACACCCACATAGATATATGCATGTAGAATTAATATTTATGTTTTAATAAAAATTAAATAATTGAGTGTGGTCATTTTGTAATAGTGAAACTCTTTTTGTTTTTTATATAAATATATGATTTTGGTGTTAGGGTTTTTGATGAGAGAGAGAGAAAGAGGAGAGAGAAAGTATCAAATTGCTTAACTCATAAGTTTCTTTTCTGGCAACACACTGCCACTTCTCTACTAAATTTATTATTTACTTAATTAAGTGTTTAAGCTTCACTTGTTTTTTTCAGTATAAAAATAATTAATTTTGATAATATAAAAAGCAAAAGAGAGAAATTTGGTAATTATGTATATTATTATATGTATCAAGAACTTTTAAAACATTCCTTATCAAATTAAAAGATAGATTCAAATGGTGTTAAAAGGAAAATAAAATGTAGCGGTTCTATAATTTTGTTTACTTAATTAGTGTATTTGATTACAATATAAATATTTCAACTAAAATTCTCATTATTTGTAAAATAAAAATGAAGTGACGAAGCTATATATGTATTATTTCCTATGTTAAAACAATAAACTATTTTATATCATATTTAAATTCATTATATGTAGCTTTTTTAAACCAAAGAGTTTTCTAGTTTATAAGTTTATAACCCATAGTTTTTATTTAGCTGGAAATTAGAGCTGAAAAAGTATTTAATTGTGTAATTATGTGAAAACTAAGAGTAAATTAATTACGTTTTTGGTGCTTTAAACTTTGGTACACTACATACAAGTCTTAATTATGAAATTAAACCATTTTCATTAATGATTAAAGGAGGTTGGACTAAATGGGCCAACATTATACTAATTAATTACTAAATAATTAATAATAATATTTGAGAATGAGTACATGAAGGTAATGAAATATTAATTAATTAATTTAATCTTCAAAATAAAAAATTAATATAAAGTAATTAACTAAAACAGTCCAACATTCTTCAGAAGTGTCCCCAACCAATTTTGCTTTTATTTCCCTCGAACCGCCGCGATGTCTTTTTTTTTTAATTTTCCACTTTTTCAGGAAAATTTTGTATTTATTTTTGCATGGGAATTGGGAATTTTCTAAGTAGTCGGTGTCAACCACGCGCCCCTTTAGCGCGTATCAAATGGTACGTAAATTGCTGCCTTTCTAATATCGGTTCGGGTCTACCTACCTAACCGGTAATAAAAACCAGAATTTTATTTGATTTTTATAGTTAGGAATGTTCAATAACACTGTTGTTGATTCAGCTTTAATTTTTATTCTTAAAGTATATAAATAATATATAACTTTGGGTCGAACTTAATTTAAAAGTAAAATTCAAATCACTAAAACAATTTCTCATATTTAATTTTGGTCTGGTTAAGATATTCAACACTTGTATGTATATACACACGATGATTTTATATTCCATGATATATTTCAACAATAAATTTTAATAATCAATTGCTTCAAATTCAAAATATTGACACGAACAAAGAATACGTCAAGTTTCTTTAAATAAACATTTGATAAACAAACATTTTTGGCTTGTGAGTAATCATTTTACAGTCTCTTTTCCCAATTCAGACCAAAACCAGAGATGTATAAGTAAAGTATACGAGTTAAATCATTCTTCAAAACTCTTGAGTTATTGAGTATCAATGGATCCTGAGTTCCAGCAAACCGGTCCTGAGGTTCCGGTTCCAGTTCCAGTTCCAGAAGCAATGCAAGAACTAGACGAAGAATAAGCCGATGAATGTTGCGATAACTG
Organism: Aethionema arabicum; assembly: GCA_000411095.1. Taxonomy (NCBI): domain Eukaryota; kingdom Viridiplantae; phylum Streptophyta; class Magnoliopsida; order Brassicales; family Brassicaceae; genus Aethionema; species Aethionema arabicum. The sequence goes on from KE151514.1 coordinate 184,456, forward strand.
ATGAGGAGAACAAACTCTGTTTTGTTGCTGCAGTTTATGTTCATGCATCAGTTTCAAAATGTATGGATCGTCGTGGACTGTAAACGGCGTGCTGCGACCAGCGATTTCATCGGAAAATGTTGTTTTTCAGTACCGGATTTAGATTAGTAAACAAGATAAAAACTTGATTGATTTTGGTATTTTGATTACCTGTTGAAATCAAGGTGTACAAGCTGCATATCCTCTGAAATTTCGATTTCGACGACAGCGTGAGGATCAGTCTGCGATGGTAGAGTGATGAGGAGATGATATGTTATATCGAAAATATGATGTGAAATGTAAGATTTTTGAGTACCTCGAGTAGAATGAATGGTAAGGTAAATCCTTCTGCTGGAGCTTCAGCTTTCACAAGCATTTGCTGATTTCTTGACATAAGACTCTCGAGACTTGACACCTGATTATACATTTTGTTAAGAGAATTTATACACAAAAACAACAGATATGATTCAACCTGTTGGTTAGCGACAGGTCTCAGCAACAAAACGAACATAAATTATTATCGTTGTGGCTCGTTGCTGTCTTCTAACACGAGCAAACGAACAAGCCCGGAATAGATATGAAGTTACTACTCATTGCTAGATTCAAAGTATGGGTATATATATAGTTAAAGGAGTAAGCAGATGATTACGAAATTCACTAAATATCTGCAAAAGCTATAACTTCTTTCATCTCTTAAAATGCATAAGGTTTCCTTAACATGAAAAAAAAGAGAATCACCTTTTCTTTCAACTCTTTGAGAAAAGCTGTCTTCTTTTGCACACGATTCATAGCTGTTGTTCGTTCAATCTGCGAATTTAAGCATCAGATATGTGGGGAATCTAATGAAGAAGACGAGAGAACGTATTCAGGGAAGCTTACCTTTACATCTTCTACATCTTTTTTGCAGGTAACAGGAAGGCCTTTCCACCGGATTTCCTTTTTATCTCTTGCTATAATATCCAATGCCATGAATACATTGAGTGCATCATAGACTCTCCGTCTTATGTTCTTCTCATTATACTAGTTGACCATAAGAGAATGTTGTTAAATTCAGTTCCATTATGCAGACAGAAGATGTTATTAGCTTTCATCTTGTTATTTACCTCATTATCATTCAAAGGCTTTTCTGAATTTTGCTTAATTGTAGCAAAATCAGATATGATTTCATCTGCAACCTGAAATGAGAAATCACAAGAACCAGTCTCAAACTAGGATTTTCATATCTGTTCATACCATGTTTTGATTGCAGTACTCGATATAACATGACTGTTAGGCACCATGTTGTGTCGTAGATAAAGAAACTAACTGTTTACATCATCATTATAGTAATGGAAGTGAATGGAGAGTACCTCCTTGTATGTAGTTATCTTCTTGGCTTCCAACTTCTGACAAACTGAGAAAGCCACAAGCATGAAAAGTTCATCAAATCCATAAGAACAATACTTTCAAATCAGAATAGTGGTGGGTGCATCTATCCAAGTAAAAGATGAAAAGCAAGTTCTAAGTTGAATTGGAGTATAGGAAGTTACACAGAATGTTTCCAAGTTACAGAGATTACAGACCCATAACACTGAATTGGCGAAGTCCACCTCCACCAGTTCTTGATTGCCCTTTCTTCTCTGATCTTTTATCCAAGACAAAATCAATTAAAGACTGCTTAGCTCCAAATTGAAATCAGACAATATATAGAACATTACACAAACACTGACCCAATTTCACTATCTTCATCAACTATCAATCTCCTTCTCACTGGAGTTTTCTTCAAATTCACTGACGAATGTATCTGCCTCTCTGGAGTGATAAAGGAATTCATCTCCATACACACACAAAACAAAGTACGTTTTCCTTATACAGGAGCCTGCAGACATTTTTACAAGTTAACTAGACGAAACAAAGCAAACACAGAACAAGAATACAGCATAAACTAGCTCAACTATCCCAAACAACTACATGAAGTCACTATTCCATTTTCTCGTTCGTGATTGTAATCAATCTCAGCACAAGATGAACATGGACACCAACTGGAGAAAATACCAGATTATTGATACAATGAGCTTAATCTAAGCAGCTCCGAAGCTCTAATTACGCGCTATGCCCAGCTCAAACTTCGTCAAACATTATGAAATCGGAATTAAACCAGTAGATGAAGTACACCACATCACGAACTTCATTTAACTACATAAACGTAAAAGACAGATACAACGATGTGAAGAAAACCTAGTCGAGCGACATGGAATTGAGGCGAGAAACAAAATTAAAGCTCTACACCAAATTTTTCAAGCGGAGAAAATCACATCGGGATCAACTACGAACCAGTGATCCTCGAATGGCGGAAATAGAGATTTCTAGGGTTTTTCGAAACTCAGATGCGAGCACCGAATCGAAGATAATTATGAATTAGCTGACTTCCCGCTAAACAGATGATCAAATCCAACCAACCAGGCAAGCATGTATAGCCCATAAAAAGCCATTAAGGCTCAACACACATACGTACTCTGTGTTGGAACCCATGGCGTTACGATTGTTTCTCTCTACGGCGTCGTTTCTGTTTTGGCGCGTAATCTAATTGGGCCTTCTTATCAAGCCCATTTATAACCCATACAAACCCGTCTCAATAACATATGCCGTTATTATCCTTCCTCTCTACGTCGTCGTTTCACAGTTGGGCCTTTTTATGAAGCGCAGCTATCACATAAAAACTTTTTAATTAAAAAGCCATCTCAACAACGACATGCCGTTACTATATTTTCACTCTACGGCGTCGTTTCATGAAAATAGCGCATCATCAAGTTGGGCCTTCTTTTTGTTTGAAACTCCTTTTGTGCCTGCTTATATAGGCCCATGAACTATTTTTTTCTAATATTATAAAATATCTTCTTTTTTATTTTATTTTTGCATTATTCATTGATATTTGTTGAGGAATTCTGAAATCAATTATTGTAATTTAAATAAAGAAACCTGAGCTAAGAAAATAATAATAAACAATAAAAATTAAGTTCAGTGAATCAAAAAATTGGTACGTTGACATGAGGTATGGTTAACATTATCGCTTATAAAGTTATATATATATAGTCGTATGATTTTATAAGATATGGTCCATATCATCACTTTGCCAGTTGTAGCAATAAGACCGCGCGTTACGTACAAAGTATTATTAAAAATATATTATCTTCAAAAAGTTTTGAATATTTCTCAAAAGATTATAAAGAAATAAGAGAACCCATATATGCATATTTTAATAATATAGATGCTTGGTGTTAATAGCTTTTTAATTTTATTGAAACTTTTTTTAAGTGAAAATTGTTGAAACATTTCGTGACGTTATTTAGTGTTTATAATGTCGTTAAATAATTATTCTAGCGGCAAAAAAATGTTTTGTTGCGAAAACAAAATTCATTACTAAATTACGTTTTTAGTACTTATGATAAGACATACTTTGAATCTATGTAAATTTCTTATATATTAATTAAAAAATTTAATGTATTTTTTGTCGAAAATTTTAAATGTATTTTTTGTCGAAAATTTTAAATGTATTTTTTGTCGAAAATTTTAAATGTACTTTTTGTCGAAAATTTCAAATGTATTTTGATTTTGTAAAAAAAATACATTATATGCCATTTGATAAATTAATATACTTGCAGAAAAAAATAATATACTAAAATTTAGTACTCATATTAAATATTTAAATGCATATAAACTATTTTAAAATTAATATATAGGTTAAGTTTTATCGAAATAATATATAAATTTAGATATACGAATAAAATTGCATAGAAATAAAATACACACATTAGTGTAATATTATAATTGAGTTTATTATAGTGTAAGTTTAATTAAACGGAAAATAATTGAGTTTTACCTTATAAAGAAATCAAAAAGAAAATATATTAATTTAAATTATACAAATGTTGGAAGTCATTATGTATTATGTATAAACCTTATTATTAATGTTTTTTTTTTAATTTTAGTATATGTTTTGGTGTTTGTTTGTGTGTCATTGTATGGAGATGATAGGTGGCAACTTCTAATATCTTTTGAGGTCATCTTCACTGTCTTCTCAGATCTCAATTATTGAGTTTTTTTTTCATTTTTATATTATTAAATCACGTTTGATTCTTTATTTTCCTTTATATTTCCATATTTCAATTACTTTTTTATTTTTTATTTTATACATTTTGTCAACTTCTGTTCCAGTGAAAATATAACGTATATACTAAGATCTGAATAATTATTAGTTTCTTTAATGTTATTACTTATTATGTCTTGATTTTAATTTTGATATAAAATTATGATATAACACGTATTGTGTTTTATTTTAATGTTGCATTTTTTTATTTTTGTTAATAATGAACTTCTAAATTTAGATAATTTCTCAAATAAAATGCATTTTGATTTTCATGTTTAACATTTATCTTATTTGTTTGCATACTCTTTTTTTTAATATAGCCTAATTTATAATTTAGTTGTACTTAAGTAGTCAACAAAGCAAGATTAATTAATTGAATTTTGTAGGGTGTTGGATACTAACACTGATAATGACGCTCTTAATTATCCTATTCCAATGGATATATAATTTATATTTTATAATTTGTTACTGTCACTTGGGGCACAATAATGCAACTATTAGTTAATTATAATTAATTGATTAAAGTATTCTATTAAAATAAATAAAAATATACTTATTCAACCAACCATGTCTTTACATCTTTCATATTTCTAACACCTATACCACAAACTATCATTTTTTTTTATATGAAATACATAATTTCGAAACCGCTTTATATTATATAAAATTAAAATTAGGTAACATGAAAAGTATTTACGATAATGTTTATGTCGTTAACAATATAGTCTGATTTCTCAGAAAATATATAATTATATATATACATATAAATAATTCTGGTTTTTTTTCGAGGATATATTCTGGTTTTTATAATAGAAAATTTGTAGATATTTGTTCTTAAGTATATAGATAATTTTTTGTATGAATTGGGTCATATGCTTATATGTAAATGATTTTATAGAAATGTATATAAAAAGTTATACTATTATATATATGAATTTGTACATACTTTATATCATAAAGTGTATTGTTAACTCTTAAAAACAATTATACATAATTTACACAAATATCCCCTCAGATATTAAAACTTATTAACTATTTAGTTGACTATATATTTCTATAAGAATTTTCCAATAATTTAGTGATTTTAAAATATTTAAAGTACTTTAAAATAAGAATATTTGTGTAATGTTATATATGAATTCGTAATTGGTATAAATCAACTTTCATATTGTATATGAATTTATTATAACAATTATATTACATTTGCATGTTGTCTTCTTCATTTAACACACATAAATCATTTTATAAAATCATCTTACACATCAAGGTTTTTGCAATAACTGTTATACTTATTACAAATATATATTTAAATATAACGAAGTTCTTTTCACGTATTTTATTTATATTCCATAGCTTTTTTTTAATTTAAAAATCAACAACTTTGCAATATTACCTCGTAGAGGTTGGGGTTAAGAAAAGCATAGTTATGTGACCTTTGGATCGATCCAATCTAAAGCTTTTTTTATTTTAATTTATTAAAATCAAATCAATACTATTTGATAAGCACATGTACCACCACGATAAGCACCCAATAAAATGTATTATTAATTCTAATTAACTCGAAACTATAATAATAATTAATTAATTAATAATAATTTTAGAAGAAAAAACAAAAAAAGAAGAGAGAGAAAGAGTGGTGGGATCAGGTGGTATCTAGTTCAGGCTGTTCCCATTTCTCACCTTCGAACTTCAACTTCAACCCTTCCCTTTTCTTTACATAAGCAACCTCACATCCTCACAGATTCTACAAACAAATCAACAATTGAATCTCTTTTTGAATCTAATCCACGAAAATTGGGGAAAATTCGAATCATTCGAGATTTTAGACTGTGGAACAATGGCTGACGTTTTGTGTTTTGTGTCGAATCTATCACTTTTTTCGTATCTTCAAAGGTATTTTCTGGGTATGTTGATATCTTCGAGCTTTTAGGGTTCTTTTTGTTTGTTTGTTTCGGATTTGAATCCTTTTTTTATGTAATTGGAAAAGGAAAATAAAAATAGTATTGATTCGATGTATATCTCTCGGATGGGTTTAAGTCGGAGTTTCCCGCCGCTTTTTGGGGGATTTCGGGAGATTCTAGGGTTAGGGTTGGATATTGTGTTTCTCTAACGTCTTCGGTTTTAAAATCTCTTACTAATCTCTCCCTAATTTGGTCGAGATTGAAAGAGATTTTGATTTTGGATCTCAAATTGGGGTTTTCATCGATGTGGGCGTATTGGGAGATCTGGTAAATTAGGGTTTCTGTTTACGAATTAAAATCTTGGGGAATTTCATGGAAAGAGACATTGTTGGGGATCGATAATTTAAAACGGTTCCTTCGATTTGCAATTAGAGAATGGATAAGAACAGATAAGGAAAGGATTTCAAGCTTTTTGGTGTTGTTTGAAATGAAAGGTTCAATTCTCACAGTCTTATCAATGGAGAATCATCATCCTTCCACTCTATTATCCATGGATTCAAGTGGATCATCTCATGAAGAACTTGATCTTGAGATGAACAATGGTAATAGACAAATCATGCTTTATCATCCACCAGATATCAATCTTCCTTTATCTGTAGGACGAAGCTCTCCAACATGGAACTTAGATTCATGTGACAACATTCTAGATGTTGGACTTAGCTCACATCCTTACGAAACCGAGACATATCTCAATGTAGTTCCTAGTAAAGTCTCAAGAAAGTGTTCAAAAAGAGGAGATAGTATGTGGGGAGCTTGGTTCTTCTTTAGCTTCTACTTTAGACCAGCTTTAAACGAGAAATCAAAGTCTAAAGTCACTAGAGAAGCAGCTTCTGGAGCTTTTGATAAATCTGATCTAAAGCTTGATGTTTTCCTTGTTCAACATGATATGGAAAACATGTATATGTGGGCATTTAAAGATAAACCAGAGAATGCTCTTGGGAAAATGCAGTTAAGAAGTTACATGAATGGACATTCTCGTCAAGGCGAACGTCCGTTTCCATTCAGCGCAGATAAAGGGTTTGTTCGATCACATCGAATGCAGCGAAAGCAATACAGAGGACTCTCTAATCCTCAATGTCTTCATGGGATTGAGTTTGTTTCTTCACCAAATTTGTTATGTGTAAGTGAAGAAGATAAGAAGAGATGGATGGAGTTAACAGGTAGAGATTTAAAGTTCATAATCCCACCAGATGCTAGCGATTTCGGTTCTTGGAGAAATCTTCCCAATACAGAATTCGAACTCGAAAAACCGCCTCATGTCACAAAACCGGTAACTAATAACACCAAAAAGATGATAAGTCTGAATTTAACAAGTAATGCTTCTTTCAGCAGCAATGGAGATTCATCAGATCAATCATTAGGAGGTAATAACAACAAGAAAAGAAAAGAGTTTCTATCTCCAGGAAGTAGTGAAGAAGAATGTTGTGTTGACTTACCTGGTTGGTCTAATGACTTCACCGGCGTGATGAAGAACTCGACCGGACCGGTAACTGCAGCGAAAACGATTTACGAGGACGACGAAGGTTACCTGGTGGTAATTACTTTACCTTTTGTGGATTTGAATAGTGTGAAAGTTTCATGGAGGAACAGTGTAACGAATGGGGTACTGAAAGTGATGGGAGTGAGCACGGCGCGGGCGGCTTTTGTGAAGAGGAGAGATCGGACATTGAAGCTGGTGGATCAGACAGCGGAGCATTGTCCTCCGGGGGAATTTATGAGGGAGATACAGTTGCCGAATAGGATACCGGAGGATGCGAATATTGAAGCTTATTTTGATGGAACAGGACCGGTGTTGGAGATTATGGTACCGAAGTTGAGAGGAGGAGTAGAGGAAGAACATGAGGTTATGGTTTGTTTAAGACCACATCGAGCTGGAGAGCTTATGTTAACATGAGGAGAGGGAGATGGGTGTGGTTATGTTTGTGTCTTGTGCTTGTAATGTTGTGGTTTTGGAAGATGTTGTACAATTGGGGGGAATAAGTAGATGCATAAATTGGATTTTTTTAAAATCTAAGTTTTTTCTCTTCGTTTTCGTTTTGTTTATGTTCTGTTTCTATATACATTAAGGTCAGTTTCATCTTTAGACATTGCTTTGGAGGTTTTAAGTGTTGGGTCGGTTCATGAACATTTTTTGGTCATCGGATGAATCTGGTCCGATTTGTGGTCATGTTAAAAAACTCATAGAATTATAAAGTATCTCAAATCAATATTTAAAAAAAAAAACAAATATCCTAATTTTTAAGTTACAAATTTTATGAAATACCACAAATATTAACTTATAAAAATAATTTAGTCAGATTAAAAAATATTGTTCTTAATTATTTTATTTTTCTAATTAACAGAAAAATTCATTCTAAAAGTTTTAGTTTTAAACAAAATTATTTCATCTCCAACCATCAAACTAAAATAAATAAAACTATAACTGTGAACAAAACATAAAATAATATTGAAATAATTAAAATTTTGAATTTATTCTAATAAATTATTTTATCGAAAAAATAAAATTATTTAACTTGACCCGTAAACCATCAGAATCGTGGGTTTTCTTTTTATTAAATCATAGATTTTTACGTATTTAGGGTTTAGCGGTAGAATAGAGAATAAACCGGAGAGAAATACATTATCGTAGTATGCAGAAATTTCAGTGCTCGGAAACAAAGCCAGAAACGAAGGAAATAGAGAAATTAAGCACAAAAACGTGAGGAAAGATGAAAGCTTTCACTTAACCATTCATTTTGGCTGGATACAAGATCCAGCCATCAAAAAGTACTAACAAAAATTTAACAAAAAGCTTTCTCAAAAAGCCCAACATAAAAAGTTTTCCAGGTCCAAAATAAGTTCCAACGAAATAAAAGATAGAGAGATAGAGAGAGAGGTGACATCATACGAAGCAGCTTAGTCGACCTCCTCAATCTTAGGACCAGCACCGCCTGAAGCCGGAGGAGCATCATCATCCATACCACCGGCGGGACCACCTGCTTCACCACCAGCTCCTTGATACATCTTAGCAATAATTGGATTGCAGATACTCTCCAACTCCTTCATCTTGTCTTCAAACTCATCAGCTTCAGCTAATTGATTACCCTCTAGCCATTGAATAGCTTGCTCGATTGAATCCTCGATCTTCTTCTTGTCTGCAGCTGGAAGCTTCTCACCGATCTTCTCGTCTTGGATTGTGTTCCTCATGTTGTATGCGTAGTTTTCAAGAGCGTTTTTGGCTTCAACCTTTTTCTTGTGTTCCTCGTCTTCTGATTTGTATTTCTCAGCTTCTTGAACCATCTTCTCGATCTCATCTTTAGACAAACGACCCTTGTCGTTGGTGATTGTGATCTTGTTCTTTTGTCCGGTGGTTTTGTCTTCGGCTGAGACGTTGAGGATACCGTTAGCGTCAATGTCGAAGCAGACAGTGATTTGTGGGACACCTCTGGGAGCTGGAGGGATTCCGGAGAGCTCGAATTTTCCGAGGAGGTTGTTGTCTTTTGTTCTGGCTCTTTCACCTTCGTAGACTTGGATCAACACACCAGGTTGGTTGTCTGAGTAAGTGGAGAAAACTTGTTCCTTCTTGGTGGGGATTGTTGTGTTTCTTGGGATCAAGGTAGTCATGACACCACCGGCAGTTTCGAGACCGAGAGAAAGAGGAGTAACATCCAACAAAAGAAGATCTTGAACCTTCTCGTTTCCTTCACCGCTTAGAATAGCACCTTGAACAGCTGCACCGTAAGCAACGGCTTCATCTGGGTTGATGGATTTGCAAAGCTCTTTGCCGTTGAAGAAATCTTGAAGTAGTTGCTGAACCTTAGGGATACGTGTGGAACCACCGACAAGGACAACATCGTGGACAGTGCTCTTGTCCATCTTAGCATCACGGAGACATTTCTCAACAGGCTCCATACATTTCCTGAATAGATCCATGTTAAGCTCCTCGAATCTAGCACGGGTGATGGTGGAGTAGAAGTCGATACCCTCGTAAAGAGAGTCGATTTCGATGGTGGTTTGAGCGGTGGAGGATAAAGTTCTCTTTGCTCTTTCACATGATGTTCTCAACCTTCTGAGAGCTCTTGGGTTTCCAGTGATGTCTTTCTTGCTCTTTCTCTTAAACTCTTGAACAAAGTGGTTGACCATTCTGTTGTCAAAATCTTCACCACCAAGATGGGTGTCTCCAGCGGTTGCCTTGACCTCGAAGATACCTTCTTCAATGGTAAGAAGGGAAACATCGAAGGTACCACCACCAAGATCAAAGATCAACACGTTCTTCTCACCGACGCTGGTGGCCTTTTTGTCAAGACCGTAAGCAATAGCAGCTGCGGTTGGCTCGTTGATGATACGCATAACGTTCAAACCAGCAATGACACCGGCATCCTTTGTGGCTTGACGCTGGGAATCGTTGAAGTAAGCTGGAACAGTGACCACAGCGTTCTTGATTGTGACACCAAGGTAAGCCTCAGCGATCTCACGCATCTTAATGAGAACCATAGAAGAGATTTCCTCAGCAGCGAACTGTTTCTCCTCACCCTTGTAGCTAACCACGATCATGGGCTTGTCGGCGGGTCCTGGGATAATCTTGAAGGGCCACAACTTCATGTCACTTTGGACAGAGCTGTCACTGAAACGACGACCGATCAACCTCTTGGCATCTGTCAGAACAAACAATACGAAAACAAATACAACCATTAGATCAAGGAAACAAAAGTAATAAACCAAAACATGAAAAGAAAAGCTTATACCCTCCAGAATCGAAGTAGAAACTAGCTAGATTCCAAATCATAATAAATATTCCCAAAATATGTGTAACTATAACCTTTACTTAAAGCAGGCAGAAACGATAGTGAATAAACTCCAAGCCGGTAAAAATCAAATAACATCTACAAAACGAATCTTAAGAACGCAGCTATTGAAATCTGAACAAAATCACTATGGACCCATAAAGGTTAAAACGCATACGCTCTGTTTCAGTAGGTTTAAGTAAACAAATCGCCTACCAAGTCAGATCTACTAATGAACACTAAACCCAGCATATTGATTTGGTTCCCAGACTACAGATCTAAAATCTATCCTGAAACGAACAACGAGATCCATAACAACATCTAGATTTAAGCAATAAATAGCAAGGAAAATAAGATACGTACCGAAGACGGTGTTGATAGGGTTCATGGCAACCTGATTCTTAGCAGCATCACCAATCAACCGCTCGGAGTCGGTGAAGGCGACGTATGATGGGGTTGTCCTGTTACCTTGATCATTAGCAATGATCTCAACACGGTCGTGTTGCCATACTCCGACGCAAGAGTACGTCGTACCAAGATCGATTCCGATCGCTGGACCTTCTCCTTTACCCGACATTTTTTGAATCGGAAGATTTAACTACTAGAGATCGAAAAAACAGAAAGACTAAGAAATTGAAAGAGAGGGCGGCTAGGGTTTTCCTTTGCTTCGTAAGCAACAAGGGTGGAAGAGAAATCTTTATATAGAGTTATGGCGTGAGACTTGATTTTGATCCAACGGTCACAGATAGGTTTGCAGAATCCAGATCTGAGGCGCCAGGCTGTTTAAAAAGCTTCGAGAATGTTCGATCGGAAAACCCTAGTTGTCCACGTTGGCATTTTATTGAATTTTGATTGGACTGTGAGAAAACTTGGTAACCAGTGAGTGAAGCGTATTTTTATTGGTTTCTCTCTCTTCCACGTGCAAGTTGCAATATACAAAGTATCTTCCCGAAGATTCGGATCTTAAATTTCCTGATTTGAATTTCATTGTGGTAATTAGGAGAGTTAGTTACGATTTTAGTTCTATTCAAGCTTCTTTTTCCTTCTTAATCATTATTTTAGAATCATTAATTTATAAAGTAAATTTTTAAACAGATATATTAAATGATTATGTGTATTATAAATTAATAATATGTGTCCGTTACATGATTTCTTCTATAATTTTAGAAATATGATATTAAATTTCAAATATTTTGTATTCTGGATTATAATAGTTCAATGTCCAAATATTTTATCCCAAATTTTCAGAATTTTGAATCGGTCCTAATATTACAAGGTTTGGGTCCAAAACAAAATTGCAACCCATTAGAATTATCAATTTGGGTTAAAATACGTGGTGCCTCGGCCTGTTCCTAAAAACAAGATTAAGATTAGAGGATCGTAGTTTGATATATAAGTCGGAAAAAAGTACTTTTAGCCATTTTAGACCCATAAAGTTTTTTTCTCATGTATCATTTCTGGATCAACCAAACCAATGATGTTTAACTGCCCAGTCATATCAAAAAATTAGATGACTTTCTTGAACAAAACTTTGTTGAGCAAAACTCGAGTTCTAATGTTATATGTAAACAACTCAGGCAAACCTACACAAATTCAATTAATCTCATAAATCAAAGCATCGAGAGATTGTTTACATGCTCGAGATCTATAATTGAATTAGGTTTATTGTTGGATGAAGTGCATCATTGATATTGACCCATCTATGCGCTTTAGAGTTTCGGATTGATTGAATTAGGTTTGATACGTTAATAACTCCTTTATTGTATTTAAATTTAATATACTATAAAGACAAGTTTTACAAACGATGTAAAAATCAAATACAATGTTATAAATATCAAATACAATGTAAATATCATATACACCTCCATGGTTTACTATATCGCGTTTGTTTGTGGTTGGGAAGGGATTCGATCTTAAGTCTCGAGTGTTACAATATGTAATCTTAATCACTGAACTACAGTCAATTAAATTTTAGGGAGAATTTTCTCAATAACCCAAAAATCACTTTTAATTTGGGAACTAATCCATGTTTTTTAGGGTTTTGCCAAATAACCCTTGGCTAAATTAAAGACCAAAAAGTTCGAGGTATTTACAACTTTGCCATTAATGAATTAATAAAAATAAAATATAATTAAATATAAAAATACTTTTATACCTTTCTTCTTCCTCAAATCATTTTTCTCCATTAACAACCTTTTTTCTCCATTAACAATCATTTTTCTCCATAAACTCTTTTCTTCTTCTTTCTTCTTCTTCTTTCTTCTTCTTTCTTCTTCTTTCTTCTTCAACCTTTTTTCTGCACGAGTCCATCGAAGTAAGCTTTCTGTTTTTTCGTTTTTCGTTTGGGTTGTGTATTAGGGTTTAGATTCATGGGTTTAAGTTATTTTAAGCTCGTTTAAGTTAGTTTTAAGTTTGTTTTCCGTTTTAAGTTCGTTTAAGCAAGATCTACGTTCGTTTTTCGTTTTTTCGTTCAGATTCTGGGTTTAGATCTGTTTT
>KE151514.1:201240-217544 GCA_000411095.1 Aethionema arabicum
ATAAAAATTCATCGACCTAGCTCAACGGGGATACAACAGAACCGGGAAAAAAAACAAGAGACGCAAAATTCACAGAGATCTATACGAAATAACACTACCAAATAAATCGTATTTAATTCCATAAACCCTACATCGATCCCGAAATCAAACACGAACCGGAATAACAAAATTACCTTCAGGAAATCGCGAGAAACAACCCCAGGAAGATAAAATACGCGACCAGTCGAGAACAATAGAAAAGAGAGAACGAGAGTGCCACAAATTCAAATTCTAAGCTCCATTGTCGTCGTAGCTTTTTTCCGTCTTCTTCATGACAGAGAAGAAACAAAGGGCAAAACCGTCATTCAATTATTCATTTTTATTTTTGTTTTTTTTTAAATTGAGGGCATTTTAGGTAACTCACTTATAATTTGACAAATCTAGAATATTTAAAAAACATAGGTTATATACCAAATTAAAATGGTTTTTTTATCACCCAATATAATTTCCTCTTTTCGTCTATCTAATTTAAAATTAATAAATAATTTAATCGTTGTTTGTCCTTTTTCTTTATCACTGCAACTACTTTAGCAATGGCTGAAACAAATCCATCTAATTACCGCTTCGTCGACTGTATCGTCATATACTCTCATCACTCTCATCTTATCCCCAAATTAAACCCTAAATTTCCTCTCCTCTTAAATCACTTGATTTCCCTAATCGAATTTAAACAAATTTCTCCGTAATTATCTTAGATCGAACTTTAGATCAAGCGGTTTACCTCTTTTTCTGGAAATCAAAATCCGTTGGGTTTTCGGGTATACTGCTTCGTGTTAGAGATGTCTGCTGGAGTTTGTGGTAAACGGGTCGGGTATGATGATTTTTTCGGATCTTCATCTTCCCCGACGAATAAGAGATCTAAGTGGTCAAGCTTTGGATCGCCGATCCGATCATCAGAAATCGGTTCTGGATCCGATGATCCGGTTTCAGTCTTGATCCAATTGTTCCCTACCATGGATCCTGAGGTTTGTTCATCTTTCTTAATTTAGTTTTACTTTCCATTTTTAACCGATCGAAACCGCTGCTAATACACTCTTATCATTTCCGTTTCCAATAGCTTTAGTTCGTCAGATTTCTTACATATATCTTCCACATATGCTGTCTATGTATTGATTTTGAGCGCAGAGGTGACAATTTCGTGTAGCCATTGATGAATTTCCGCGATTTTCTAATGTAAAAGAGAAATCTAGCTGAACATTCTGATCAAATCCCTAACTAACCAAATTAGTCTTTGTGTACTACTATGTGTTATTGAAATTAAGAACTGGAGATCATCTCCTAGGAGTTTGAATTGGTTATATTAACGTTCTGCTGCAAAATTCTTCTGGAATTCTTCGTTATATCTTCTGATTTATTGTTTTCTTGATTGGATTTGGAATTAGTTTGTGAGAAAGGTGTTTAGCTACAAGAACAACGTGTTTGAAGAGGCAAAGGAGAGTTTAAACTCAATTGTTTGCAATGAAGATTTCGATAGAACAGAAGCTGGCTTTTTGGATGGATGTAAATGGGTTGATTTGCTTGTAACCGATATGGCAAAGGCAATAAACATTGATGATATGAGACAACGTACTATGTTGATCTTAGAAACGTTAGAAAGAAGCATAAAGCATAACTCCAATACCTCAAACAAGGTAAATGACGACATTGATATGTTCTTTTTCCACCATTAAAATACTAAATGAGCTTATCTTTGCAGCTTGAATATGCATCGTTAAAGGAGAATGTACAGAGTTTGATCAACGATAACCAAATCTTGAAACGGGTCGTCGCAGTTCAACACCAACGAAGTTCAGAACAAGAAGAGAAATCCAAAGAAGTACAACACTTAAAAGGTGTGGTTGAGCAATACCAAGAACAACTTCATAAGCTAGAGGTAAAGTAACTCACAGAAACCGGTTTTGATCCATCAAACAATGGGGTTTAAGTCTAAATTCGATTGATTTTCCTCTGTTTTTGTTCTTATATGAATCAGCTAAGCAACTACGCCATGAAACTTCAGCTTCAAAGGTCACAACAACAGAGTTCTTTCCCTGGGAATTTGCCTCCAGACGTATACTAGAAGTGTTTATATATATATATATATACGTATAACATGTCTTTGGATAAGTTGTCTTTTGAGTAATGTCTTCTTATGTTTCTTACTTGCATACCGAAATATGAGTTTATTCTGTAATGCTTTAGTGTTTGCGTTGACTCGTTGACTTCGCTTATTTTGTACAAAGTTTTTGTAAGTCATAACTTAAGTTTTGGGATTTGGTTCATAACCATATCTTTCATATTGTGTTTTTTTAGTAGTCTTTTTCATTTTGTTTTTTTTTCATGTGAACCACAAAACCGGTTTCACTAATTCATTATATAGGTTATAAATTGATTTTACTAGCTAAAAAACAAATTAAATATAGTCTCCTACTGTTAAAATTCTCTAGATACCAGACGTTCTTTCATTTTGTTAAGATTTGTATTTATATTTTATAAGGATAATTTTATAGAAAAAAATCATAATTTTTTTTTCTTTCCACATCACAAAAATAATGTTTTAACATATATGAGCACACTAAAACAAATGTTACCTAAATCTTAATCTACTGTTTGAATTTATTGTAATGTTTATTATATTAATCCAAAGTCCATTAATCATAAGTGTGTGTTGTTTCTGAACCGGAAAATCCACAAGAAAAAAAGATTAACCAATGACACAAGCATAAGGGAAAGACCGGTTTTCCCAAACCGGATCACCTCTTCCGCGATCTGTTCCCCGCCAAACCATTTTGAGTCCCTTTGTTCTAATAAAGTTAAAACCCTAGGTTCTCTACCATTTTCGCGAAAATTCAAAAACTGTAAAATAGAGAAGCAGATCTCACGGATCTCATCTAGTCTGCTTAATTTCTCTGCTTGAATCGTTTTTCTGCTTAATGACTGAGTCAAATCTCGACGTTGACGGCGACGGAAAGAGTCGTTGCTTGTCGACATTCCGGAAAACAGTTAGTGAGCTCAGTGCATGTTATCTGATTTCGATTCTTCTGATATATACTTATCTTTGTTTTGCTTCTGGGTTTATTTTCTTAAGGTGATGCTGAAAGATTGGTGGCTGGTAAAGTGTACAAATGAATTCGAGGGAAAACGATTTGGTGTTGCTGGTATAGAGATAACGGCTTCCGCCGAGTAAGCGATGGTTTTCACTTCATTCTTTTCAAATTTGTTTTCTCAGAGATGATCTGGAAAAGTAGGTTTTGTGGTCTTTAGATTTTGATTCTGTTTACTGTTTTGCTTCATAGACGACGAGCAATGCGTGTGTTTACATCTTCGCCTATTATTAAAGCATATGATGTTTTCACACTCGAAACATCTGATGGAAACTGCATCATAATCCGAGGTTTTCTTAACAAGGAACGTGTTATACAAAGTGGATTTAACCCTGAGGTATCAATTGAGCTTAGAATACGTGTGAATCCATTTGCTTCTTTTCACTTTTCAATGCCATTATCTCTAATTTGTTCTCTATCCTTTAATTGATGATGGAGTGGACTTGTGTGTAGATTTCCCGTCATTTCGTCTTCGGATTTCCACCTTGTTGGGAACAAATCTGTAACGATTGTTTCGAAGGAAGAGATATCAATACTGAGACTTTGAAGATCGATAAAGGTTAGGGTCTCAGACAGCATCTTTAAGTGAATCTCTGTGTTTCCTGCTGCATTCAAATTCTAAGATTTCTCTTGTGGTTTACTTATACAGCTTTTTGCTCGGTTTTATCTCCATGTAAGAACAAGAAAACGAATATAGAGGATACTCCAGTCCAGAACAAAGATAAAAGTACTGTAAGTGAGATGAAAACTGCAGAGTTTAATGGTAAAGATACTCGTAGTAACGGTTCTAGAACGGGGGATAAGCAAATTGTAGGGAGAAAGTCTCAACGTCTGCAATCAAAATCAAGAAGAGTCGAGATTCCTACTACAAATGGAGATCATTCTAGTGAAGGTTTCAAAGAATCTAAAAGAGGAGTCGAGGAGAAACACGAAAGCGTAGCTATTGAAAATGATGTAACATCACCAGTGGGTACCGATAGCGTTCATAAAGTAACAAGTAAGAGCGCAACTAAACGTCTGCAATCAAAAGCAAGTAGAGTGGTGATTCCTACTACAAATGGAGAGCATACTAGTGAAGGTTTCGAAGAATCTAAAAGAGGAGTCGAGGAGAAACACGAAAGCGTGGCTAATGAGAATGATGTAACATCACCAGTGGGTACAGATAGCGTTCATAAAGTAACAAGTAAGAGCGCAACTAGAGAATCATCACCAAGTACAGAACAGCAAAAGGGTAAACGTAAGGTAACAAGTGCCTTTCCACGTGCTCTTTTAAAAGACTTAGATAAGAGAAGCAAGTCAAGAAAGAAAGGAAAATCAGCCGTTAAAAGTGACATCAATGTAGAAGCATCAGCTGAGGAGAATTTATCCATGGGTAAAACAAAGAGGAAGATCGCCTTTGACATGGAGGTAACTAACATTTTAGTTTCGGAAAATCACGAATTCAGTACAGTGGTGTTATAGCTGATGCCTTCCTTGTTATGTGATGCAAAGGTAACACCTGTTAAAGAAGCAAAAAAACAAGATAACAACTTGGTCTCTCCTGAATCAGTAGGACAGAGACGATCAAGATCAGGTTAGTAGAGGCTATATAGATTATGTCTTTCTCAAAGGTTACATTTTTAACAGTTTCTAAACGGGTTTAGGTTTTGTTAATGTGTTTCAGGAAGGGTGCTTGTATCATCACTAGAGTTCTGGCGCAACCAAATTCCTGTCTATGATATGGTTTGTGATCTGATTCACAACAGAACAGAGTCTCTAACTAGTTTAACTCGATATCATCCACCACGTTTTTTCTGTGTTGTAGGATCGGAAACTGATACGCGTTCAGGAAGGTCATGACGTCACAACTCCATCCAAAGGTTTCTCCTAATTCTAAACCCTAAACCCTAAACCTACTTTTATTCAAAGTCTTTGTCCTCTTTTCGACAGGAAGGATCTAAATCTCGAAACCCAGGAAGATGAAAATCAGATTTTTCTGTGTATATTCGCGAAAAACCTTAACAGAGGGAGTACAATTTATGTTATTTTTTCTAATCCTGTAAAAAAGTTAACGTTTTGGGGTGTCAAAATGCTCCTGGCTCTCGGATCAGAGAGACATTTAGTACTTATTTAATGCTCTTCTAAGGCTTGTATAGTTAGTACTTGTTTTTTTGTTGATCAAATTGCTTCCTTCATCTACTCAAGGTAACAAAAGAGAGAAAATGAGATGGTGTTCGTAGGCGCAACACTTAAAAGAATTCGAGTTCCATGGTACACACTCTTTCTTCTCTTAACTCAACTACAAAAGCTAAAACACCCCACAGATGAAACCCAATGACACCAATCTAAAGATCATAGTGATACATAAACCAAATCATGCACTAAAGGAATAAAGGTTGGGTCTTGTTGTCAAACCATAATGGATTTACTTGTCATTTTAACTTGTTTCCATTGCCTCTTTGTGGTAGCTGTCCAGTTCAGCATCAAGGTCAGTAGCAGATATCTTTTCGTCACGTCCTCGTCCTCTACCACGACCACCTCCGCCTCCCCTAGCGCCCCGGCCATTGCCAAACCCGCCACGAGGCCGCCCCATAAAACCACCTCTTCCTCTGCTTCTGTTGAAATAACAAAACATCCAAAATAGTTAATAGGGCCAATAACTTTACCCAATCAGCTAACTCCTGTCGCACTCAAAGGCATCTCATCAAGATGCTAACTCAAGAACAACACATCGGTTTGATTAGTATACCCAAGAAGGTAATATCTATGTAGGACATTTTTGTCAAACCAAGTGTTTTGCGAGTAATCTAACTGAAAACAGCACAAACCTGTTGAAGTTTCCGTTGAAATTTCCATTATAGTTTCCATTAAAGTTCCCAAGTATCCCATTTGCAGGAAAAGATAGATGAGCTGGAGCAATAAGTTGAGGTACTGCAGCTGGTGCTGGTGCTTGTGCTGAAAGATTAGTTCCAACAATCTCGATCTTCATCAGCTTTCCATCTAATTGAACGTTATTGTAACGCTTCACAGCTGCTAAAGCATCACCACGCCGTGAAAATACAACCTCAGCAGTTCCCTAAAAGGCAGGTTTTTTGTTTTTCTAGCTTGATCAGTATAAGGTGATAATTTGAGAATAAACTTAGAAGCAATAGAAGCTTATCCTGTACCTTAGATCTTCCACTCCTATCATAGTGAATTCCATATCTCTTAAGGTCACCAACCTCAGAAAATAGCTCCTACAAACAAATTCAGCTCGTATAAATTCACAAAACCTTATTCCAAAGCCATAGATTTCATTGTTCTGTTTTCTTGTTGAAGCTATGACTTTCTACAGCGCATATAGAGAAATGAAGAGATGAGGCAAACCTTGATATCCTCGTTGGAGACACCGTAATCTAAGTTGGAAATGTATAGCTTAGTTCCAGTCTCGATTGATGAAGCACTTCCTGCCGATTGATGCCCAAAAGCCGCTGCCACACTCGCGTCTGTCGCAAATACATCATGCTGCCACGCCGCGTCTTGAACTTGTTGATGTGCCGGCTGTTGTTCGTCAAAGAAGAAACGAAAAGAGATCTCAACTTTTTTTTTTTCACAACCGACAAAAAACCCTAAAGAATCTCTGATCTGGAAGGAAGAGGTTAAGGAGATAAAAGCAATCGCTGACCCTTGAGTATGGAGCTGTTCTGTTTCCTACACGATTGGCGAAGCGGCGAGTGGGACCAGAACCGGAACTGGAACCACCAAATCCACGACCACCGCCATTACTACCTATGCTTCGGCCACGAGATCCCGTAGGTTTTCGGTTAGATTTGATGATATCGTCAAGTGACATATCCAAACCACCCGACATCTTCACCGGATCTTCTCTGTTTCTGAGATCAAGGAATCAAAAAGAGAGAGAGCAGCTAGGGTTTTGTTTCAGTTGAGAAATCAAAGAGAACAATAATTTCTAGTTATTATCTTCAGGTGAATTTCGATAAATGGCACATAAATTTATTATAACTCGCTTTTTGGCCCCAAACTCCTATAATTACAAACGAACCCATACATCTTAAAATGGGCCTTTGAGTATATTAACATAAATGGGCCTAAATTGGGCTCATCCACTTTATCATCAAGGATAGTTTTCTTCATCACTTAAACAATAAACTTAGAAAAAAGCACGTGGAGCTCACGCGTTACCAGCCGATCAGTGCATATATATACGTTAGTATCATCATTCATAAAATTTATTAATAAAAGGTCACTAAAAAATCTATATGGATTATCAATTTAACAATAGTGTTTTTTTAATCATTTTCTCTGTTAAAAAAACATATAGATTTTGTGGTGAGTATATAATTACATATTGTAGTTGATTAAGCAACTCGTTTAGTACTAAGTGACTTTGATTCAATAGCTCCTCTCTAGATGAAAGACGAGGGTTCGAATAGTTTGAAAGAGATGTTTAAATGTAAATTTATACACCGTTTGATCCTGATTTAAAAAAGACGTAGAAATATAATAGATTAAAGTATGCAAGATCCAAACTTTCTCGGATAAAAAAAAGTCAACTAGTTTGGTTATTGTGAATTTATGAGGGCGTGGTCGGTCACATCGTGTGTCTAATGCCATGACCGGTCATGTGCCAACCGGCGCTCGCAAATTTGGACAGAACCGCGTAGACTATAATAAGTAATAGTAAATGCATTCACTGTTCATATACTACTCTCATTAATATCTGTATATATATACATATTTATATTCATCTAGATCAAGCTATGTAACAGAGTTGTTAAATGAAATAAAAACTATATAATATATAAGCGGTTATATGATTTTTAATTTTAGATAATGGATTGGACGTAGCACAGTGTTGCAGGTCAGTTTCACGATATAGTAATAATAACCACAATAACTATGATGATAATAAATTGTGAAACACAACAATTTTTTTGTAGATACTCAGAAAAAAAGTTATAAGCAAGTTGAATGTTATAACATTATGTTTTAATTTGTAAATCGTAACATAGTAGTGAAATAATTATACTATAATAATTGTAACTAATAAATTAATTAAATAAAATTAATATATGCCGCTCATTTTTCAATATACCGAACTTTAAACATTACTATTTACTGCAAAAATAATTATAAATAATAAACTAATACTGTCAACTACCAATTCAACTAGTAGCTTTTGATATTTGAAATTAACAACTTTGAAATATAAAATTAGGTATCATTAATACTAATAAACTTGACATTAATCTCGATTAATTAATTTATATGTAAAGTGGTGTGTGTACTAATATGTCAATCTACCACCTAACTAAAACTTAGCAATTAATTTCACAAAACTATAAAATAAAAATAAAATAAAAATCCGAATCTCTTGGTTAGATTCTCTGAACTTATAAGAAGCTAACGGTAAGATAAAGCAACAGTCTGTCTATAATAATATTTAATTCCCCTATATAAATATCAAATTGCTTTATCTATAAATAGATCATGTTTTAATTTACTGCTGGGTCAATAATAAACTAATTAAAACTAGGAAATTTAATGAAAGTGGGTTTGTATTCTACTGTGCCCATCTCGTTCTTATATTATATAAAAAAATATTCAGTAAACTCATAAAATATTTAAATAATTAAACTATATTTTTTTTTCATATATATTAAAGGCAAAAAAAAAATAACAGAGATCAAATTATAAAAAAAAATTTCATATAAGATTTACAATACTAACATATTTAAGTATGTATTTAACTATCATTGATGCCATTGACAAATAATAATGTTAGTTTAGTTATCGTTGATGAACGGTTATAGAGTCATGTTTGTTTATTTATTCCCCGTTTGGCGACATATTTTAGTGATAAAGTTTCGATGCTAATGATATGTAGAATTTAAATTTGTGAAGCTTAAACCTTCGTCGTTGAATTTTGTCATCGTCAACAAATATATTTAACGACAAAACTGATGAACAAACCGTGGTACTGACAACAACAAAACAAACATAAATTTTTATCGTTGTTTCTTGAAGATAATGAGTTAAAACATGTGAATAGAAAAGATGAAGATGTCAAGTAGAAGTAGTTTAACACTAGTTGAGCATTTGTTCTTTTTCTTAAGTAACCAACAACTTCTCACCAACCTTTCATTAATTATTTGCTTAATTTCTTTATTTCTTTAATTCGCAATCCCCAAATATTGCTTAGCTGCTATTATTCATGTTAAAATATCAATATCATAGGAGTATATTTTATGTTGCACTACATATCACTTTATAGCTACCCTAAACTCTAAAAGAAACTCGAGCCATTAAAAAATGATGCAAAAATATCACAAATAATTTGTTTGTTAACAATAAATATTTTTATATATTTGATAGTGAACTTAAAAAATATTACAGAAATGTTTACACGACCAAGTCTGCGAACAATCGCTATGTTTTTCTCACGATCAAAAAAAAAATGATTATCGTAATAATAGTAAAATATGTTTAAAATTACACAAAATAATATATTTTTTTCTCTCAAAATAATCTTATTTAACTAAATACCATATTTAACATTTATCATAAACTTACATTTCCTCTCGTATTTCCCTAATTTGAAACAATTTTTAATTTTATTAAATTCTTGGTCAACTTGTCCATCACCCAAAAAAACTCAACAAAATATAATATATTTGAGTTTATAAATAGTTATAGATATGGTATAGTTATGGATGGGCATGAGCGTGATGTACATTTACTATTCATATAATATATAATATGGGATTCACATCATAATGTCTACTTAACTATAAAGTACCAATAACACCATTTACTACTCTCTTCTCTTCTCCTTATATATAAATACACACATCATTCTCCTACACTTCTATCACTTACATTCCCTCTCTCTCCTCTCTCTCTCCTCTCTTTCTCTCTCCTCAAATGGGTTTATACTCACTAATCACAGGAAAGAGAGGTGCAAGTGGGTTTGGTTCAGCTTCAACTGCAGAAGAAGTTACTCATGGAATTGATGCAACTCATCTCACAGCAATCATCACTGGTCTGGTCTCTGGTCCATTAAACCTAATCATATACTATATGATATTATATATTCATTATATATGTTTCTATATATCATCACAGGAGGGACAGGAGGGATTGGTATGGAGACAGCAAGAGTGTTAGCTAAAAGAGGTGCACATGTTGTAATTGGTGCACGTAACATGGGAACTGCAAATACAGTTAAAACACAGATTCTAAGACAAAACTCAAAAGCAAGACTTACTATTCTTCATTTGGATCTTTCTTCATTTGCATCTATTAAAGATTTTGCTCGTGACTTTCATGCTCTTAAGCTTCCTCTTCATCTCCTTATGTAAGTTAACCCTCTCCTTTGATTCCTGTATTTTTTTCAGACATTGAATTTGGAGTTAATTAAAATGGTGTTTTTTTGTTTGTAGAAACAATGCAGGAATCATGTTTTGTCCATATCAACTTTCTCAAGATGGGATTGAATCGCAGTTTGCTACGAATCATTTAGGTAAATGAAGAGAATATCGCTATTTTAGACCCTCAACTATTTTTTTTAGTGGAAAAAACTTGAAAATGGTTTTTTAAAAACCCGAATTTTGATAACTAAGAATTGTTACTTTAAACCTTAATAACCGAGTTTTTTTTTAACTGAAATCAAATTTAAACTTGAAATTTCTAGTATAATTAATCCAAATTTGAATTATATTTTTTTTGGTTAAATTTTGTCTTCAAAGTTTAATTTTGATTTAAAAAATCCAGTAAAGTGAAAAAAAATCTCATTATCAAAATTTATGGTTTAAAATACCATTTTCATAATTGAGACTTTTTTTTCCCCAACAAAAATAATCAAGGACCATAATCTCGTAAATAAACTATAATCTCGTAAATACCATAATCTCGTAAATAAACTATAAAGTTGTGATCTTTTTTTTTTGGATTTGAGTTTTAAATTGTTGAAAGTCAATGTTTTTACAGGTCACTTTCTGTTGACAAACTTGTTACTGGACACTATGAAGAACACAGCTAAAACCAGTGGTGTTGAAGGAAGGATTTTGAATTTATCATCTGTAGCTCATATCTATACTTATAAAGAAGGAATTCAATTCGAAAGCATCAATGATATTTGCAGGTACCTGTTCTATTTACCCCTCAAGAGATTTGCTTGTAATCTTTAGCTAGAATCTGCAGCAGTTATGTAAATCTCTGAACATCAATCTCTTTCAGCTACTCGGATAAAAAAGCTTACGGGCAATCAAAACTAGCCAACATATTGCACGCAAACGAGCTCTCTCGCCGACTTCAGGTCATCATTCAAACATCTCCTACACACAAAAACACATAGATCACAGATTCATAACACTTAGAAAACTCAAAAATCTTTTGTTTTTTTAGGAAGAAGGAATAAACATAACAGTGAATTCAGTTCATCCTGGTCTCATCCTCACTAATCTCTTCCAACACACAGCTCTTTTGATGAGTATAGATCCTATCTTTTTTAATCACTCTCTGTATTCTTTAGTCTCTTTCTTCTAAATTTGTACTTTCATTTTTTGCAGGGTTCTTGAGACTCTTCAGTTTCTACCTGTGGAAGAACATACCTCAGGTACTATACTAAACACTAATAAGACTCCATCCAACACTTATTGGAACACAACTCATATAGGTTAAGATTTAAGAGAACAGAATTGTGATAGATGAATGTTTTTGTTTGACAGGGAGCAGCTACAACATGTTATGTTGCTCTAGAACCAAGTTTAAAGGGAGTAACAGGAAAGTACTTTGCAGATTGCAATGAAGTTAACCCAAGTAGATTAGCCAGAGATGAAACTTTGGCACACAAACTCTGGGATTTCAGCATTAAGTTAATTAACTCAGTTTCTAAGAAGAACTACTTAGGTTTTGAGGAAACCAGTAAAATTAACTAAGCTGTTCTTGTTGTTTTCTAATGTGATGTACTTTGTTTCTTTCCACCCTATATATTATATGGCAAATTATGATTCTCCTTGCAAAAAGATTTATCACAATTGAATATGTAACATTATTAAAATGTTCAGTTCACAGTATGAACACATTAGGGTTCTTCATCACTAGATTATCCATCGTAAATCATCAATTTCACTATTCTAAGATCTAAAAACCGACAACGATAAGCCTGCAGGGTGCATCGATTTGCAGAGGATAATCAATGATACCTCTCAAGTCTCAACAGTGTTGATTTATGGTACCGGTATCACATGGCCCACTCATAAGTCATAACTAGTAGTTCCTATCTAACTCGTATGAAATCGAATGAAAGCGAAAGAAAACGGAGAAACTAATAAGCAATATCTATCACCTTATTGATGATATTTCCAGGATCTAATCGGAAATTTCGGCGAGGAAGATGAACGAAACAGAGATTGCGAGACGAGGACATAAAAATCTTGTAGCTCTTACGGCGCTCTCTACCTTCCGATCCTCCTTGTCGGAGACCGACGAAGCCTCACCGTATTCAAATGCAACGAATCAACAGTCTCTACTCAACCGCTTCGTTGCTGTTCAGCTCCGGGGAGGAATCACCGGCCGTTACGGAGGGTAAAAAGGGATCAAAAAAGATGGAGAGGGCCGGTTTACTAATGTCTCAATTGAATTCGGCTTATTTCGGTTTAAAGTGAAACCAATTTAAATGAGATGGACCGTGAATTCTGTATTGGAAATAGTTGGGCTGGGCCCATAATGTATTGGGTAGACCAAAATCCATAATAATTGCTCCAAAATTAAAAATTATCGTAAGATATAAGGTCATCTCTTAGCCTAATTTTTTTAAATAAAAAAAAATAAAATAAATGAAAAAATAATGGAGTTGCTTAGCATAATTGCTTAGATAAGCAATTTAAGGATCGAAGTTTTAACTGTTTAGTAGAGCTGTCCATTTATAAATGATTTAGCTATTTAATATAAAATAAAAAATTAATTATTTATTTAAATAATAATATTTTATTATTAAGCAACTTATAAACTGTTGGAGTTGCTCTAATAAACTAAAATAATTTAATTAAATCAAACGATTCACGTTTATAATAATAGTAATAATTTTATAATTATTTCTTAACTTAGTATTTTAACAATACTTTTGGTCAAGTAGCGAGAATATTAAAAATTCAATTCGAAAATTAAAAAAGAATTATAAATATAATGGATTGAATTGAAATTATTATTTTTTATTATATAAAAAAAAATAGAACTCTTGGAGATCTGTTCCTTAATTTACTCTTTTTTTACCTTTATTCACTCATTGGAGGAGTAAAAGAGATGGTTATTATTCTTGTTGACCAAATTTCTTTTATAAGAAAAATATATTTAACTATTTTATGTGGAAGGAGATAAATTATTGGATAGAGACAAAATTATGGGTGATTGCAAGTTGCAAGTACAAAGTGTATTTTTTATATTTTCACATGGTAAATGTGATTTTTTTCAGGACTAATATTATCTAACTAAAATTTTTAAATTCGATCCAAGATCCAATCCATTTTCGTGGTGTAAAAATAATAATTGAACAAAAAAATCAAAATGAAGAAATTTTTTTTTTCTCAAGTGATCCGATTCTCCTTTTGCTATCATAAATTTATTAAATTTATTTTCACAATATTATAATATGTTATGGGAAACATCGACAAAATCTTGTCCCATGCATGATCTAGTTTCTCCCGAGAAAATTGGATCACAATTTAATTATTTTAATAGTTTTTTAGATTTTTTTATTTACTGAAGAACAAAAATATCACAATCTCTAAGTTTTGGCAATATCTTCCAAATTATTGAAACCACAAAGTCACCATTTTGATTTAATAATTTTTTTTTCTGTAAAAAAAGAGACACATTCCAAGTTTTATAGATATGAATCATATGATATATAGTTATAAATAAAGTACTGGAATTTTTTTATTCGATGGTGTAAATTTTGACTACTAATTTCTAACCGAAAACCAAATTAAACTGGGGAATTGTGTCAAATGGTAATATAGATTCCATTAACAGTATAGTATTCCTAAAAGATAAATTTATAAATGATTTCTTGTTTTTAAAAGAAAAATGTTACAAAAATCTATAATAATACGGAAATTTTATTCAGAAGAATTATTTTATTTAAATTAATTTTGTGTACAAATAAGGAAGTAAGGTTTCAGTGCAGAGAGGACTTTGGTCAAACATGTACTAAATTTTATACATCCACACACATAAAACAAACAAAAAATTATATATATATATATATATTGATAATATATCAAGTGTCATTTAATTCTTTGATGATTCTATTTCTTGGTCAAACGAATATTGATGATACTCATTTTTTTTTGTATAAAATTGTTTTAATTGTGATGCTAATTGTTTTATACAAAAACCGTTTAATATTCAAAACCGCAATATAACAATTTTATTTTAAAAAAATATTGCAGAAACATTAAAACAAAATTAGGTAAAATTATTAAAATAGTGATTAAATCTGCTAATTAAAGTTAAATACCGAAATTTACTTAAAATTACATTATGTTGGTCAACATAGACGTTCAAAATGATATTAAATTTTAGTTTTCTATGTATTTCAAATGAATCTAAGTTTTAAGTTCATAATTATCTGATTATAAAAATCATTCGATAATTAATAAACAATCATTGTTTTCATTTTCCGTGAGAGTGTAACTTCATATTGTGTCAAATTTTCGTATATATTGTATACATGTGAAATTACTTGTTATGGTTGTATATTATTTTTTTTTATTTCTCATTATAATCAAACTTATATATATATATATATATATGTTTAATAGCTTGTTTTTGCTAAATTATAATATATTTAAAATACATAAATCTATAGTAAATTAAAACGTAAAATATCCTAATGCTTTCACAAAATAAAAAATTTATTTGTTAACATCAAACAAAAAGCCATAACATTTAATTTTTTTCCACGAACATGTTTATTTATTACAAAAAAATAAAAGATGGGGAAAAAACAAAAATAAAAAATAAAATCTAACATGTGATTAGAATGTGTAAATTGATGTAGATAAAAAGAAACACCTATTAATTACACATGATCAATACATAATTGACTCTTAAATAGTAATACTAAATATTATAATATTATTATTAATTTATTGGTCTATTAGATATTTAAATATTAGTGTTTTTAGTACTTCAATGCCTTTTACATCTTTCAATATAGAAGGAAGACCCACGAATCTCTCGGTCAACCTCAAAAAACGTCGGGGGATTTGCAAAAATGCCCTCATTCAAACTTTTTTTGCAAATATGCCTTAATCATGTATTTTTTGCAAAAATGCCCTAACATTATACCCAACATTATAAGTGGTATACCCTCAGACTTTATGAAAAATTTGGAAAAATGTATTCAATTAGGACATTTTGCATAATTGATTTTTAAAAAATTTATTCATTCAAGTATTTTTTGCAAAAATATCATAACAATAGACCCAAGGGTATAATTGGTAAACCTAACCAAAATGACACATTTGCAAAAAATGCTTGAATTAGAGCATTTTAGGTAATTCCTCAAAAAGGTCCGTAACATGTAAACTTCTTTACCCAAAAATAATTATTTTATTTTCTAATCTTGCAATTATTCTAATAAAGTAACAAAAATCAAATTTTAATTTAGTTAATCCTAATGAATTATCCAATTCATTCATTATTACAATTTTAATATTGCCTCCCTAATTTTTTCATTTCACGTAACAAAATAAATACGAAATTAAGCTTGATTCATAACAATGTAATAGCGGATAAATAAAAACAAATTGCGATAATTAAACAAAAGGCTTAAACTTTTTAATCTTGTAACTATTCTAAAAATTTAACGAAAATCAAATCTTAGGTTAGTTACTCCTAATGAATTATCCAATTTATTAATTAACACAAATTTTATGTTGCCTCCCTCAATTTTTCATTTCACGTAACAAAATAAAGACGAAATTTAGATTAATTCATAATTATATAATAGCAGATAAATAAACACAAAATCCGATTAATTAAACAAACAAAAAGATTTTAATTTAAGCTTATGAAAATTTTAAAAAAGGAGCAAACTTTAATTTAATACAAAAAAAAAAGAAGAAATCAAGAAGCAGAAGCGTTGGTCTTGTGCTCTTTGCTTGCATTGTTGCCACGGTTAGTCGCCGGAGGAAC
>KE151514.1:225987-240484 GCA_000411095.1 Aethionema arabicum
AAGTATATACCTTTTAAAAATAGATTAATATTGGAATAGGATTAGACTTTTTTTAATTAAAAAAGAAGAATTATATATAAACATATACTTGCGGATCGTGTCCTGTTTATTTTAGATCTCAAATCTCTTGAATCTACCGTTGACTTTTTATTTGAATCAACAACCACTACCTACTAGATTGAAATCGTTTTAATTGTGATTTAAGTCCCATGTATTTCTAAATTACAAAGAGAATTATTATTAGTAGTTTGATTTGTAATTATTTTTAAAAAAAAATTTCCATGGTTTTGTATTTATCAATTTCAGTAGTTTCCATTTAAAATATTTAAATTTTCTCTTGTTTGTGTTGAAAAGCAATTTCATTTTAGAAGAAATTCGCTTCGATTCTACTATTTTTTGTAATATTTTGGTTCTAACATATTACATATATAAATAAAAAAGAGACATATATTATTAATAGTTTGATTTGTAATGTTTTGGTACTTACATATTCAC
Source organism: Aethionema arabicum (assembly GCA_000411095.1). Classification (NCBI taxonomy): domain Eukaryota; kingdom Viridiplantae; phylum Streptophyta; class Magnoliopsida; order Brassicales; family Brassicaceae; genus Aethionema; species Aethionema arabicum. Next base: position 226,483 of record KE151514.1, read on the forward strand.
ATACATAAGTGTAACATAACATACATAGATTAATATATACCTATAAATGGAGATATAACACTTGTTGTTTGGCTCGTTTAGAAAAAAGTTAGAGGTGGCTTTTGAGTGGGCTGCTTTTGATTAATATATTATAATAGCGACATCATTGTTTTTTTATTTATAATTAAATACTTAAAATATTTCTTTAATCTAGCTTAATTACAAATTTAATATTAAAAAACGACGATACTAGTTTTTGTCCAACACTACCAAACAAATTATTAATGGAAACAACTGTAATATGCTTTATTATTGACTTTAATTAAGAGCCGTTGATCTTAATATAGTTGTTTAAAAATGATTATATAGTTTAATTTTAATTCAAGCCATGAAAAAAACATCGCAGACATTAAAGAACTCTGATTTAAAAAAAAAGGAAAAAGAAAAAAGCAATAGAATTAACTATAAAAATAATTTGAGATAAGAAAAAGAATATTATTAAAAAAATAAAACAGAACTAAACGATAACGATGATTACGGTCAGAGATTAAAGTTTATACTACTAATTATATAAGTGGGCCCTACTTCACGTGGTAAACGGGACGGGACAGTGCCACGTAAGCAAGCAAAAACGATACATTGCCGTTACGAAAAATCTGGTGTAATCTCCTAACAGCCAATCATAAGGAAAAGCCCACGTGGGCTAATGGGTCCCATCATAAGCCCATTTGTACAAGTCAGCAACTGATCGCAGCAGAAAACCAGCACCCTGTTTAAATTAAGATAACAATTTTTTAATAAAAAATAATTGTTTTCCCACAAATTCACTATTTCTATTTTAGAGAATTTATTTTACGATTTATCAAGTTAAATTTTAATTTTTCATTCTAAGCTGAATTTAAAAATTCTTAACAAATTGCTAATTTACGGAGCGGATTTTAAAACAAATATTCAACTCAATTTTAAAAACAAATATTATGCTAAATTCAATTTTATTTAATTAATTCGCTTAGATTTATTTATTTAATTAATTCGCTTCTCTCCACATATTCAACTCAATTTTAAAACAAATATTATGCTAAACTAGTACTTTCTCCGTTTTTATTTTTGTTAAATGTCGTTTTATTTTCAAATTAAAATGTCGTTTTATCTAAAATAACATTTAAAATTAAATGTTATTTTAGATTTTTGAGGTAACTTAAATAAGTAAATATCAATTATATATTTATTATTAAATATTAAAAAAAAATTATCATAATAAATTTGATAAATACTTATAATAAATAAAATTATTTTAGATAAATTATAAAATTCATTAAACTGTATAAAAAATTTTAAAACAACATTTAAAATGAAACTAAGAGAGAAATAAGTCATAATTCTCTCTCAATTTTTATGTACTCGATTTGAGTTTAACAAACAAAACATTATAAATTTTAAAAACAAAGCAAAAAAGTAAACAAACCCTGTCCACTATATACGTCATTTAATAATAAAAAAAATATCGTTTTCAATTTATTTATCAAGATATTTATTACATTATAAAATATATAAATGTCCCTCCATTTTCAACTTAATTCTTATAGTGTTTTACATTTTTTTCTCTTTTTCCTCTCCACCTTCATCATCTCTGTGTGATCATGAGTGATCATAAGAACAATAGCTCAACAGCATCTTATATCCACCTGGTAAATAATTAATATTAACAAAATTAAATTTCATATTAATTTATATATTTTATATTAAAAATGGATGAATAATTTCGTGTAGGTACATCATTTGATAGAGGAATGTATAGTGTTTAACATGGGAAGAGAAGAGTGTAAAGAAGCTTTGTTAAAACATGCGAAGATTAAACCGATAATAACCGAAACAGTGTGGAAAGAGTTAGAGAAAGAAAACAAAGATTTCTTTGAAGCTTATGAAAGAAGAAGAGAAAGTATTATACCAACTGAGAAAGAGACAGCTCGACATATTCAAGATTTGCTTTCAAGAACTTCAATTTAATGTACAAAATCTCTTTATTTTCAGTTATATATATTTTTAGTTCTTTGTACTTTCTGATCGGGTTGATTAGTTTTCTTTTATAATTATTTTTTAAATAAAATATTTGATCATATGATCGTTTTATGATATATATTTTTTTGCCAAGTGATCATTTTTTTTTATATATAGTCGTGTTTACCATATAATTGAAGTTATACATATATATGATTTAATTTTTAATATAATTTAAAATTATGGTACTTTGAATTTTAAGTAAAGTAATTTAATTTTTGATAAGCTGATTATTAAAATTTAATCCATGATAACCATATTTTTTTAAAACAAAAATTCTAACTCTAAGCAAAAAAAACAATTTAATCATAAAACTAAGATCTAAATATAATTGGAAGTTGGTTTAATTAAGTTGTAATTTACGTTTAATTTGGTCATGAACTTTAAAAATTTTAAAAAATTATGAATTATCGAAATGGTTTTTTTTTCCAACTAAAATCGTTTAGAGATTAATCTCAAATAATTTTTTTTTAATATGATTTTAATTTTGAATTAATAGTAAATAAAATTATTTCACGAGCATATAGAAACATTTTCGATTTTCTAAATTAAATATATTTTTTTTTCAAACGTGATTTTAGTTTTTAGTTAATAGTTAATAGTTAAATGGTAAATAAAAAAACTATTTTTCTATTGTAGTACATACAATAAAACATTTATTATTTTAGTTTTTCAAAAAAATGGTAATGAAAATAATAAATTTGGTTTTATTATTAATAATTTGGATCGAATAACGTGATTCTTGAAGATGAAATCTATCTAGTTGAGGTAGATTCTTTTTCTCGACAGAAATCGAATGGCTGAGAAGGCACGTGGAGGACACGTGTAAGCACGTGGGAATGTTGTGGTGGCAATACATAGGATTGCGTGTTAGGATTTGGTCTTCACTTCTCCTGCCTTTTAACTTTCGTCATTTTCTCGACGACACTTTCATTTTCATTTTTATTTTTATTTTTACTTTTATTTTTTTAAAAATTTTATTACAATTTCGGTTTATTAATTGGACCTCCCAATCCAATTTTTTGGATTATTATTTTTTATGTTTGTTTTCTTGTTTGATCTGAATAATATAAACCAAGAAAACTAGGAGCCTTCTTTGATTTGTTATTCCACTTTTGGAATGAAATCAATAGAGAAAATATTAAGCTTAAGTATTTATTTTAAATTTAATTATCGCGTTAAATTTATTACTATTGATTTTTTTTCTTCATAATTGTCATGTAATTCTTATAACATTCAAAAATTTATTTAATAAACGAAGATTATGGTCAACACTCAGATTTTTTATCCCCAAAATATTAAACATCGATTTAATGTATTTAATTTACATTTCAGCTAATAAAACTGATTTATAAATAAAATACAAAAAAATAAATCACGCATATTTTATTTAGCAAAATTTACATTCGTTAGAGATATTTTTTTAAACGTTATTAAAATATATTTGTTCCAATTTTTTTGGGTCTAATTATGAACAAATACAAAATAATACTACATACTAATAAAGTAGGTTACTTTTACAAAATTAACCAAAATCAACTAAATGATATTGTACCAATTGGACCTACAAGTCTACAACTAACCCAAGTAAACCAAGATATTAAATTGTAATTATAATTTGGGGGAATTGCAAAAATGTCATCATTCAAGTTTTTTTTGCAAAAATATCCTAATCATGTATTTTCTATAAAAATACTCTGACATTATACCCAACATTATAAGTGGTATACCTACATCCTTTATAAAAAATTTGGAAAAATGTATTCAATTAGGACATTTTGCATAATTGATTTTTAGAAAATTTCTTCATTCAAACATTTTTTGCAAAAATATCATAACAATAGACCCAAGGTATAATTGGTAAACCCTACAAAAATGACACATTTGCAAAAAATGTTTGAATTAAAGTATTTTAAGTAATTCCTCTTATAATTTTCATCTCGAACTCCTTTTAAATCACATTTTATTTGTTCAAAATTTTTTTTAATTAATTGACATTATTGTTATATGCTTTTTTTTTTTAACTCAATTGTTATATATGCCTTTTGCGTTTAGTTTTTTTTGTTGTTGCAATTTATAATAACTGATAAATTTACAAGTACAAGCATATGATTCGTTTGCCAAATTTATTAAAGACAAACAAATACCTAAACATGAAAGTCAAGTACTTTTGTTTCTGCAAAACAGATATTCGAATTCTAATGCATTAAAAAAAATAGACAAATAAAATAAATCAAAAAACGACCAAACAAGAAAACGATAGGTTCAAAAATGACATAACGTACTTTAGAAATAAAATAAATTAAAAAAAAAACAATGTCACGTAGTTCCAATCTCTTTGGCATGCACTTTAAATTAGATGCATTTTTATTTTATTTTTGTTATAAAAATTTATAAATAAAAGTTTCCAACGGTCTAGTTTTATTTGCGTATTCTTCTTCTCACATACTTCTTCTCACGTTAACATCTAAAAGTGGTCAATAAATCATAGTTTTAATTATTATGAAAGAATCCTTTTTTTTAAGCATAGCCACAAGTTCGTTAATATAAGACGAATGAGAGATTCAACGAACAAATCATCAAATGATGATTTATCAAAAGAATCTACGGTTTTAAATGCTGACCAATTAAATAAATTAAAGTAAAATCAAGAAAAATGGATAAACTGCCAACATTGTCAATTTAAAGGGCTTTCAAAAGTAATTGATTTTTTTTTATAAAATAAAAATAATGGAATATCACATACATATATTGGAACTCGGTAGTCTAATGATTGTAAATATATAGTTCATTCTGATTATTTATTCGGATCCAAATTCAGTACAACGAGATATTGCATTTAATTTATCTTTCAACGACCTGTAGTTCATATAATCAATTAATAAGACCGTTTCGTGATTCATACGAAAAAATATAACATACTTTTTTTATTTATATTATAATTAATAAAGTACGGCGACATTTATCTTCTTTTAGAAAAATAAAAAATCAAAATATTATACGCATTGTCATATTATGTAGTCAACCCCTTTTTGTTTGTTTAGTTTATAAATTATATTAATATAAAGTTTTTAACCAATAGATTACAAAATCGATCTGAAAAACAAATAAGTGATTTTATTCTTACTGTTTTTTTTTTTGCTTTTTGCTAGAATGATACAATCTTTAGTAAAGACTATAAATATATTAATTGAAATTATTTTATTGATGTAACAGCTTTCCTGCATACAATTTTTGTTGTTGTTGAAATTACTAAGAATGTAAGAGACGAATCTTGTATACACTTCGGTATTTGAACATACCTATACTAAGCCCATTAATACAATTAAGCCCATTAAGCCCACTAAGGGATAGATTAACCCATTAATGTTTAAAATATCTTGCGGTTATTTATTGAATAAAAGCCCAAAATGAAACATTGGCGTCTCTGATTACAATATTTTCCGCTTTGACGAAAAAACAGGAGAAATGTCGTGACAGGACGAGGATGCAGAGCTCGAGAATCACATGGCAAATCAACTAATGTAAGCTCTTCAACCATTGATGAAATCAAATTCGAATTCCAGAATAGCCTATTGTAATCCCCAAATTACATACCGAAGGTTCCGTTTTCGTGTCCAAGCTTATCACTAGTTAGTTATTGCTTACTCCGATTCAGTCGTATCTAGGATCAGATTGGTGATGAACAGACGCAAGGATAAGTAACCGAAGAAACAATTTCGCGATTTCATGCTATAGATTGCGCAGATTAGGGTTGCAGAAGGAAACTCCGTTTAACAAATGGTTAGAGAATAGAGATGGTGCGCCGGCCATATGAATGTCTAGGTCTGATATACGATTTGATGAAGAATTAAGACGAAACAGAGAACGAAATAGAATAGTTGCACAGACTTGAGTTGGAGAATCATCCTCTGTTGAGGCCAATGTGCTTATTATGAAGAAGAACAGGTAACTGTGGTTTAATTGAATGGATGCTTAAATGTTGCTGTTTATATATGAACATCATCCTCAAGTGGCCATGAAATTGAAGCTTACATGTTTTAGTTTTGACTTTTGTGGGTGATTCAAACTCTGTGTGAGAATCATTTGGATAACAAAGATGTTGATTGCTTCAAACTTACATAGATTGCATGTTAACAGTTTACATATATCCATATCTGGATATTAATACAGACGATTATTCTATTTATATCCGTCTATTTTACCTCCATTATAGATAGAAAATCTTACAAAAGACTCAAAACATAGTCTCACTTTTCCTTGCTTAAGTTGCAGTTTATGGAACTTCTTGAGGCGTTTCAGACCGGACCAAACCCTTGCGTGCTGAGAGGACTTGTGGTGCATTTGCATGAGGATCCTTGAAAAAGGTGTGTGGTGGGGGACCTCTAGGTGGAGGATCATCTGGACCCCTAGGTGAAGGCCCTGACCGGAGCATACCCTTTAAGCTTTGTGTTGATGGTGGGGGACTTCTAGGTGGTGGATCATCTGAACCCCTAGGTGAAGGTCCAGACCGGAGCATACCCTTTATGCTTTGTGCTGATGGTGCTTGAGCTCGGTTAGCCTCGGTACTACCAGGTGTGGGTCCAGCTTGAACCGGAGTGTGATCAATGGTAGCAAGAACACAAGCAAAGAAGAGAGCAAAGGAGATCACAAGAAGTGAAGTAAGTGTCGCCATCACAAGGCTAGTTTGTGAATTGAATACAAAACACAATATGAGTGAGTTTTGTTATGGTTTAGTGTTTATATATATATATTGTAAGAAAGTGTCAGCTTCTGTTCAAGAAGATAAAAGTAGTTGAGAGCATAGAACTGATCACAGCTTCTGTTCAACGCAAACTAAAATCTTGAAAACACTTGTTGTTCAAGAGTTAACAAGTGTTGGAATATCTCTGTTCAAGATTTGTCTACACCTCGATAACATAATACCAACCCCAAAGTCACTTGGGTTTTGAATATTATATTTTTGGGCCGTAAGAAGCCCATTAGTTTAATATAAGGCCCAGCTAAAAACTACGTCGTTTTACTCATGTCGGTATCTTTTTCTTTGTTTTATCTCTTTCCTCATCATTGCTGGTAGCTTCAGCTAGGGTTTTAGCGACTATGGCGTCTCTGGCTAAATTTCATTACACTGAGTCCCAAACGATAAATCTCCGTTTCAATGGCTACCGTCGATTTCAAATTAGACCTATATCTTACCGGATTCTAGAGAAGAAGCCTCGTACTCTTGTTATCAGAGCCTCTTCTTCATCGTCAAGCTCGAAATCGTCTCTGTTGAAATCCACTTGTGTAACCCTAACCGCAGCTGCTGCTTTATTCTCCGCTTCACTACACCTCGGCATCAAACCTGCCGCCGCTACTCAAATCGCGCCTCCTCCTTCCACGACGACGAATCGTTCTACCGAAGAAACCAGCGAAAGAGACGAAATCTCGTTGCGAGAAGAGGAAATCTCGCTCGAGAAGCATCTCGCTAGTCAACCAAACGATGTGGAAGCTCTTAAATCATTGATGAAAATCAAATTCCAGACTAAGAATCTCGAACAAGCGATTGAGATTCTAGATCGTTTAATCAAAATCGATCCTGAAGAACAAGAATGGCGAATTTTAAAAGCTCAAGCACAAACCTACGGAGGCGATATCGATTCAGCAACAAAAGGATTTGAAGAAATTCTAACTAAAGATCCATTATCTGTAGAAGCTTATCACGGCTTACTAATGGCTTCCTCCAATTCCGAATCTAAATTAACAGAGCTCGCGAGAAGAATCAGCGAAGCAATGGAGAAATGCAAGGTTGAGAACAAGAAGAAAGAGTTTCGAGATTTCTTGTTGTTGATTGCACAGATTAAGGTAATTGAAGGAAATCCAGTAGAAGCACTTAGGGTTTATGAGGAGTTAGTGAAAGATGAGCCTAGAGATTTTAGACCATATCTATGTCAAGGTTTGATATATACATTGATGAAGAAGAAAGATGAAGCTGAGAAGCAATTTGAGCAGTTTCGAAGATTGGTTCCAGAGAATCATCCATATAAAGAGTATTTTGATTCTAATGTGCTCAACACAAAGAAGCTTTTTGCTAAGAACATGGTAAACTAAGAACTTTGAATGCTTTTATAAAAATTGTGGAGGAATTATTGAGTTCTAGATTACATCTTTCTTAAGAAATGATTGAAAATAATATAAAATCTCAAAATTTGTCAAATTTAGTAATTGATCGTAATAAAGTTTGTGGATTGTTGAACACAAATGGAAATAAAAATAGAAAATAAAGAAAACAGAGGAAAATTGATTACTTTGAAATAATCTCAGGCCAAAACTGTGCGTTTTTAACTTTAGAAATGGTGTTAAGCACAGTTAACGGCGTTACGTCTCCCGTAACGGTTACTTTCTTTGCGGCGAAGTCAATGTTAAACGACGTTACCCCTGCATATGTTCACACAACCATTAACAGAGTTTTCTTTGCAGAAGTAAACAAAAAAACAGAGTGTTTTTGTATTTAAAAGTTAGATTATTGTATTTGTCGGAAAAAAAATTAATTATAATTTTTTAAATCTTCATTTTTTATTACTAGATTTTTTTTAAAAAAAATTCAAATTTTATTTTAGAAGTTAAAAGTTCAGGATTTAAAAAACTATTATGATACTTTGATGAATTTTTTCATCAATTCAAAATATAGTCTAAGAGTTACATATATTATGATAGCTAATTTATCATATAATTAAATATTTATTTGCATATCATTTAATCATACAAAAAATCCATGAAATTTTCAGCTTTAATTGTTACCTTTCATTTTAGAAAGATGTTTCTTAACTTTCCCTGCACAACCTTTGCAGTGAAGTGACACTCTCAAAACAACCACCTTCAAAAATAAACACAAAAATTAAACACAATAATCAGACATAAATTAAACTTAAAAACTTCGTTTTAGTCAGATACTTAACCTGATCCGACGATGCAGTTTTCTCCGGCGATCGTAGTGGCGGCGAAGGTGGAGGAGAAGGCGGCGGAGGAGGAGGTGGAGGAAGAAGAGAAGAAGAATTAAAATCCGGAGATAAAGAAACATCATTATCTTCAAAAGAACTCAAAGAAGTCGTTGGAGAAGCTTTTGTCGGTTCAGTAAACGGATGATCCGGCGACAAAACCGGGTCATAATCCAAAAACCCTTCAAAGAAATCAGGTTGCTTCTTTTCCAAGAAACAAGAAGAAGTAGAAGAAGAAGCATACTTTGAAGCGTTTATAACCACTCTTTCTTCTTCTCCGGTTATCTCCGGTTCAATTGGTATAGGAACCGGATCAGAATCCACAAAACCATCAAAGAAAACCGGGTTATTATTGTTATTTCCAAGTAAATATCTTGAAGAGCCTTGAGGTGTATCACTGCTAAAACAACCCATCGGTGACTTACCACTAACGTCACTGACATATCCTTTCTTGTTCTTCCTCTTTGTTACTCGTCTTTGATCACTAGTTTCAAGACTTAGTTTAGTTTTATGAGATATTGGTGAATTTTGATGAATAGAGGATGAGATTGATTTAGGGTTTGGAGACGGCGGAGGAGTGAATCTCCGGCCGTCGTGTATGATCGGATTGTGACGGTCGATGGCTCGACCACCGAGCCGGATTGAAGATGAAGAGGAAGGTTGGTCCATGGTTAAAGAGTAGATATGGGATATGATGTGTTAATGTATTATAACATATAGTTTCATGTATTAAATATGAGGACATGTTTTTTCTTTTTTTCTATCTTTTGTTGTGGGTAATAATGTAATATTCTTTTATTCGTTTCTATATTTGATTTACATTTATATATTAGATACAACTTTAATTAATTTCAATTATTATAAAGTATATAAATTTTAGATTTAGTTTTAAATTTGACCTGATTTTCCTTTTCAATATTATTTTTTTCTGAAATTATTTTTTAGGAGATTTTTTGAAAAATGATTTCGTCAATCTTTTAAAAAATTTCGATGTAGAAAAATGGTCAAAATTGCTCAATTTTTTCCTAAAGTCAAAAAATGATATAAGAAAATTTTAGTTTATTTGTATTCTTAACAAATTATTTTTAAGGTGTCAAATTAATGAAAAACAATTAGTTAAAATATTGATTTTTCCAATCAATTAATCAGGTGTCCAAAATATATTGTTTTCTTGTAGTTTTTAGATTGAATTTTTTTGTAGGATATAGATATTTTATATATATATATATGTATATAAACTTTTTAGGCCATCACTTATTGATATTTTCGAATCTAATTCTTACAAGCACCAAACTTAAAAAAATTAAGAATCTGATGCTTCTAAATTTATTCACGAATGTATTCTTCTTACCTTTGATGATTCCTACTTTTTATTTTTCTTTCTTCTTTTTTTGTTAGCCTATCAAGAGCAATCTATAAAAAGCCCATAAATAAATGCATTGGGCTTTTTAACGGCCCATTATATCTGCTAAGACTTGAGGCCTGATGAATCACTGATAAAAGAGACTACGTATAAAAAAGTTATGAATAAAACAAATCCGCGACAGAAATAAAAATAAAAAGAATCGACCACAGTGGGAGTCGAACCCACGACCTTTTGATCCGAAGTCAAACGCGCTAATCCACTGCGCTATGCGGTCATGTTTGAAAACCTTCTTACTATTAGCTATTTATATTAGGTTTTTGGTATTCAAAGATATTTTCGCTAGATTCGGTAAAGTTTTCATGTCAAGCTACAATATTTTTCCATGTTGACATAGACACTACCAATAATGGAGCCAAGGGTCCATTTATTATTTTCAACCCATGTCATTTTCCGTTGCCAATAACTTATTATTTTATTTTTAAAGAAAAATTTATTCCATTTCAACTTTCTTTTTTCTTTCAATCAACTACTAATATTTATCCAAAGTTGATTTTAGTGGTTTCAGAAGAAAAGTGGAAACTATTCCTTTTTTTTAAAAAAATTGTTTTAATTTGGCATCTTTCTCTTTCTTATATATTACACTAATTTTAATTATACATCGGAAAAGAAAATATTCCACATCGTAAAGTGTCTCGTCGGATAAACTTTTGACTTATGAAAAAAATCAGGATATTCGTTTAATTGTGGCCTAAAAATTATTATCAATCCTTATATAAAACGTAGTAAAAATAAAATATTTAAATATGGTAAGTTAGTGTTCATAATGTTAGATTTGATAAATTACATCGTCAAATTTTCGTTTTAGAGCGAATTATCTCATACAAACATTGTTTTGTTTGCGTTGGTCTCAATTCCATGAATCTTAAATTTATTCAATTTGTCAATTTTGTTTAATATCACACAATTTTTTATATTTAGAAAATTTGATTACATTTTACAAAGAATGATTAAATTAATTTGTTTAAGAATATTAAGAAATGATTTATTTGAAAATAATTAGTACAATAATGGGGAATTATATAGTGTTTAGAGCCGACAGTAAGATGTGTGATCCACTGATCCGAAATGGTCAATTTTGTATCTCATCAATGGAATTTGTAATCAGATATTATTAAAGATATCATATGATTCTTCAGAAACTGCCAAATCAACGAGCACAGCTTCTGTTTTCCGTTTCTTCTGCAAATTCCATGTGCTCCTTGTCGTCGATTCCTTAATTTTCTTTCTCTTTTTTGTTGTGATTTCGTGAATTTCTCCTCATCATGAAGGGGAAGAAGATGATGACTAAGCAGATAACGGCGAGGCGTGATGATACGCCGTTACACACGGCGGCAAGAGACGGCCAAACGGAGCTTCTTGTAGATATAATCGCCGAATACGAAGACGGTGGAGCCGGTGAAGAGCTGAAGGAGTTATTAGCGGAGCAAAATCATTCCGGTGAAACGGCTTTGTTCGTTGCGGCGGAGTTTGGTCACACAGATATAGTGAAGATTCTTATGAAACATTACGATTCTGTTTTAGCTGCAACTAAAGCTAAGAACGGATTCGATGCCTTTCACATCGCTGCTAAAAACGGAAATCTACGTGAGTTGAATTGACCTAATTTTGAAATCGCCATAGCTTTTAGGTTTTTTGTTTACTAATCTTCGATTTCGTTTCGTTTTTGTAGAGATTGTTGAGATTTTGATAGAGGCGAATCCAGAACTATCTTTCACATTCGATTCATCCAAAACGACAGCGCTTCACACTGCAGCTTCACAAGGTCATGAACAGATTGTTTGTTTTTTGTTAGATAAAGGTGTAGATTTAGCCGCCATTGCTAGAAACAACGGGAAAACCGCTTTGCATTCCGCAGCCAGAAACGGTCACACAGAGATTGTGAAAGTATTGATTGAAAAGAAACCTGGAATGGTTACTCGAGTCGATAAGAAAGGTCAAACTCCGCTTCACATGGCGGTTAAAGGACAAAATGCACAAATCGTTGATGCTTTGATGATTGCTGATCCATTAATGATCAATGGAGCTGATAACAAAGGAAACACTCCTTTGCATATAGCTGTACGCAAGGGTAGATTAGAGGTGATTGATTTCAGAGTTTATATAGCTCAAGATCCTCTGAATAAACCAATCTGTGATCTTACTGTTGTTGCTTCTTTCTTGCAGATTGTTCAAACACTGTTGAAGTATGAAGAAATCAGCAAAGTTGCGGTTAATAAATCAGGAGAAACAGCTTTAGACATGGCTGAGAAAGCTGGAGTTCTTGAGATCTTAACTCTTTTACAGAAGAAAGGTATACAAAAAGCAAACTCCATTAAACCATCTGAAACACAACCAGGCTCATCAAGGAAACTAAAAGAAACCGTAAGCGAAATCGGTCACGAGGTACATACTCAGCTAGAACAAACCGGTAAAACAAGAAGAGAAATCCAAGGAATAGCTAAACGTGTAAACAAAATGCACACAGAAGGTTTAAACAACGCTATAAACTCCACAACAGTAGTAGCCATACTTATAGCAACAGTAGCTTTCGCAGCTATCTTTAACGTTCCTGGTCAATTCACAGATGATCCCAACAAAGTTCCTCATAATTACACTCTTGGAGAAGCAAGAGCAGCTTCAAGAACAGAGTTCTTGATCTTTGTGGTGTTTGATTCCTTTGCTCTCTTTATATCTTTAGCTGTTGTGGTGGTGCAGACATCAGTGGTGGTTATTGAAAGAAAAGCTAAGAAGAAGATGATGTCGATAATCAATAAGTTAATGTGGATGGCTTGTATAATGATATCGATTGCGTTTTTATCGCTTTCTTTTGTTGTTGTTGGAGATAAACAGAAGCCATTGGCGATTGGTGTGACTGTTATTGGAGGTTTGATTATGGTTTCGACGTTAGGGACTATGTGTTATTGGGTGATTGCAAATAGGATTCAAGGGTCTAGACCGTCGCCGGAATCAATGGTGTCGGATCCTGAGATGGTTGATCAGAAGTATAACAGGAAATTGTATGCTGTATAGAGAGATTTGTATAAATAAGGAGATCTCTTGAATATATAGAATATGTATAGGTAAAAGTAAAGGAATATATATATGGTGTATAAGTTATTGAATTTTTGAATAAGTTTATGTTGTAAAGTAATTGGTTAGAAGTTAAATGTCGGTGAAAGCAGAGTAGCTGCATTTCAATGTTATTATATTGGAACACAAACAAATTTGTGTTTTGTGGTCATAAAATATTAATGGGTTATTATTGGGCTTTTAGACTTTTGTAGTTTAGGTTCAATAAGCCCAATAATTTTAGGGTCATATAACTTTGGTCGAGTTTCTACTTTATCTCTAATCAAAAAATTTTAATAGTTTTATCATTAGATTTAATATATATAAAAAGAAAGGGTGACATATATATTTAAATGTTTCCCATATACATATATATTCTTCAAAAAAAACATATATATATTAAACCTCTATAAATTAATAACGTTGGGACTAGGAAAATTTATTAATTTAGCGAGAAATTAATTTATCGATAAATTAATAATTATTAATTTATAAAATTAATTCATAAAATATT
>KE151514.1:242612-255701 GCA_000411095.1 Aethionema arabicum
GTTTTATAAAACGTGGAGGAATAAGTGAAGCTTAGATTTGAAGAAAAGATATGCGAAATCAAAGGAATGATTAATTAATTAATTAATCACTTTGATAGAATAATGGTGGGGGGTGGCATTAATTAGTAATCACTGCTTTTATTTTGTTTTATAATTAAAGGAAACTAAGTAGTAATAAATTAATTCGAGTACTATAGTTGTTATGATTTGGTGCGATTATCATCTACAATTTTTGGAAAAAAATAATTATCTAAAATTAATGTTTCTTTTTTTAAAGAAAAATATTCCATAAATTTTGACGGTAAATAATGGTATAGAAATCTTTTTTCGGTAAATACTTAACCGGATTAAGGTGGATTGGGCTTTAGCAAGTGCGTGGGCCTGAATGGATTCTTTTTCAGATTATTTAACCGGATTGAGAACCGGTTAGAGGTTACCGATATATCACAAAGACGGTGTGGTCTAAGAATGGATCTTTGCCGTTGGTTTAGGGTAAACGAATACAGACCGTTAGATATTTTTTCTACTTTCTTTGTTTATGTATTGTTCATGACCACGAGGAGGTGCGGAAGAAAGTTAGGTCTAAGCTTTTCTGAGTGCGTGAACCTCTCGGATCTGAAGGTATGATGATTTCGATTCTATCTAAAGACGATTTTGTTTGAGTTATCTTCTCTATTTCTCCCTCGATTTTCTGTAAATCTTCTTGTTGGAAACTGGGGAATCCTTCTGGGTGGGGGTTTCTGTTGATTTGAAATCCGTTGCGTGAATGGTGAATTCCGTCTGATTTGGGGGAAATCATTTGTCTGCCATTCCGATTCACAATTGGGGGTGTTCGGATGTAATGCAGATTTGTTTTTTTTTTTTGCGTATCTGTGTTTTATTTTCTTGTGGTTGTGTTCGTGGCTGATTTTGTATGTGGGTCTCTCTTGTTTCGCTCAAATCTTTGCTTAAGTCATGCTTCAGTTTTTGATCGATGAAATGATTATAATTTAATGCCGTTTTTCTGTTGAGATTCTCTGGTTTCTTCTTGATCTATTTATGGGTAATGCGATTGATTAATTTTGATTTGCGAAATATTCAAATATCATATGCTGTGAATGAAATTGATTGAAGTCTTTAAGTTTGATTTGTTGTAGCTTTTAGTTAACTTATGATGTCATGTGTTATGGCAGATTGGATTGTGGTTTTTGTAGTTTAAGATGCCTCGTTATGAAGATCGTTACAGCAGTACAAGACTCTATGTTGGGCACCTCTCCTCTCGAACACGAACACGTGATGTTGAACGACTCTTTAGCAAATATGGAAGGTAATTTTATCTGTTTTCACTCGACTTGAAACACTTGATGCTTTCTGGATCTTGTTTGATGTGTATGCTATGTCACTGAGAATAGTTGTGCAGTTATGTATATAAAGTATACATAGTTGCAGTTATATATGCGTTGAAGTTGAAACAAATTAGGTTTCTGTGTGAATTGACATGCTGAAAACCTTCCAGGATCAAAGCCAAACCTGAATTAAGATAGAAATATAAGTACTTTGTATATGCTAATTAGATGGGCAGGAGGAGTTTGGCGTAAACTGTTAGCATATTTTTAATCTGAATGATGTTGTTGAAGGTTTCTTGGCTATTGCCTGACCTGGAGGTTTATGGTGAGATGGTCCCGTTGGTGGAAATTCTTTCGTGGTGTATAGGGGACTTTGGCGGTTCTGTTTGTTGTGTTTGTTGCGTGTTTTATTGGTGAACTGGCTACAATCTCAAATCTGGTGTTTAGTTCGTCTGTGATGGTGAAGTAGCACTACTTAAAAGTAATGATGGCCTTACTGTTTCTGGAAACAATTTCCGCAGAATACGAGATGTGGATATGAAGCGCGACTATGCCTTTATTGTAAGTTGTACTACTTCATACCTCTTCTTGATTGACTCTTTTTCCATGGCTACTTTACTTGTAGCTGTATCCCAACAGATGTCTCTTTCTTTTGGTCTCTGTGTTTACCTTTTGATGCCAGGATTTTAGTGATCCTCGAGATGCTGATGATGCAAGATACCGTTTAGATGGAAGGGACATTGATGGAAGCCGTATTGTTGTGGAATTTGCGAAAGGGGTATGCTAATTCTTGAACCCTAGTTTCTTCATATGTATATAATTTACGAGGAAGCTAAAAAATGTTACTTTTTTGGCCGTTTGTTTTACAATAGACACCCCGTGGTTCCCGAGAAATTTCGTCGAGCAGAGGGCCTCCTCCAGGAACTGGCCGCTGCTTCAACTGCGGTGTTGATGGGCACTGGGCTCGAGATTGCACCTCTGGTGACTGGAAGAACAAATGTTATCGCTGTGGTGATCGAGGTCACATAGAGAGGAACTGCAAGAACAGTCCCAAAAAGCTAAGGTATGCTCTATATATCATTTGGCAATTTTACACCTTTCAGGCCTAAATCATGTTTTCTATCAATGATTGTATTTCAGGCGGGACCAAAGTTACTCAAGATCACCAGTTAGGTCTCGGTCTCGATCTCCCCGTCGTAGACGAAACCGCAGCAGAAGCCGAAGCCAAAGCCGAAGCTACAGCCGTGGCCGCAGCTACAGGTTAATAACATTCCAACACGTTATCACTGCTAACTCCGATTAAGCAACATTCCACCTTTTAACTGACAGTTTTGTTTTCGATTGAACCAGCCGCTCAAGATCCCCAGTTAGGAAGGAAAGGGTGCGGAGTCCTGAACCTTCAAGGAGCAGAAGCCCTGAACCTGTGGTCGATAACTCTCCTCCTCTTAAGGATAGGAAACGTAGCCTGAGTCCCATCGAAGACAGCCCAATGCGTGAGAGTGGAGAAAGCCCGAAAAGTGACCATAACGGCACTGCAACCAACGGGCAGGACCACAGCCCTATACCCAGAGATGACCTCAGCCCCAAAGGTGACAGCAGCCCTAGAGACGACCGTAGCCCCAGAGATAACCGCAGCCCCAAAGATGACCCTAGCCCCAGGGATGACCGCAGCCCCAGAGATGACCGTAGCCCCAGAGACAACAGCAGCCCCAGAGATGTCCGTAGCCCCAGAGACAACAGCAGCCCCAGAGACGACCGCAGTCCCTAAGACGCGACTGCAGCTCCTGAGACGATGGCAGTACCTCTTGGATGAAGTTTATCAGTGAAGAGTAAAGAACTCTACTTTCTTAATTTATGCTTTTGTAATGGTTTAAGAAATCTGTAGTGGATCTTCTTTCTTTGAGTGTTCGGAAACTTCACTTTCGGACGAGTTTTCCTTGATACTTAAACTTGAAAGTAAGGCGAAAATAAACACTTTCTGTTTGTTTCTGTCCCATGAGTCAACTGTCTGGTTTTTAAAGTCCCCACATTTTTATACGTATCCACGGTTCCTATCTCGAGATTTTTTCTTCTATTTTGCGCCAAAAATGTTTGCTTCTCTTGCGTTATCCACAGCACCCATCACCACTTTGATGATTTCTTCCACAAGACGGTCCCAAATTTGTCAATCTAAGGCAAAGAAACCCGCCAAGACGGAGAATAGTCGGGCAACAACTAGTCGCAGTGGTTTCGCTGGTAGAACAACCAAGGAATTGACGTGGAAGTGCGTTGAAGGTTGTGGTGCATGCTGCAAGCTTGCTAAAGACTTTGCTTTCGCCACCCCTGACGAAATCTTTGATAATCCTGACGATGTTGAGGTCTGTTCGTTTTCACCCACCACTTGTTCGACGAAATGCTCCATTGCTTTTTTTTCCTTACGCTAATGGTTTCTGCTTAATTCCAGCTGTATCGAAGCATGATCGGAAATGATGGATGGTGTACTCACTACAACAAAACTACTCGCAAATGCTCGATATATCCTGGTATATTTGCTACCATTATTAATCTCTCATGACACTGACCAAGGACTGAAACCTTCAATGCTGAACTGTCCTTGTAAAACAATAAGCTTTTGAGTTTTGAGTGTTTTCTTCCTTTCTTGGCTTCAGATCGCCCATATTTCTGCCGAGTTGAGCCAGAGGTTTTCAAGACTCTCTACGGTATTGAAGAAAAGAAATTCAACAAGGAAGCTTGCAGGTACAATAATGGCTCTTTCATTTCCCTAACAAGAATCTATAATTCTCTTTCACAACCTCTCTCATTCATAGTGCTGAAACCAAATCAAATGTGTCCAAATCTTATAGATTTAGCTTAGCTAAACATAAACAACTTGTCATCAAGTATTCAACCAATGAAATTTATATCGATTTTTGCTAACGTAACAGGATCATCCTCCAATTCCTAAATTTAGATGTAAGGATTCTCATTTAACCGTTAGAAGAAACTATTCATTGTGCTCTTATGTTGCAGCTGCTGCATTGACACCATTAAAGTGATATATGGCTCTGATTCCAAGGAGCTAGAGAATTTCAACCGTGCCATTAGAACAAGTCCAAGCTCAAGTTAACAAACAGATGAACTGAAAAACAGGTAACAGATTCATTTCTTTGTTTAGCAATACATGCCTTAAAGTACACTCAATACACACCTATTTATGCATTCATCATCTCAAGCTAGTGGAAAAATTTTAGGTTTATTTTAACTGATGTCTAAATTATGTGGAAGAACATTAAATACCAAAACAAGATTCTCAAAAAACTGAGATTTCATACTGTTATCTACTTCTCTCTAATATATAACCTGCAAAATTCATGAAAGACCAATATTCTTTCCACTCTCCACGGCTCAAAACCATATCATACCACAGGATCAAGCCCAAGATCATCTTCAAGTTCATCACTTTCCTCAAACAGCTTCATAAACCTGGCTTGATCTTGCTGCTTCTTCTTCCTTTGTGAGTGTCTTAACACAAAAATGGCTCCAACCACAAGAAGTGTTGCAACCATGACACCTCCTACAATCGCTATTATCACTATCACCCCTATATCCTCCTCATCTTGCGGCTTAGAACCAGTAATTGCTTCAGAAGTTGCTGCATAAACACAACACTTACTAATCATTTTCATTGCTTTTTGAGTTTTATCAACAGGTTAGCAACACAAAAGCCGAAATACCGAATCAAATCTACTTACAGGACGTAAGCTGAGTGCAGCCATGGCAAAGAAAGGTAGCATTCATCTCCTTTTCTTTAGAATGCACATAGATTTGAGTAGCTGAGAAATCAGAGGGACAAACTTCCCATTCATCTAACTCTTTGTCTGGTATTAGACTACCTTGCTCATAAAATCCACATCTCTTACATTTTTCGCCGCTGATTTCTGTCAGAGGCTGTAATAAGATAGGGAAAGATATGAGTTTTGGAATATAGATTCTTGGAATTGATGGTTAGTGATAAAAGGGAGATTTTGTAGACTAGCCTGCCATGATTCTTGACCACGAAAAGTGTATAAGATGCCAGTATTGGTAACGTCAGGCAGTATAGTCTTGTTCTCTCCTTTGCATTGAAAGTAGACTGTGTTTTTGAGCTTGAACCATTCATGCTTTGTGAATATTTCAACGGAGTCTAGTGTTATATCTTGTCCTCTTACAAATCCTGCAATTAGATTATATAATGCTATAGCTTTATATGTTTTAGTTGTTCAGGAGACAGACTTGAAAACTTCTAAAACATCAAATTGTCAACAGATTTTATGGCTGATTTTTTTTTTTGTAGCCCTAAATTTAAGATCAATGGTAGACTTCGTTTTTCTCTTCAGAAGATACTGGTTTTTTAAAATTTGAAGAAAATAAATAGTAATTCTTCATAAACTTTTCATTTTGAAAAAAGAAGCTATCAAAATTGAATTCTTCATTTTTTTCAAATTTGAAGTGTTCTGGTGAAAATGATTTTTAGGAAGATTGTTTATTCAAGTTCTTTCTAAAAAATAAAAAATTCTTAGAATATAAAGATAAAAGTTTTTATTTTGCCATAAATCAAATGATGCTTGATTGAAAACACAATTGAAAATATGTTTTAGGAAAAAAGTATTTTGTTAACGAAACAAGTTTTCTTTTGAAAAATCATTGTTTTTTAGACCAAAAGAAAATCTTGATTTTTAGACAAAAACAATTCTTGATATCAAAGATTTGCAATATGTATTTTGTTTAACGTTTTGATTTGTTTTTTTTCTGAATGAACAACATAGTAAATGAAACATTCACAGATATGAAATGTAAAAAAATTGGTTGTATTTGTTACATTTACCTGAAATCCAGATTTGGGTGAAAAGCCAAAAAATGAGATTTTTCAATATCAATGGATTCTCAAATGACATTTTTGTTTTAATTTCTGGGTTTTTTTTTGTTTTTTTTTTTCTTGAATCAAATAAAAGAAGAAGAAGAAAACATGAGAGAAGATCTCTTGAATTCACATTCAATACACAAATTTGTAACGTTCCTATAAAAACAGATAAGCGAACATAAATGATTGTTTTTTCCAATTAAATTTAAACAGAGAAAGATATCAAGATTATCACAGGATTTTGCGGAGATTCTTTTTTTTTGTATAATACAATTCTACCCAAATTAATTTTTTTAATATAAGAAAGATGAAGAACCAATCAATTCATCGAATAAATACTTTGGAATAATTTTTACAAACATTATATAAAAGATGAGGTCTTTTCTGTCAATTTGATCATAGATAAGGTTTTTTTACAATAAATTCCAAACTTTAATTTGAGTAAAAAAAAAACAATTAGAAATTAATTCTAACAATTTTATACTTTCTATTTTTATGTAAGATTCAAACCCACGACTATATCAGTTACAAAGTAGCATTGTTGTATTAGGCAAAAAAAAAAAAAAAAGTAGCATTGTTGTATTATCGTTAACGACACTGTTGAATTTATTTGTTTTGTCATATTTATTTTGAAAGTTAACAAATGTCAAACGAATATTCCAATGATTTTTTAGTGTCATTTCCCATTTTCTCTTTTTAATTTTAAGATTTCCCAAGTTATCAAATATAATTTGATGGTTGAATGGTGCAAACTAAAAAAGTAATTTACTATTTTTATCGCTAATAAACGTAAACAATTCAAAGAATTTGAAATTAGTCTTAATTTTGTGTTGGTTAACAGTTAACAAAAAAATTCAAATACATCTGTAATTCTATATGACAGTTTTTCTCTAAAATTAAATTAAGGAAACACAAAAAAAAAACCTGAAACTTAACAAATTAAAGACCCAATCTGTCAAAATTTGTCAAAAAATGGCAAATCAACTAACAGAAATCAAATCTTCAAAAACTAAAAAAACTTCAAAAAAACACAAAAAATTGAGAGAGACACGACGAAGACAATGTCAGCTTCGTCGTCTCTCTTCTTCTTCTCTCTCCTCCTCCTCCTCATTTTCCTTCTTTTCTCCGATCAAATCCCTTCCACCGCCGGCCACGTCGTCGGAAGAAAAAAACCCTCTCTGGCGCGTTTATTAAACATCGCAAGAAGAGATAGACAAGCGAAGGAATATTTACACGCGCATAACTTAGCGCGTAGATCATCAGGCGCGTCGAATTTAAGATGGCATAAAGGCCTGGCCCGTTACGCTACTAAATGGGCCCAAAAACGAAGAGGAGATTGTAAAATGATTCATTCAAGTGGGCCCTACGGTGAGAATATGTTTTGGTATCGAAGGAATCATAAGAAATGGTCACCGTCGAAAATTGTTGCGAAATGGATGGATGAAAGTTTGGACTATGATCCGATGACGAACACGTGTCGATTTGGTAAGATGTGTGGTCATTATACGCAGATCGTGTGGCGTAAAACTACAGCCGTTGGATGCTCTAGTATTAAATGTTTTAATAATCTTGGTTTTTTGGTTGTTTGTGAATATTCGCCTGGTGGAAATTATGAAGGTGAAAGTCCTTTTGATTTATCTTAAAATAAATATTTTTATTATTTTAAAATTTGAGAATTTTATTCTTTGATGTATACTACATATTATATAAATGTAATGTGGACCGTATTGATGTATGTAAAAAAAATGGGCTTCGGGCCTGTTTTTAAATTTTGGATTGGGCCTTTGATTCTTTTTAATGTTATATGAAACGCTGTCGTTTAATATTTTAATGTGTCTAAATCGGAATCCTTCGTTGAGTATCGTGTTCGCCACTGAGACTTTGAAAAACCCTAGCATTTTCCGGTGAGAGATGAGGATTATGAGTAATGTGATCAGGTCTAGGTTGTGTCTCCGGCCAATGGATCCGGTTGTGAGTCGTAGTTCGTTTCCGTTTCTTCAGGAGTGGAGGAAATGTCTATCTACCGACACGGAGAAGTCTCCTTCATTTCCATTACCGCCTCCTTCATCTCCACTACCGCCTTCTCCGGAAGGTTCTCCAGTTGATAAGTTTTTTAGGTCTTCCGGAACAGGTTTTTTTCTTCCGTTTTTCTGCTGCTTGTTCATGAGTGTTTCTTTAGTTCGAGCGGCTAAAATTATAGATCGGAAATTGAAGCGTTTAGGTGATTGGGACGAGTATATGTCAAGCTAATCAACTTTTGAAAGCAATTTAACTATGTCCAAAATTGAAACTATGTTTTTTTTCCGGCTATTTCTGGATTGCTATAAAGCATAGATTGATTGAGGATTCTGGATTTGAATTATTTGAGGACTTGGTTCAGTATGAAGATAAGAGGAGGCATAAAGAAAAGAGAGTGTTTTCTGATGAATTTATCGTATTGTGTTTTAGGGTCTGTTTATGGGAAATTGTCAGGCTTCTCAAAACATACGCTGAAGGCAGATATATTGAGCCTACTCGAAGGCTGCAATGTGACACCAAATGATCTTAAATTCAACTATACGCGTGGAGCCTTTAATCCTGGTGCAATGTAAGTCGTATCTTGATTGATGCTCGGAATTGCTACAGTTTTGTTTTGATTTGAAGTGGGAATTTAATGCCAAACTAACACAGTTCTGTTCTTCATCGTTCTGGAAAATGTTTGTATGCCTTTGGAACTCGGGCGCGTTTATTCATGTGTTTCTGTTATGTCAGTTTCGTGCAGTTCCCCTCCGTTTCCTCGTATGATAATGCATTGCGGTCAATCATAAAGAAGGGAAACCAATATAGACTAGAAAGGGTAATCCTTTT
Organism: Aethionema arabicum; assembly: GCA_000411095.1. Classification (NCBI taxonomy): domain Eukaryota; kingdom Viridiplantae; phylum Streptophyta; class Magnoliopsida; order Brassicales; family Brassicaceae; genus Aethionema; species Aethionema arabicum. The sequence goes on from KE151514.1 coordinate 251,664, forward strand.
ACAAATTGTAGAGCCTGTATTTTATAGATTTGATTACTATAATCCAGAGTTGATTCCTTTTCGATGATTAGGCTGCTCGTTCTCAGTGGGATCCGCTTGCAGCTTATGAGGGGAAAGTGGTAAGCTATATTGTCTGTCATACCTTATTGTGTTTTATGAGCTTCTGTTCTTTTGTCTGCTCAGGCGTTTGGTCAATATCAATCAATATATTATGAGATTTTATCTTGTCTAGGTTGCAATACATGGCCTTCCATTGAATGCTCGTGTGGAGGACTTAGATAGGTTCTTATCTGGCTGTCTCTATTATCCGGCATCAATCCAGTTCATCATGAGGTGAGTAGTAATTCGTTTGCATATTAACATGTTTCTTATTACTCTGTTATGACCTATACTCGCTTCAACCTGTAGTGTTGCGGACCCAGTGGTCTCTTGTTTGATTGATCAATTAGAATGGTTTTTCTGTATTGTTGGGTTTAGTCACATATCTGCATACAACAAGAAACTATTTTAATCTTATACTTTATTATGTAGTAATGGACCACAAGGTCCTTCGAGGGTGGCATTGGTGCGTTTCACATCACAGACCCAGGCTATGAACGCTTACATTACGAAGAACAGGGGATTTTATCTCAACCATCAAATCTCAATGCAAGTTCTGCAATGATTTCTTAGAGTTCCTACATGTTCATTCTTCGTTCTTATGATGTTTTTCAACGGTAAGAGTCGTTTTGATTTCTTAAAATTCTGTGTGCAACTCCATGAATGCTGAGTATACCTTAGTTTTATCTCTTGCCGTCGGGGTTCAGTTCGAAGTTTGCGAATAACAAATACAGGTGTCTATTTAGAAGCAGAAAGTGTCATAAGAACACTAAAGCTATATCTTTTAGATGCCTAAAGAGTGTCAATTTTTTTGATATTTTCTCTTCATCGTAAGTTCATTAAAGCTGTTATCTTTGGTTGCCCATGTGATGAAGTGATCCATCTTGCTTTTAAAAAGTGAGTTTCTGTACTCCAAGAGTGACACTTTTCACCAAGTTCGTTAAAAATTAATATTATTAGTTTTTTTGTTCTCCACTTGCTTGCTTTTCCTCTAGTGGCTCATCTTTACTTGAAGTTTAAGCATATCTGCTTCCTTCTTGAGTTTCTTAGACCTCTGATTGGTCTAATACATTGTTAAATTTTCTCTAAGGTAAGACTGCATATCGTCTTAATATGATTGCAGACAAGATTCAATAGGTTCAGTAACCAAAACCCATATCGTAGTAGATGTTGTAGATAAGTCCGGTTTGTGGCAAGTTGTGTCTTTGGTCAAAAAAGTGTTTGAAGACTTTGATGTCTTGAGGAAATCTTGTCTAGGGATTTGAGAGACATAAGAGTTTGTGAAAGTATGGACAACACAGCGGGACAAATGCATAGAAACTAGTGTGGTCAGTTTTCATGTGAATTATTGATTTCTCTCATCACGCTTTTCTTCATGGATTTAGTTAAAAACCTTCTTCTTCTTCTTGTAATGTTGCTTTTGTTTGGTCCTAGAACACTGCACATAAAGATCTCTTTGTCGTTAAAAGATTGAGTTTGGTATAAACTCTTATCAGATATTTGGTACCAATCATGAAATTGGACAAAAATTTACCATATTTTTTTTAGCAAAGTTTTTGGAAAATCACCAATTTTATTTGTCATTATCCCTTAAGAGTAATTAACATTAGAGAATATAGTTTGTTATATCAAGTAATCTCTTGTCCTTATGATATTTGATCTTATAAAAAGTGTAATGAACACTTTTGATGATAGCTTAAAGTCTGCAAGCTAATTATATCTGTCACCAATTAGTTAACTAAAGTGTTTAACTTTTGCCCACTCATCTTTCAGCTTTATTCTCGAATTATATATACAAAATTAATATTTATTTATTAAACCGAAACAAGCAAAACCGACAATAATCTCTTTTGTACCCTTCTCTTTTGTTTCTCCTCCTAATAAAAAATAAAATTACAAAATTAATTATTTATATTTTTTTTACTTAACCAAATTCCTAAATTTCACTTTTGACTTTATATATAAACACTAAAGATTCATCAAAAGTTTAAACACAAGATCCCAAAATGGAAGAAGAAATCAGCACAAGAATTCTGATGACATCACTCTCTTCTCTCTCTCCTTCACATCTCACTACTCTCACTCATTCCATTCTCTCTCTCTCTCATCACCACCGCCGTCGTCTCGCCGCCGTTCTCTCTTCTCCGACTCTTTTCTCTCTCACTCTCCGTCACCTCCTCTCTCTCTCTCTCCCTCACAAAACACTCCTAATTGCTCACCATCTCCTCTCTCTCCTCCACCCTCTCTTCCTCCACCTTCCTCTCTCCTCCTCCGCCGCCGGTATGAAACTCCGGGACCTCGACGCCGTCGTCCTCCTCCTCTTTCTATGTGAAACTCACCAGCTTGATCCTGATGTTCTAGAAGCTTCTCCTGATGATTGGAGAGAAATTCTTGGTCAAACATTCTCTCACATTATGTTGACTAATATCTCAGGCTTGTGGACTTGTGAAGCTGGAATCTTGATGCCTTTTATAGAAAATGTCGTTAGATGTAAAAGATTTGTTGATATAATGGGAAGCAGGACCGGTTCTTCCACAAGAATGGTAAGAATATGATTTAGACAGCAAAAATATAGATTTTTTTCGTTTATTGAATCACAAATTGGTTTCATTAGCTATTACAAATTAAATATCATTGCTACATCAAAAATTAAAATTTTTGGACATCAAAATTAGATGAACTTTTTTTTTCTATACTCAATTTTAAAATCGATTATTTTTCCAATTTTTTTAGGTAGTTTTTTCAGACCAATCATTAATTCGATGGAATTTAACCAGAAAAAAAATTGAATTCATTTTTTTAGGCAGCAAAAATATATTTTTTTTTTTTTTACTACAAACCGGTTTTATAAAGACATTAAATTCAATTTTGTTTTTCTATACCCAAATTTAAAATCTATTATCTTTCTAATTTTTTTTATGTCAGGTTTTTTCAGACAAATCATTAATTCACGAATGGAATTCAACTCTAAAGAACTTGAATTCAATTTTTTTTTATGATAAAGATATTATTTTTTTAGGCGTCGATAACTTTTGAACCGGACTTGATGGGAAGTCATTATCTCCGGCGAGGAGACAAAGAAGGATATGAAATTGCGGCGGCTCGAGCGGCGGTGGTGGCGTTAAAGGCGGTGGAAGTTAAAGAAGGAGAAGAAGATTGCGTAATATGCAAGGAAGAGATGAGAAAAGGAAGAGATGTATGTGAAATGCCATGTCATCATTTATTTCATTGGAAATGTATTTTGCCATGGCTAAGTAAAACTAACACGTGTCCTTCTTGTCGATTTCAACTCCCTACTGATGATATTTTCTCTGAGATCCAACGGCTTTGGGACATTCTTGTTAAGATGAGTCAGGGACACGTGGCGTGATCTTGTTTTAGAATGATGATTCATTGAGATTTAGTGACACAAGTGTTGTAGAGATAGGAATGTTTTTGGATATAGGATTTATGTTTTTTTTTTATGATAAAGACACATGTGGTTATAGCTAGAATTCTCAATAATTTTTTTTTCTTTATAAATAATTTGATATAAAACGTACGATTATAGTTTAATTTTCCTTTTAATTAATAATTTTCATACAGAGTTTGTTTCAATTGATGATATTGCAAAGTTTTGATCGATAAAACTATTATAGAAAATAAATTAAGTGTATAAACGAGATAAATTTATGAGGTAATATAGTAAAATGAAAGAATATTTATACAACAAAATGCAAATTTTCTTGTGACTAAATATATTATGATATTAAATTAAGTTGGGTTTTTGAGCATTTAATGGGCCTTAACGAACTGGGCCTTATTCATATCGACACTTTCAAACCATACGGGCTTCACTCCAAAAATGAAATCCCTTCTAATTTTCAACATTTTTCTTCAAGACAGTATATTAATAAAACTAGCAATTTACCCGCACTATGTGCGGGATAAACATTTTTT
>KE151514.1:260308-303160 GCA_000411095.1 Aethionema arabicum
AAATGTTTGGGTTTGAGTGGACCAAACAAAATGGGAACTTGATCATGTTTCTTTCATGTTTCCTCTTACTCCATTCCTCTTTACTCGATCTCCTTCTCTACGTGCCCACTTCTCCTATTTTTATTTTATTTTATTTTGCTATTAATCGTGAAATTTTTGTAAATAATATTCATCGAAATTCTTAGTATATAGTTTTTAGAATTAAATTTTTGAAACTTCTAGAGAAGAAAGTAATTTAGTTTGCTATAGTTTTATTGGGTTGGGAGAAAATTAAAATTTTGATTGAAAAAGTACACTGGTTTGAGAATTTTGGTAAAATTACATCTAACATTAAAATTTATGTGTATTTTTTAAAATGTACTTCATTAATTTTTTATGCATATCGATTAATGACTAATTTACATTTAAAATCTAATCATTAAATTCTAACATTTAATCATTAAAACCTGAATATGTGTGTATATATATATATATATAACTGTATTGTAAAAATAAATAAACTGTGTATTTTTGCAAAAACAAATCAAATAATGTATTTTAAGAAAAAATGATCATTTAAATGGTGAATTATTTTGAAGGGGTTTTTTTTCTGCAAAAGTACACTAATTTTTATGTGGGTTTTTCAAGAATACACTTTTATGCATTAATTGATCAAATTGTCTTTAAAATATAATTATTTAATAATTAGATGCTAAAATCTAATAATTAAATCCTACATATAATCGATAAATCTTAAAATTTAATCATAAATTCTTCAAATTTCATCATAAACATATGTATTTACAAAAAAAGTGTATATTTGTAGAAAAATATATTATTTTAAAAAAAAACGTACACCACTAAAAATTCTCTATAAAACTATTAAAAAAAAGAAAAAAAAAACTAGTAATGTAAATATTTTTACCGGTTAATTATTGAATCCATTATGTTTTGTGCATGTCGGGACAATAACCAACATATGAATAGCTTAAGCTTTTTTTTATGCTACAAGGAAAAAAAAACATAGGGTTGATTTTTGTAATAGTAAACAAAGTTTTCTCGAAAGTTGAAATAAAAATAAATGCTTGATTAAAATATGTAATACGATAAAAATATTTCTATAGTTTTAATCGGTCTCGATGCGAGGGCATTCTATTTTCTTATTAATTTTATGTTTTTACTTATAAAAAATATTATAAATTTACGTTTTATATAAAAAAAACTTTCCTTTTCGTGTATTTGGGCTATATATTAATAGAAGACGACACTAATTAATTTGATTGCGAATAAATTACTATAATTAAACACATTATCATTAAAAAAAATTAATATCAATTTGTAAATGGAATTTGCAAAGGAGTTAATTCTGTAGCCTGTAGGTAATTAATTATATTTATATGAGTAGTTAATTAGTTAATTAATATGAATTGATTGATGCATGCAATACGATAGACATGTTCTGTCCATCTGTATGCAACTATCTAAGATTTTTGTATGTTTTTGAATTTTTAAAACACTTGAGATTTTTTTCTTCATATCAAATTATTGGTGAATTTATTCAATTTAAACATTTGTATCCAAAACCATTAAATAATAATAATACTCTACTTTTTTTTTCTTTAGTCACGTATGCTTTTATTTTTTGTTGATTTTAAATCTTACGTTGAAATAGTGTAAACACGGTTTCTTTTTATCTTTGAGATCATTATTTTACATAGAAAATTAAAATCAATATCAAGATTTTGTGTTAAATTGTTGTGAATTAAATCGGAAAACAAAAAAAAAACAAAATTTTTGAATCGGAAAATTGTGCCGAAATTATGAAATAGTAATCAAATGCAAGAATTATAAAATTGTAGTTTTAGCGTAGAAAGTGCAAAATCCATGGATAATTCATTGAAATCTACTAAATACAATTATACGAAAACTTCTCCACTATAATTTTATAATTTTTTTTGGAGAAATATTTATTTTATATTGCAACTAATTTGATAATAGGAAATTATATAGACACAAATATATTTTTCGACCAATTGGAAAATCTGCAATTTTTATCTTACACACAAATCTAACGGAATTATATACTGTCTATTCATTATTTTCATGAATAATAGTAAATACTAATATACATGCAATAACTCTAGTTGCTTACGTATCTCAGCCCATTAAATGTATACCACGAGTAAGATGTTCTTCTCTATTAAATGTATACATGCAATAACTCTAATTGTTTACGTATCTCAGTTTTAAATTTAATAATTAGTTTGCTTGTATTATTTGATGTCTTTAAAATCTTAAACTAAAACTTAAATAATTATATAAATCCTATTTATAATTCAAATTGAATGGTTAATTATACCTTAAGAAAAAAAGGAACTAAAACCAATATCAAAACGTCAAATATTAATCTTCTGCAAAAATCCAAAGAAAAATAAAAATTAAATTTAAAGGATTGAACTTTTGACCAAAATTTAAGACAATCATACACAGTATAACTATTATAATAAACCAATAATTTCTAAGAAAGTTAAATTAATCCACGTTTATAAAAAAAATAATATAAAATAAAGTTACAAAAAAAATGTAAAATAAAACAAAAGTTTAAGTAAGATAGAGTGACAAAGATGACATCCATGCTCCCTCTACCAAAAGACAAAACACACATCAATGGCCCAAGCTGTCACCTTTTTTATTTCTTTTTTTTTGTTCTTCAAAATCCAATTTAATCTTTTTAATTTCAACATTCAAATCTATAATAATAAACTGAAATTAAATTTAGGGTTTAAAGAAGCACATGATTCATCTTCCTTCATATAAGGACTGTTCAATACTCTTTTTTATTATGGTCCAATTCTCTAATCAAAAGAGAAACTGTATCTGGTCCATTCTCACATACATGTGAATATTTTAGCATAAATTCTTTCACAAGCTTATAATATAAAACATTACATCTACTAAAATTGGTCGTCAAAGAAACACGGATCTAGCCGACAACATACAGTTTGCCACTCTTACCCAACTAGTGGAACCATCATGCTTATATATCAAAAGATCAGAAACCAGTGCCATTTGCAGTCACAAGATCTAACCATTTCTCTTAAGGAATATCCCAATTGCTATGAAACAATAAATGAAAGGACAATATGGTAAATTAAACCCTTGAATATTACTGGTTCGGTGTAAAAATCTCCAACTTTGAAAATAGTTTTTTTGCCCCGGGTCCTCAATTTGATAACCGAGTTTTCATAACCGATATCTTAAATTTATTTGTTAAATTTTGAAATTATCGTCTGATTTTATGTTCAAAATTTAATTTTAATTTCAAAAATTTCATACAATTTGAAAAACTCGGTTATTAAAGTTTTGGGATCTAAAAAACCATTTTTGAAGTTGAGGGTGTTTACACCATATCGAAAAAATTGAAGGTGTATATTACCATTTTCCCTAAATGAAAACTTATCTTCAAAAACCTAAATATATTTCATTCATTAAAAGTTAACCATTTATATTGAATTTAAGGTCTAATTTTATGTTCAAAAATTAATTTTAATTTAAAAAACTCGGTTGTTAAAAGTTTTAGGGTCTAAAAAACCATTTTTAAAGTTAAGGGTGTTTTCACCAAATCGAAAAAATTGAAGGTGTACTTAACCATTTTCCCTAAATGAAAACTTATCTTCAAGTCCTATTGGGACCTTAAATGTCAACACCTGCACAAAAAGTTATGTGAATTAGTTCCAACCTCAAAACTATGAACGTTACTCCTTTCAATTTACTCATAGAAAAACAAAACAAGTGGAAGTTAAAATGGTTTGATCCACTTGTTCATTTCCTGATTTAGAAACTTGACACAAATGGCGAAACAATCATATAATTATTACATCTATTAAACACAACAGTGTGTTTATCTATTCACTAAAATGGCCATGGAAACTTAAGCTAAAATTGGAACTTGGAATTTAGGAAAAAGACCAAAAAGATCCATCCTTTAGAACATTCATTTCAACCCCATATTCATGAATTCTAATCTAAATCTAAGAAGCAGAAGAGATATATAGCTTTTAATAAAGATAGAAATAACTCCATTTTTTTTTTATCTTATTTTTATAAAATAGATTGAGAAAAAGGCAAAAAACCTGTTGGGGTTAAGACAGCTAAGACTGTTCCTCTCTCGCCCCACATATGTCTCCTCTCTCTTCAGTCTTTCTCATCTCTGAATAGTTCCAAGTTCAATGCTCCGCCCACGCCCTCGCCTTCACCCACCTCACACATGCATTTCCTATGACCTTTCTCTTTCCATACCAAGAAACAAGTAAATAATCAACACAAAACCACTCTAAATTGACTCATTTTATCAACAAACATATAGAATCCAATGCACCCAAGCATACATAGGCTAAGTAAAATCAAAATTCATCAAAAGACTAGTGTGGTTATGAGCTAATTTGATCTAATTATTGACAAAGTAAATTCCTTTTGTTAGTTTTCCAACAATTAAAGAAAATAAATATACTTCAGAGGAGAAGAGTTTATGATTAAAATATATAGGATAAAGTAGAATCTCACAGCTTTTACTTAACCAACTAAGACAGAGAATCATCTTACAGTAAAGAAGAGAATCTCTGAATATCCAAATTAAACTACTGTCCCTTGTCTCACTCTCAGCATCTTTAATTTTTTTTTTCAGTAACTTGACCCATATCCTTTTGGCTTCTCTTCCCTAGTTTCCTATTTACTTTAGGGTTTCCACGGCTATATATATCACCCTTTCCTTCAACTTTAAACTCTAAGTTTTCTCAGAGCTAAATCAAAATTCACCACTAGCAATCCTACTACTTGTTATCATTTCTCCATCAATTTAATCTAACCTATCTGTATTGCGATATTTCGAAAGAGTACATACCTGAGAGAATGGGCAAATCATTTTGGAAAATAGGAGCCAGGAGTGAGAGAGGTAAGATCAATCCTGGAAAGATTGATGGTATGACATGGGAGAAAGAACTTGGTCTTCACACCATGGGAGAGTTTTCAATGGCCATGACTCAAGCCAATAGCACGATGGAGGATCAGTGTCAGATCGAATCAGGGCCATTGATGTTCAACAATCCAACAGTTCAAGGCACGTTTGTTGGAGTGTACGATGGCCATGGAGGTCCAGAGGCTTCCAGATTCATTGCTGAAAACATATTCCCCAAGCTCAAAAGTAAACACACCAACTATCTCATCTTTTCTTTCCTCAATTCTTGACTCTGGTATGTATACTAACATAGGTCTTACTTGAACAGAGTTAGCTTCTGAGAGGATGGAGATTTCAGAGCAGGTGATCAGAAAAGCATTTGTAGAGACAGACAAAGATTTTCTCAGCACAGTAAGGAAGCAATGGCTCATGAACCCGCAAATGGCATCAGTGGGGTCATGTTGTCTGGCAGCAGTTATATGCAATGGAATGGTGTATATTGCAAATGCAGGAGATTCCAGAGCTGTTTTGGGTAGATCTGATAGAGGTAGAGGAGTGAGAGCTGTTCAGTTATCAGTAGAGCACAATGCTAATATCGAGTCCGCGAGGCAAGAGATGTGGGCAATGCATCCTCATGACCCAAACATTCTTGTGATGAAGCACCGCATGTGGCGTGTGAAAGGCGTCATCCAGGTAAACGATTCATACATAACAATTAAATCCTCAAAACCTGCATGGAATTTTGTCCCATCAGTTTCTAGGACAAAAGAAAGCTTGGGAAATCATTAATTGAAGCCATTGTTTGCATCAAAGTGAAACACTGAATAACAAATGTGTTCTTACATTTAACCAGGTCACACGATCCATAGGCGATGCATACCTCAAAAGAGCTGAATTCAACAGGGAACCATTGCTGCCCAAATTCCGACTACATGAACATTTTTCTTCACCAATCCTCACCGCAGATCCATCAGTCACAGCTACCTGGCTTAAACCAGAAGATGAGTTCATGATTCTTGCTTCAGATGGGCTCTGGGAGCATATTAGCAGCCAGGAAGCTGTTGATATTGTACATAATTCTCCACGCCAAGTAAGTCCAATGACTAAGCTCTATCCGGATGCCAAACTCTTGTAAGGTTTGTTCATAGAATCTAACTGTATATATCTTCACATTCTCAGGGAATAGCAAGGAGATTGATAAAAGCTGCATTAAAGGAAGCAGCAAAGAAAAGAGAGATGAGATACTCAGACCTGAAAGAGATCCATCCTGGTGTTAGAAGGCATTTCCACGACGATATAACCGTTGTTGTCGTCTATCTTAATCCCCAAATGGTCAGAACCAATGCTTCAGCTTCTCACCTATCAATAAGAGGGGGCTACCCAATGCATTCAACATCATGAACAGATCTGTTACAGCATCAACAATTCCTGTTAAATGTCTCACGGCACAACCAGAAGCCATGGACAACAACAACCACTAGTAGTATAGCTAGAAAAACATGAAATTGTGAAACCTTAAAATATTCACTTTAAAACCTGTATTCTCATGTACCCCTGTATGCAAATTGTACACGAGGGTATTTCTCTGCGAGATCAAATGTCAATGCTCGTAGATATATTTAAGAGCAAAGAAGACAGTGGCAATTGTATTAGATTTTACCAAGTTCTTTGCAGCATATGGTGCTCAAGCAACAGCACAACATTACCAGAAGGTGTGAACAAGAACAAACACATAAAACTGAAACAAAAACTAAAACATTACATTCCCTTAAAGTCTTCTGGCGCTCGGTTCAAATTTATCAGAAAAGCAAGTCTCAACAAAGTTTACCTAAAATCTAAAACAGAAACAAAGAGAAAGTGTAGCATCCAAACGGCAAAGTTCCAGGCCAACGAGCAGAGATTCAGGTTCTGAGATTCTTCCTGCAACTGCCTACAGAGACCAGAGAAATGGAAACCAACAAGTACCTTATAGTTCTAACGATGTCTTACATGACGAAGGAATTCTGAAGTAGCAGCTTGGGAGGTCATATGAACAGTTAACAAAGAACGAACCACACATAGTTATGGGGTCCTTTTTGCATACAATATTCATGATCAAACACAGAACAGCAACAAACCAGCTTTCTTAAGTACGGAAGACTACGATGAAAACGCATTAGCACACCCATTATTTACCTATCTCAGGGAACACAAACTTCAAATCTGTCCTTCCTTTAGTAATCGAATATATTTGCTGCATGCACTACAAATTAGCTAGTGTTGCTGTCCGTGCTTGATAAGAACATTTAGAGTTAAAAGGACCATCCACACTCCTACATAAAAATAAAGCCATTACCTAACCTATACTTACCACATCAAGCACCTGCAATACGAAGATGGCAATACCAGCCACTTCAGAATTCCTAGGTCGTAACATATTGATGATTGCTTTGTAAGACAATTAGAACTATAGGTTACTTAATGATTTCTATAGATTTCATCTGGTCGCAGCTTTGATTCTTGTCCATATAAAGAACCGTTGGTGACCACAAAACCTTGCTTTTGCCTTGATAAAGTTACTACACAGGAGACTAGATTCAGAGATAAAGTAAGAACGAAGCAGCCAGAGAGGGAATCATAAAACGCTCGGACACTACCTGCCAACATAAGAGATTGAGGAGTGTTAGATACGAGAAAGAAACCGGGCTCGCTAAGTTTTGGAACGCAATCAGAAGAATTTAGTAAAACATTGAAACTTACCTAACTATAAAGACAAAAGAAACTTCATTCAGGAAACTTAGGCAGCGTTTCCCGATACCGCAGCCTCCTGATAGAAAAGACAAGAATTGAAGAGTTGAACAATACGGTTAGCTATTATACCAATTCTCTCACTCTAACAGATGATTGTAGTAATAGAAGTTAAGGGCCTCACCTTTCCAATATTTTGCTTCCCAGGTAAATCTGAAGATGAATTGGATGCAGGTTTTGAAAACCTAATCATGGATTAAAAAAAATCAATTTTGACTGCACATTACACAGTAACCTAGACTACAGGGACTAACAGATTTTGGTTGGACGGAAATGTACCTCAGTGCCCTAGCTTTGCGCTTATCTTCTTCAGCCGAATCAACTTTTGTTTCTTTCCCAAAACGAGCCAGCCTAGCTTTTTTCTTTGAATCTTCCTCAGTGGCATCAGCGGTCGGGGATGAGGCAGGGAGCCCAAATCTGTGTAAAGTTTTAAAAAATTATTCTTTTTTGCCTTTAATCCTAGCATACATGCAATAAAGTATCCAACACAAAGAAAGCATGGTAAGAAACCTGTCAGCTCTAGCCTTTCGCTTCAATTCCTCTGCTTTCTTCGTTCCGTCGGAGTCATTAACCGCTGCTGCAGTACCAAACCTACAGCGAGGGTAAAATACGTTTCAATCTCGCCGACTAAGGTTTCTACCAATAGCTACTTGTGGGTCAATAAGAACAAATAAACTCTACCACTCTTATAATGTAACAGCTACATAACACAAGTGAAACCCTAATCTTGCAAATCCCTAAATGCGACAAGAAAACCAACGAACAAACTAAAGAAAGTCAGGGTACTATTCGGGTTACCTCTCAGCCCGAGAATTGCGCTTTTCCTCTTCAGTTAACTTTACAGAAACTCCAAACCTCTCAGCACGGCGAATCTTTTTCTGGACATCATCAACAGGAGATGAATCGCCAGAATCAGCACCAGCAACGGATCCAATAGCCTTAGAGGCTTCTTCGTCCTTCGTCTCACCGGCCTCCGTCGCCGAAACATCTGACAAACCCTTTCCTTCTCCGCCAAGAGTATCCTCATCACGATCTGGTTCCACAGTGTTGAGGTCTACGATTTTCTTAGGGTTTTCACTAGCAGCAATCCCTCTTCCATTCGTGACCGTAGCAGTGACCTTATCTCCGCTGTTCGCCATGGAATCGCAAGTTTCGTTCAAGATAAACGATAGGTAAAGATAGAGACGCAAAATCTTTCGTTAACGAAGAACGCAGTAGGTTAGGTCGAAGAGTCCGGTTACGGGCTTAAAAAGCACCACGTGAGGGGCAATATCGTCAACTTAAACTTGATTCTTATCGGGTCGGATCTATATAGTTGGTAATTGAATCCGAACTAAAAATAAGGATTGACGATATTACCCCTCACGGTGATGATATATTTGGTTAGTTGGGATTATCCACTTTGATGCCATTTTTTGTGTAAAAAACTAAAAATTAACCTATACTATGTCTAGAGTAAATGTTTTCTTTTCTTTAAATTTGGTGGGATTTTGATTTATCGGGTGGAGTAAATTAACATTGTTCAAGTCAACACCCATGAGTTATAGTAATTGTGAAAAGATGATAGAAAAAATTATGATAGTGATATGTTGAATCACTTTTACTCACTTTTAGGCTTTCTCGATTTTGTATTTAGTTATTTTCCGATTTAATTTAAGAATGGTTTAATTAATTTCTTATATCTTTTTGTTTTGATTTTAGAGAATGTATAAATTGAATGCCGGATTTTTAAATCATTTTTTAAACAAAATAAATATTTTTGTTTCATAATTTGAATGCCCGATTTTTGAAAAAAAAATAATCTAATTAACCGAGTTAAGTGACTGAGTTAACTCAATTTTTAATTCCAAATTTCCTTCAATAATTTTTGTAGCCAATATCTCTCAATTGATTTTGTAATGACGTAAATTGTAAATAAGTGTTTTTTTAAGGTCTCTCAAAACTAGGTTTGCAAAATAATATACTAATAGATAGTTGTGGTTAGTGTTCATCATCATTTTTTAAGTTTAAGATTACATCAATTCTTCTTTTTTTTTTGCAGTTTTCTTGAAGATACATTTGTCAAGAAATTGTGATGATACATTTGATAATAAAAAAAAAACAGTTTTGATGGAATTTTTAAAATTGGTGTGCCATAAATAACACTTAATAATTTTTGTTTTTGTCATTTTGTTATAACTTTTGAAAACGAAAAGTAAGATGATAGAAGACTCATTTGATCAATGACTAAATAAAAGAAATCAGAACAAAAAATTTCCACATAAGAAATTTTAAGAAATACACTAATTCACATGTTTTTTTCTTCCAAATTACACTAATTTAGATATGTGTTTTAAAAAATAATTTTATTGATTATAAATAGACATTTTATTTTGAAAATAAAAGAGACAAAATTACCTTTAATTAAAATCTCTAATTTATTTTAAATGTAATTTCAAATCCCATATCCACCATGACTTTTTTTTTATGGAAGTTAATTTTGTCCATTAACACTAGACAATAAAGTAATTGTAGAATGCTCTTATATATGTCGTTTTCCACATATTTTACCTATATATAGTTTACACATAAAAAATCAGTTTAACAATTGTTAAATACAAAAATAACTTTACACACAATAAATCAACTAAAAAATGTCCTTATATGTTTTTTCCATATAATTATTTACCTAGTTTGCACACAATAAATTAAAAAAACTCAATTCTTCGATAACTAAATTCAAAAAAATAACTTTACACACAAAAAAAATTATCCTTCAATATGTTTTTTCCACGTATTTTTCATCTATATATAATCTACACACACTAAATAAAGAAAAAAACTCAAATTCACCAATGGCATTTTTAAAAAACAAAAACTCTAACATTTTACTTACAATCTCACTTCTAATCATCCTCTTTCAAGCAACATTGTTTGGATTTGTTTTCTTCACATATGATAATTCAACAACAACTGGAGTTTTACCATTTGCACCAAAACATGTAGTGATCATTGACAAAATTGCCAGATCTGGATGGTTAGTCGTCCATTGTCTAAACAAAAATCAAGATTTGGGAGTAAAACGACTTTTAAAACAAGGAGATCGTTTTGATTTCAGGTTTCGTGTGAATCTACGGAAAACAACAAAGTATAATTGCATTTTCTCGTGGCCTGGTAAATTTGCGACGTTTGATATATTTAGAGTGGATAGAGATGATAATCCAAAGATTAAAAATGGAGTTTGTAGTGAATGTATTTGGTTTATATCTGAATCTTCACCATGTAGGGCAAGACGTGATGGAAGTCCTCCAATTTGTTTTCCATGGGATACCATAAGATTAATCTAAATATTAATAATAATTGTATGTTTTTCCCTTTTTTTTTTATAGTTAAAAAAAACGGATTTAACATTTGACGTTTGTTCCGTAGAAAAAAAAAATATTTGAAGTTGTTATCAAATTATGTGTTCAACTATATTTTTATGTTTCGATATAAATCAATGGAAAAAGAAAAAAAAGTTTTTTTTTATCATTTATGAACTTAGTAAATAACACGAAAATAATGGTTTGATTTACGAAAAAATAAAAAATAATAATTAAATGATATTCTCCAAAGAAAGGCTTAGCTCGAAAATTTTGACTTTCTCGTAGAAATTTGAAAGTTATGACAAAATAACATCAAAACGCCGTCGTTTTGGAAGATGAATAATTCAGCATATATGGGTTATATACATACGTAATTTGCGTACCTGCGTTGTAATTATTTTCTTAATCATATCACTGCAAAAGCTTCCATCTCTGCAAATCCTCTCCCCAAGAACAGCGATTCTCATTCCATGGCTTCTCCTCTGTAAGATCCTTTGTTCCTCTCGATTTTCATGGAATTTTGGATTCTAGGTTTTTCTAAAAATTGGATTTAGTGGATTTGTCGTTTTACTGATTTAAGAGGTTTTTGTGTAGTCGATACTGATCATATGTTAGATCTAACTTCGGTTATTCAAATTTAAAATGGAAAAAAGTTTCGTAGAAGATCGTGAAACTCCGTTGGATGCTACATCGGATCCACCTGCTCTGTTCGACGGAACCACAAGGTTTCTCTCAATTTTGTTATTTAAACTTCAATTTTTTCATGAGTTTGGATTTTGAAATTTGATTTTGGGGTTTGTTGTTAAATTCCAAAGGTTGTACATAAGCTACACTTGCCCCTTTGCACAACGTGTTTGGATTACCAGAAACCTTAAGGTACTTTACTCTCTCGTTGCTTTTTCTCCATTATTACGAATTTTTACCTCGTTTTTTCGATTTTGCTCATCTAATGCGTTTATCTCTTAAAAAAAAGGCGTTTGAAATTCGACAACGAATGCAATAAAGTCTGCCCACGTGTTTGAATTTATATATTAATATTGAAAAAAAATTGTTTAGAAATTTGTTTTGTAGTCAGTAGTCAAATGTTTCTAATCGTTTTCTTTGTTTTTGGTCAAAGTATTTATAAGAAACAAAAGTCTAAAATGGAGTGTTGAAAAAAACTAAAAAAAGCAGAAACTAGGATCAAAATTTATTTATCATCTCTTTTGTAACCTGAGATTTCTAAAATGTCTTATAAATTATGATATTGTCTCTTGTAATTCTTGAAACAAGATTGAATATATCCCATTTGAGAATTGTGATATTTATAGAGAAAGTTCATAAAATTTCATTTGAATATATCTTAATCCATGACCTTAATTTACAACCTTTGTTTATATAGTATCATCTCTTATACTAATTGTATATAAAAAAGCAAGAATTGTTTGTGTTCAGGGTCTGCAAGATCAGATCAAATTGGTTCCTATAGATCTTCCTAATAGGCCAGCTTGGTACAAGGAGAAAGTTAACCCTGCAAACAAGGTGCCTGCTCTTGAACACAATGGCAAAGTCATCGGAGAAAGTCTAGATTTGATCAAATATGTCGATACCAATTTCGACGGCCCTTCACTCTATCCAGAGGTATGTTATAATCTTTCTGTTTATTTCCTTTCATTTTGTATCATTAATTGGTATATGTTAATGGTGAAATTGATGGTAAACTATAAAGGATCCAAAAAAGAGAGAGTTTGGTGAAGAGTTATTGAAATATGATGATACATTCAGGAATACTGTCTTTAGCTCTTTCAAATCTGACCCTGCAAAAGAATCAGGTACCCCAATATATGATCTTTGGTCATGTTAATCAAAATAAGAAGAAGCCTAATTAAAGTCATAAATTAGCTCAAAACCTGTGTGTATTTTGGTTGTATTGTATTTGTATGCAGCATCGGTCTTTGATCATTTGGAAAATGCTTTGAACAAGTATGATGATGGCCCATTCTTCCTCGGAGACCTTAGCTTGGTTAGACTTAGACCACACTACTCATTACTCTGCAAAAAGTGAATCTTGGTCTGATTCAAAATGGTTTCAAATATTGTGTGTTATATATATTTCAGGTGGATATTGCATATATACCGTTCGTTGAACGTTTTCAAGTCGTTCTTGGTCATGTTTTTAAGTACGATATTACCGTGGGACGCCCAAAACTAGCTGCTTGGATCGAGGTACGGTCTTCATGGTCATTTACTTTAATTTAGGTGTAACTAATTAAATTTTCAACCTTTTTAAAAGTGATAAATTAATTTCAACGAATTTAACCACCAAATCATTATCAAAATTGTTTTTAGTTATTATAGTGAATTACTGAAAATATTAGAATGTAGATAGAAATGAAATATTTTAGATATTTTTAATGTGTCTATAATTTCTTAGAATGCAGAAAAAAATATTATGCACTATAAGCTTCACATATAAATGATATTTTTAAAAAGTAAATGAATATATAGTAAATATTAATAATTTTTTTGCTGTATACATTGTAAATAACTTTAAAAATAAATATTGTGGCAGGAGATGGAGAAGATGGTTGCTTATACTCAAACCAAAACCGATTCACAATATGTCATTGACTATTATAAACGTTTCATGGTATAATATTCCTTCTGTTTCATTTTGTTATGTTGTATTCTATTATATAATATTGGTTCTGGTTAATTATATTTTATTATTTGGTTTTAATTTTGCAGTGAAATACCAATCTACCGGTCTGAATCAAGAATTTATCGGAAAAAAAAATCAAGAATTTATAATCCTAGTTTGAATAATATTACTTTTGTAATACTTCGTATTTTAAAGCAAAAACATTGACAATGTTTTCTAGTTAATTCTTGTTTGGTAATAAAATGGGTTTAATACTCTTATTCAACATTATCGTCTAAGGCCCATTTATAGGGCCCAATTGATATAAAGAAAGATTCTAGAAGTGCCACGTGTCTTCACACAGATGGACTCACAGAGACATCCGTTGGAGCGATTGCTTTGCATGATCCTTCTTCACCTTCAGCCTGAAAACTTCAGGAAATCAGAATCGTGAAAGATACAAGAATCTGTAAAATTTATCTTCAATGGCTTCTCCTATGTAAGATTCTATCGTTGCTTTTTTCTCTCTTCGAAATTTGGAGTTTTTTATGAGTTTCCTCAATTTTAGGTTTCTGATTTTAGCTCGTTTCATGTTCTTATCTCGAAATTTAGAGTTTTTAGTGAGTTCCTTCAATTTTAGGGTTCTGGGTTTAGCTCGTTTCATTTTCTTATCTCGAAATTTGGATTTTTTTTTTAATGAGTTTCGCCGATTTTAGGGTTCTGGGTTTAGCTCGTTTCATTTTCTTATCTCGAAATTTGGATTTTTTTTTAGTGAGTTTCGTTGATTTTAGGCTTCTGGGTTTCGTTAAATTCTAGACTTACACTCTTCAGTCTTCACTACTCGAGATCAGATATATTCTGATGTTAATGATTTGGAATCAGTGTTGTAGAAGATCGTCCTGCTTCACTCGATGCTACATCCGATCCCCCTACTCTCTTCGATGGAACCACCAGGTTCTTAATTCAAGATTCCATCAACATTCACTTCTTTTACTTTCTTGCCTTTGTCTAATCTTTACTTTGAATTGTTTTGTGAACTATGAAAGATTGTACACAAGCTATATATGCCCATATGCTCAAAGAGTTTGGATCACAAGAAACTTCAAGGTACTTCTTTTTTTCTACTGTCTCTTGTTGTAGTCTGCACAGCCATAGATATAATAAACCCGATTTGGATTGAGTAGTCTGGCAGAATATTCTTGTAAACTTGATTAGTTCTCTCCATTTTGTGGTTGATTTCATAATGTTTCAAGTCTTTGTAAGCAGTTTTGCTCCCTTCAAGACTAGGCTTTAACTAGATGAAACTATAGTGAAGGAATTTAGTCAAGTTGGATTAGTTTATCTGTAGAATTTAGTTAACTTGACCTGTCTATGTCTTATGAGCTAGACCAAAAAACTATATGCTATCATTCAGTTCCATAGCTAGCTAGGAACATGAATCCATTTTATTTACCTTGTACATATGCTTTCAGTTATTGATATGCAGACAGAATGTAAACAAGATTTGGTTTTTTCGCGGTTTGTAGGGTCTGCAAGATAAGATTAAACTTGTTGCTTTGGATCTTAACAATAGACCTGCTTGGTACAAGGAAAAAGTATATCCAGAGAACAAGGTAAGTTCCATTTTGGATCCTTATCAACAATTTTGTAGTTCAAATTGGTTAGAAGTCACTATTTTGTTGTGTACCCATTGTTAAAAGTAGGAAGCTTTCTTATTTACAGGTACCAGCACTTGAGCACAATGGAAAAGTAATTGGAGAGAGTCTAGATTTGATCAAATATCTCGAAAGCAATTTCGAGGGGCCTTCACTTATCCCTGATGTAAGACCATATCTGGTTTTGTTTCCTTCTTTATCCTTAGATTGCTCTATTCATTACCCTCTTGTGTTTCTATCTAGGATCATGAAAAAAGAGAGTTTGGTGAAGAGTTGTTGAAAACCGTTGATACATTCACTAAAACATTGTATGTGTCACTTAAAGGAAACCCGGCTGAAGAAACCGGTAAAAAAACTTTAAACTCTTTACAGATTACAAGTAAAAAAGCAAAACATTTATATAACGAGAACTACTTAACATGTTCTTGTTGCAGCACCTGTACTGGATTATCTTGAAAATGCTCTGCATAAGTTCAATGATGGGCCATTCTTCCTTGGTCAATTTAGCTTGGTAAAGCCTATTTTGACCTTTTGTGTTCTCTTGTTTGCTTTAAATGGGATTGAGTTCTTGGTTTTTTTGCAGGTTGATATTGCTTATGTTCCATTCATTGAAAGGTTTCAAATTGTTTTCAATGAACTGTTTAAGTTCGATATTACTGCAGACCGTCCAAAATTATCGGCATGGATTGAGGTAAATGTATATATACATTCAGAATAAAGACTAAATAGTAATTTTCAAAGGTTTTTCAAATTTGAAGACGGTTCAAAGTATGAAAATTACTATTAAGACCATTTTTTTTAATGTTTTTCTTCTATGAAAGTTTTTTCAAATATGACATAAAATTGAAAATATCATATTCAATGCTAAATCTTAATTTTTTTTTAAATCTACTTTCCAAATCTAGAATTATTACTAAATTTTTTGAGCAAATAAATAACAACTCTTTTGTACTTGTCAGTT
This sequence comes from Aethionema arabicum, assembly GCA_000411095.1. NCBI lineage: Eukaryota > Viridiplantae > Streptophyta > Magnoliopsida > Brassicales > Brassicaceae > Aethionema > Aethionema arabicum. Next base: position 276,609 of record KE151514.1, read on the forward strand.
AAAAAAAATAGAAATTCATGAGAGCATATATATATATATATATTTAAATCTTTAAATTTGGGAAAAGAAATTAACAACGAAACAAATTATTACGTATGCAGGAAGTGAACAAGATTGATGCATATGCACAAACAAAAATCGACCCCAAAGATATTTTAAGTCACTACAAGAAAAAGTTCATGTAAGTGTTTGCCTTCACTTTCAACTCAATTGCTACCTTATCTTTCTCCAACCAAATCTGGGATCTAACACTCTTTACTCCGGTTTATTCTTGCAGGAACTAAACCACTACTGTTTATTAAACTAAACCGGATGTTATCAAGTGTGTAAAATCAAATGTATGTGTGCACTTCTAGCAGCTAAAGCTTCATCAATAATTAGTGTAAAAAACATTTTACTTCTCAAAGTTACATATACCACAAACTGTATTACTTCAATATTTATACAAAACTATAGCAAAACTATATAACAACAATATAAACCGGCCTCTAGATACACACCCCTATTTTGTTCTTATACAGATATCTACCAGCAGCAATACTCACACTTTGTTTGAAAATCATCCCAACAGATTAAAAACAAATGCTTGAGATTGATATGGAAATAACTTACTTGGCATTGAGATTCTTGAGTTGCTGCTTGTTTTTAGACCCTCCTTGACCTAGGTGGAGTCCCGGGAGTGAATAAGGAGCTTTGGACTGACTGTGTCATGGGATCGAACTGTTGAGCGGCGAGGTAGGTAAGTGCAGTGACAACATCAGCAATGAGGGGTCTTAGATTTGGCTGTTCTTGTACGCACATGGCTGCAACAGCAAGTGCTTGGTATAGTCCTCGTGGAGGGTATTGACCTTGAAGCATTGGATCAGCCATTTGAGAGAATTTTCTTCTGTCTTTAAACAAAGGCCTTGCCTGAAACAGAGCAGTTCTCAGAACGTTAGAATGAAGAACATTAATGTCCTGTTCGTTTGTTCCTGTTCGTTTGTATGTCGCTGAAGTAGCGACAAAAGACAGTGACAAACAACAAGTAATGTTCTTACCCACGCGACGAGATTCTGTTCTCCAGTAGCTCTTGAATTGTCTATGGCTTTTCTACCGGTAATAATCTCTAGAAGAACAACTCCATAGCTGTAAACGTCTGATTTAAGTGTTAGTTGGCCTGTCATTGCATACTCTGGAGCACAATAGCCGTATGTTCCCATGACTCTGGTTGAAACATGGGACTTGTCACCTACTGGGCCGAGTTTGGCCAATCCAAAATCCGACAGCTTTGGATGGTAGTCATCCTCAAGCAAAATATTGGAGCATTTCAAGTCCCGGTAGATCACCGGAGGCATGGTTTTGTCATGTAGATACTCCAATCCCTTTGCAGCCCCTGCTGCTATTTTCATTCTGGTGTTCCAGTCAAGCGATTGCTTACTAGGTGATATGTCTGTAACAGATTGCGACATTGAAATGAACAGTTAGAAATGGATTCATGTGCAACGAGTGAAGACTAGTCTTTTAACTGCATCTTAAAGCTTGATTGGTAGAGCTTTAAGCCAAGTTTTAAGCTTTTTAAAAGCCAATCACTGACAGAGTTTGATAGAGTTTTTGTTGTAAAATGCACATACCGTGTAAATGATCTTCTAGTGATCCTAGAGGCATGTACTCGTACACCAGAAGCCTTTGATCCCCATCAGCACAATAGCCAATTAGGTTAACAAGATTCGGGTGATGAAGAAGACTCAACATCAGAACCTCAACAAGGAACTCCCTGTTACCTTGTAAGCCATTATGATCAAGCTGCTTGATTGCTGCTGTCTACAAATGAAGAACAATGTGAGCAGCCTTTTTTATTACCTGGAAGTTTACCGGTAAAACTATTCCTTTCATTTTTTGCAGGAGAAGCAAGGAAAAAGAAACGAACCTGGCCAGTACTCACTAGGTATCCTTTGTAAACTCTACCAAACCCACCTTCCCCTATAAGACATTCTTTTCTGAAGTTTCTAGTAGCAGAAGCCAGCTCGGAAAATGTAAATGTCTGTGCCACAATATGATCAGACCCTTTCGTTTTGGATTCACTTTTCTCACCCAAGGATGATTTGACCTTAGATTTTTCTGACAAAAAAGTGAGAAGAAGCAACAATTAGTCAATGCAAGACAAGTAGAAGTACTGAACCATCAACAAGACCTAATAACAAGAAATGTGTTTCACTAAACAATTTTCAAGGCAACCGAATCAGTCGAGCAAAAGCTTGGAGTATACTAGGGTGAAATAAAAAACATATGCAGTTCTGAGAAATCCAAGCACCAGTTTTAATGGTAAAACAACTCAATGACAAAAACGGAGAATCAAACGAGCAAACAATAAAAACTTCTAATGGCAAAAATCCAAGCATTGAAATTGATGGCATCAAGCAAGTAAGTAATGGAGTTAACAGCTATCAACAATCCCATCTACACTTGAACTACTTGGAGACACAATCAACAAAAGCTCAAGAAAAACAAGCATGTGATTACTAATTTAGTAGTAATACAGCATAAAAGAGTACAAAATTGCCGCAATTGAGCTAGAAATCGATAAATATACATCAAAATAGCTAAACAACAATGCTCCCCTAGAGAACAATCTATGTAACAATATACCAACAAAAAACATGCAAGAACAACACATCACTTGGCTCAATTTCCTTCAAAGAGTAGAACAAGTGAAGCAGAGCAGGATTCAGAACATTCTAAAGCTATTGAAATCGTAAGAAAACAAAAAAAACCAAAAAACCCTAACCACCATTAGTAATAAACAGCTGTGGAAGCTTAACAAAACAACACAATTCTGCTATAATCAAATGAAAAAGGGGTAATAGAGAATCCAGGAACCCACTGAACAAGGCTTTAAACAACAGAGTATATACCTGAAGTAGAAACAGAAGAATGAGAGGGTTTCCTGTTCAGCTTCCCCTCACCGTTCTTCCTTTTCTTAGTCCTCCCGCTCGATTTCCCAGAACACGGGATCCAACCCATTTAGCTTCTCGATTTTCTTCCAGTGATGATCCTCGTTTCTCTCCCTCTTCTTGATTGCGTCCCGATGATCTCGAAAGCGAGAGAGAGAACTTTGAATTGTCAAGGAGCACGCCAAGCCAACTCGCCTCTCCAATCGCTGGATTTTTCGATTTTTTTTTCTTCAATTTTGTTTTATTATTTTCAAATTTTTTTTCCCGAATTGATTAAACATTATTTTCCTATACATTATTTCTTATCATGCGAACTTAAATTGTTCGACAATAAAAAAATAAATAACAGTATTAATTAATGTCAATTACTAAATTCGAGTATGATGTAAGAAGTGGGAAAAAAAAGGAATGATGTAAACAAACAAAAATTGAAGTCAAAGTTCTTTGACTTTAATAAATTTCTTCACTTCTAATTTACTTTTTTCCATTTCACAATAATGAAATTTTTTATTTTTACTATACATCAATTAATCAATTTTATAAAATATTATTTTCAAGGAATTTAATTTTCTCTCTCGTTTATCTTTAATAATCACGGGAATAATTTAAATAAAAAATATATAACATAAAGTTTGTAATAACATAAAACATAAATACTAAAACGCTCTATACAAAATAAATGGAAAATATATTATTCATAACTAACAAATAAATTGAGTGGAAAAAAAAACTAAAATAAATTAGAACCAAGCTTGACAAAAAAAAAAAAAATTAGATCCAACAACCAAGTAAAAAATATTCAAATAAATATTATTCTTTTAGTTAAAAAAAAGAGTTTATTTTGATAAAATATGCTAGTGAGAGAAAACGACATCGTATTTTACTGAGCTAAGAAGAAAGAAGATACAACGTAAGAGGTTATGGTGTATAGCAAGTACTTTTACAACATATCTACCAAAGATTTACTCTAAAATCTTTTACCCTAAAATCCACAAGACCACACTTCAGACAACGACAAATCACAGCAATCAAATGTCGTGTCTTTGTTTCGCGAATAGTAAGTAAATATCAAAGAATCAGATTTCAAACAAGGGATAAAAAACACTGTTAAAAAGCAACCGATAGATTTCAAACAAAGACGATAAAGGATATCGGAAATTACGAACTTTTTCGACTCAACATTGGTTTATTGTAGAATCTCCGTTTAACTTACATGTCTTTGTCTTCTGTTGTAGCGGCTGTCTTACGTACGAATTGGCCACGAACTCGAGGACGTTGCTCCGCTAGCTTTTTCCGGCTTTGGTACCTTACCTGAAGAATAAAAACAACATTTTGTTAATCAAATCAAGCATCAGTTCTGTAGCTTACTCGGTTGCTCGTCGCTATTGCCAGCGACACTACAATAGGTAATGTTGTTTGTTTAGTTATTGCTATCGTCGAGTGACGAAAAACAAAGTCTTGTTTGTTTACTTGTTGGTGGTTAACTGACATGTTTCGGCAACAAGTTTCAGCGATCAACAATTTAAAATTCGAAACGCAGAAAAATTTTAAGTGAAATTTGAATTGCCAAGATTTGTCGCCAAAACTTATCGCTAAACCAATGACAGGTAAACGAATATGTTTTCAACCAACCAATGACAGGCAAAGGAACATGTTCAGTTAAAAGTTTGAGTGACATGTTTCAGCAATATGTCATTGAACCAACAAAAACAAAACGAACATAAATTTTCGTCGCTAAAAGAACATGTCTTTCTCAGTGAAGGATACTTCAAGGTTCAAATACTAAGGGAATTCATGAATGCATTGTGATTTAGAGATCTTACCTTCTTCCTGAAGCATCTGTCTTTTCTCTTCTGGCGGAATTTTGTTAAAGCAGCTTCTCTTTGTGAGATTTTGTTTTCATCTGCAACATTTCCGCTTCCACTTCCACTTCCACTTCCACTGCCACTAGCATCTCCGCTTCCACTTTTACCAGCACCGTTATCACTTCCCATATTCACTCCTCCAGCGTTCATGCCAGCACTGCTTCCATATGGACCATTGCTTCCATGGCCACTACCTGAGACACTACCATTAACACTGTAATTCACAGTGTTATTACCTTCAGCTGCATCGTTGTATACGTTTGAGGAACCACATTGGGGTAGCTTCTGATCAGTGGTGTGAACAAGATAAGCGTTGTTGTCACGAGGTAGACCTTGTGGAGATGCACATGGTTGATGAAATGATGAGTGTTGTTTAACTGATGAAGATCCTGCTGAACTTACTTTTGGTGCTCCTGGTTTTGTGAAAGCGTTTTCGGTGGTGGAGCTCATATCGAAGTTATTGCTTCCAACACGTGAGTGATGATTAGGGAGACTCTCGTTTAAATTTGAATGGCAATCACAAGCATTAGCCTTTTTGGTTATGTCTTGGCCATTATCATGAAGAGAATTGCTTCCTGGGTTACACCCGCCTGAGAGCTTGTTAGGATTTGAGGCTGGATTGTACCTGTACAGTCCAATAATCCATCTCGTACTTCTTCATTACAGCATTCTAACATAGGCCACGATATAAAAAAGTTCAAACAAATTCCTTTTTTAAAAGGGAAAATGGTACTTTAGACCCTGAATAATTTTTGTTTGGTGAAAAAACCCCTCAAGTTTCAAAATGGTTTTTTAAACCTTGAACTTTGATAACCGGGTTTTTTTTAACTCTACCGGATTACTTAGATCAAAATTAACTTTAAACACAAAATTAAATCATAACTCAAAATTTAACCCAAAAATATAATCCAAATTTCGATGATTTATACTATCATTTTAAGTTTAAATTTGAGATTTCGGTTTAAAAAACTCGGTTATAAAGATTAGGGGTTAAAAAATCCGGTTATCAAAGTTCAGAGTTTAAAACCCATTTTGAAACTTGAAGGTTTTTTTCACAAAATTAAAATAGTTCAAGGTCTAAAATATCATTTTCTCTTTTTAAAACAGTTATATGTAGACAACTTTCGGGCTTGTTACGATTTTAAAGAGTACCTTGAGAAGGCTGAACCTTCTGAACGCCTCAGAACATTGCGGTCATCTCTAACTATTGTATCATCATCATCTTTTATTCCTCTGAGCCTTTTTGAACCGTGTTCGACGTGCATTAGCTCTTCGGAGTTTTTTACAGCAGCTTCATTAGTTTCTAAAGCCTTGCAGTGTGTGTTAGGCGCTTCGGAGTCTCGATTATCTTGAAGGTGGTTAGACATAGAGATAAAGCCTGAGGCTCCATCTTCATGCATTAGTTTACTTGAAGGGCTTTCGTTAGTGAGATCTAGAGGTCCTTTTCCAACCTGCATTTTCCATTTACTAGAGCTCTTCTCAAATGAATTATTCTTTCTCAAAATTCCAGTGTTTTTAGTAAGAGGTTCATCTTCCAGTGGCAAATCACAATTCCTACGAATACTGATCTCCAGGTCTCTACCGATTGTGGCATCTTCTGCAGAAATAAGAAACATAAGCATTATCATGTTTTAAAGTTTGGGTATAAAGAAGAGATAAATTATATTCTTTACCAAATTTCTCATCCTGTTCTTTAGGCTCCTTTTCAGCAGGTGCTGTATAGAGTTGACTGCTGGGAACGGGAACCTCGGCGTTGGAATGCACCACCTGTGCACAAGTGCTATCAACACGATCCCATGGAGATGCTGCTCGTGGACTGTCAACCTCCACAGCTTTTTTCGTCCAAGAACTCTGTAGAAAGGGATATCCAATAAACTGAGGTTTCCACTTCAAATTTATCTAAGGATAGTTGAGCCCAAACTAAGTCTCAATGTAAGTGCCTAATTGGACATGCATAGTTAAATCATCCGAACCCACCATTTTCAGGTAAAAAAATTCAGGGGTACCTTATCAGATATATTAGGCGCATTCAATAATGCACATATTTCTTACCTGAGTGCCACTCCCATCACTACTTCCATCACTAGCATTAAAGCCAGTACTTCCATTTTCATTCTCACCACTGCTTCCCGAATCGTTATCAGATTTTTTAATACTCTTTGATTTCACAGACTTTTGAGTTTGATGTGTTCCACTTTCACTTCCACTGCCGCTCGACTGTAAAACAAGTAACAAAAGAAACCATGAGGACCCAAAAAGTAGATACCATTCCACAATTAGATGGTGGGTTTCTAGTTTGATTCTTTATAACCAGTCATATATGACATGGATAAAAATTGGGACAACATTGTGAATATGTAAGCAAAGAAAGGACTTACACTTTGACATCTTCTCCAAACATGTTGCCAAAGGATTTTAAGCTCGTTTTTTCTTATCGGCTTAACAAGAAAGTCAACAGCTCCTTTTGATAAGCACTTAAAGACCAGCCCCATTGAGTCATGAGATGACATCACTGCAATACAGATCTCACATGAAACTGTAGTTAAAAGCATCTCCTCCCACTAAAAACTAGAGAAGAATCAGCAAAGTGTTTAACTACTTATGGAAGTGATTGCTACACAATGACTAAAGAAAGAGAACTCACTGATGACAGGGATGTTCCGACGAGATTTGTGATTCAAAATCTTGCATAGGAGACCAATTCCAGATAAATAAGGCATGACTACCTCTGTTAATACAATGTCAATATGATTGTTAAGATCTTCTAACACCTTCCAAGCTTGTATACCATTTGCTACCTCGACCACTGCCATTTCAGAGTTGGTTCTTAATCAGCCAATGAGCCCCAATGCAAATAGAAAGTTGCTAGGCATAACCAGTTGGTCAATGCAAATATATTCATGGTAACCAACTAACCCATGTTACCCTAGAACCAACAACATATGACATAGGCACAAAAACTGAAATTGGTAAATACATCGTATACCCTTGATAAAGAAGACTCGAGACTAATTCTCAGCATATTTATCTCCTTAATTCTCTAACTGGTTGTAGAGCTCTGATATTAGAAATCCTGGTCAAATTTAGTAAGCAAGCTTTAACAAGTTGGTCCAAGTAGACACGAATGTGGCTATAAGCAACATGACTAAATCCTCGGTATCATCAGTTATTCTTTAAATACGCACTTACTATCATACATCAACTTAAGTCCTAGGCTTCAAAACTGACCTTCATAGCTACAATTACGTAGAAGTGCAGTAACGATGTAACGCGTGCAGTCATCATTTTCCACAAGAAGAACTCTTATGGTTCTCACATGAAGAAACCTCTCCCAACAAACAGTTGCTGCTGTTTGTTGCGACTGTGGAATTTGCAGTCCACCAGATCCTTGCCCAGCCCCTAAACTCCCATTTCTCACATCACCAATGATTTCATTGCCTTTATCTTCTTCTTGATGCTTTTCTGCCCGAATCTCAACCCTGTCGAATTTGGTTACTCCAGTTTGTTTATCTGTAATTGGATACTGTATCCCTCGCGAACCCTCCCCATCTTCATTAACATTCATCACACCAGCTACCTACGCTGAAATTAAATGATCAAAGTATATTAAAACATCTAAAGACTTGAATGCTTCCATTGAATTACAATTGTGCCAAGAAAACCACTCGTATATGTAAATAGTAAGGACAAGAAACAGCCAAAGGGTCACTGCTAAACTTTATCACTTTGCCTATATTTAGACATTTCAATTCAAAACAAACCTAGAAACCCTAATTTCGATCAATGCCAAAGCTAAAGGAGGTAAACTCAGCCAGTAACCCTGATTAGCATAACAAACGTATTCAAACCACAAATTTTCAAACGGGCGAGCCAATTAACTTAATCTGATGCAAAATCGCTAGAAACGAATCTCGTATAATTCACATCAAATCAAAAACCAAAGAAACTAACTGAATTTCCAAGGTAAGGCTGATCTTACTGTAATCAATTCCTAAAATGAAGAAATCAAGCTCCTGAAGTCGCATCAAATCACCTCAGCAGCGGATCCAGCACAAAAAAAGCTATCGGTTGGGAGAGAATCAAAACGAGCGAAAAAACGCAAAGCTAATACACACAACAATCGAAGCTTCTCTGCTTGGAGAAAGAAGAAACAGAAAACACAGTGAAGAAATTTGATTTAGTTTATTTAGAGGTAATTTCTTGTCTCCCAGAGAGTAGAAATCGGAGACGACCATAAACCACGGATTTTTCTTTTTCCGGAGATAGATAGATATTAGGGAGAGATTGTCGTGGAGATTAAAAAATAAAATAAATAAAAATTAGAAATACTGACGTGGATAAACTAATGGTCCCGAACGTTTGAGAAATGCCATGTAGGACCTGATATTTCCACATCACACGTTGGCATGGATTGCTGACGTGGACACTATCAAAAACCAGCCGTCAGAGAGGCTTAGTGGTAAATCTGAGATCTTTGGAAGTGACACGTGGAGAAACGGGAAGGAGACGTCAGCTGTTAAATCATCTGAACCGTTGATTAGATTTAGGCGGAAGAGACTAGAGTTAAAAGATATCATGGGAGTGTGAAAGACCATAATTGGGTTACGACTATGTACATCGGTTTACATTGGTTAACGTCACCCAATAAACATTTTAAATTATTTTCTCTTTTTTTTTAAATCACTTTTTTTTCTTCCATATTGTGATTTACCATTTACTCAATTTTTATTTTCTATTATTGTTGTTAATAAAATTACAATACTTGATTTGACCATTTTTTGAAAAAAAATAGTTTCTTTTTATTACCACATTTTACGTTGATTTAATATTTTATTTTAAAACGACGATAAAAAAATTATTTTCAATAATTTTGATTGTCTCATAACATTTAAAGATATTTTTTGTATAAAACGAATATTAATAATAATCACGTAAGAATATATAAATAGTTAATATCAAGTTTATCCAAAAAAAAACTCAAACAGTGAATAAAGAAAAGAAAGAAAACACTCTTTTAAGTCATGGGTAAAATGTTAGGTTGTTTAGAGTTTGTTGGATTTTATTAGATTGATGTTAATAGTATGATATTTATATTATAATTAATATATTAACTTAAAAAGAAAGTAAAAAAAATACAAACATAAATTTAGCAACATCATTTAAACCGGAGGTGACAATCAAACATTATTAAAACACAAAGTGAAAAAAATAGACAAAGACATTTGACAAAAATTAATTTCCATAGAGTTCTTGGGTCAATTTATCCAATAGATTTTTGCTTTGCTCATCAAGATGTTCTTTGTCACTTAGTTTTAGAAACATTTCCATCTTCTTAAGTTGATTTGCCTCTTCTTGCAACATGGCTATTTTATCCAATTGCTCCAACATTTGTGTTTTGCATTGTTTGAATTCTCTTTTGAATTTTCTTTTGATACGAGGTGGATAGTCTTCTCCTATCTTATTTCGACGCTTTATAAACCGATTAAAAATATACCTATCTTCAATTTCAGACAGTCTCTTATAAGCTTCAACATCAAAAATATGTTTTGATGAATCCATTAAAATTTTGAATAAGGTGAACTTTGTGGTATTGATATATCAATGGAAGAATGAGTCTTTATTTATAAGATAATGGTTGAAAACTTAGATTGAAATTTGATTGGTTGATTAATAGATAAGGTTTGGATTTTTCCACTATAAAACAAAAGTTATGGACATTATTGAAGAGAAAGTGACGAACAAACAGTATTAAAGGAGAAAGTGAAAAAACACAAATATACACTTGACAACATATTACAACCGTTGATAAAAACACCACCGTAAATAGTTGAAGAAGTTAAAAGGGGATTTTATACTTGTGAGAATTAGATGACATTTTTATTAAAAGATAACAAGATTTATAAACAACTAACATATAAAACTAATTTTATAAAATTGTAAAAAATATTATATAATATAGATATAAAATATTATATAATAAGATATAAAATATTTATGTTCTTATGATAGAAATTTTATTCTCTCTCGCGGTAGTGCATACAACTATTTATTTATTGGGACAAATTTGTCTACCAAATTAAAATAAAATTTATATACAAGATTATTTAAAATTATTTTCTAAATTTATACTGCTTAAGTTATAATAGGAAACCGCAAACCATAGAATTTATTTTAAGTTTGTAAAGCACATGGTAAACCATAATGAAATAAAGATTAATATATAAGTAAACTATGTATGAGATAAAATTATCAAATTTATTATATATACGATATAATTGGGTAGAAAATCTTAATTTTTAAAAAATTACAAAAAAATGAAGTATCGTCGACAGCAGGGTTCGAACCTGCGCGGGCGAAGCCCAACAGATTTCAAGTCTGTCTCCTTAACCACTCGGACATATCGACTTTTTTGCTATTTTTTGTAGTTATTTAAATATATAAACTATAAATTACATTTTCTAGATTCGCTAAATCTGCCCTAGATATGTATCCCTTTTCTGCAACGAGATACGTTTAGATTTTCCCGCCATCGTACTTCCCAGTACTCTCTCGCAGCCGCCGTCGTCGTCAACACATGGCGGATAAGAAGAAGCGCAAACGATCCAAAGATGATCAAACGGAGGATCTTCCTTTCAAAGATATTCTGGAATCAGACGACGTTATACTCGACCTTCTCAATTCTTACATTTCCTCTTCTTCTTCTTCCGCTACCGCCGCCGGTGCATCCTCATCGTCTTCGAAACCACTAACCCTAGCCGACCTCTCTCTAACATCTGCTTGCCGTGAAGTCAGAGATCTCTCTCTCTCCTCCGTGCAGACAGAAATAGAGACAGTCATCCTTCAAATCGCCCGCTCTATTCTCTCCGGCGAGGGTTTCTCTTTCAGCGTACCCTCACGCGCCGCCTCGAACCAGCTTTATGTCCCGGAGCTTGATCGTATCGTGCTAAAAGACAAATCTACCCTCCGTCCTTTTGCCTCTGTTTCTTCTGTAAGAAAAACCACTATCACTACTCGCATCCTCGCTCTTATCCACCAACTCTGCCTTAAAAACATTCACGTCACCAAGCGTGATCTCTTCTACACCGATGTTAAGCTTTTCCAGGTTAGATATTTTAACCTCTGATGATACTTTGTTCCCATGGAAGACGCTATTAGATCCAGTTCTTGTAATCTGATTCCGGATTTGAGCAAGTTTTGAACCAATTTGCAACCTTACTGAATTTCAGGACCAAACACAGAGTGATTCTGTCTTGGACGATGTTTCATGTATGCTCGGCTGCACAAGATCTAGCTTGAATGTGATTGCAGCGGAGAAAGGTGTAGTCGTTGGGAGGCTCATATTCAGCGACAATGGAGACATGATAGATTGCACAAAGATGGGAATGGGTGGGAAAGCTATTCCTCCGAACATAGATCGTGTCGGAGATATGCAGAGTGATGCTAAATTCATCCTCTTAGTTGAAAAAGATGCAGCTTATATGAGATTAGCAGAAGACAGATTCTACAATCGTTTCCCCTGTATTATCGTAACGGCTAAAGGCCAACCTGATGTAGCCACAAGGCTGTTCTTGAGGAAAATGAAGATGGAGCTTAAGCTTCCTGTGCTGGCTTTGGTGGATAGTGACCCTTACGGGTTAAAGATCTTGTCAGTTTATGGATGTGGCTCGAAGAACATGTCTTACGACAGTGCAAACTTGACTACTCCTGATATTAAATGGTTAGGAATCAGACCAAGTGATTTGGATAAGTATCAGATACCTGAGCAGTGTAGGTTGCCGATGACTGAGCAGGATATTAAGACTGGGAAAGATATGTTAGAGGAGGATTTCGTGAAGAAGAATCCTGGGTGGGTTGAGGAACTTAACCTGATGGTGAAAACAAAGCAGAAGGCTGAGATTCAGGCGTTGAGTTCTTTTGGATTCCAGTATTTATCAGAGGTGTACTTGCCTTTGAAACTGCAGCAGCAGGACTGGCTCTGATCATCAGTTTCTGTCTTCATGTTCAAATAAAGACCAAGAAATGCGACAAAGACAAAGGAAATAAGCAATGTGAGTTTCTGATCATGTAATTGTCTGTTTCCCAGCATGTGAATTATTGGAAAGATTGAAATTTAGTTTCAATCTTTGTTCAGAGAACTTGAAAGATAGATGTGAACTGATTAACCTATAAATACAGAGCCAGAAAAAAAATCTTTTATATGCAATCTCTTCCCATTTCATATTGCAAGTTATGTGTATTAGTACAAAGATGAGGAGTAATGGTACCCGATTAGGAGCAGTTACTTTTTACGTTGCAGCCATTGATGCAGGGATGCTTTAGTCACCATCAACCTCTCTAGAATGGCGGGTCTTCTTGTTGAGGATACACCAAACATGGACTTAGCGTTTTCTGATGTATGTTCTGTATCTTGGTTTGCATTATCTACACAATCTATGTCCTGTTTGATATCTAGAACATGTCTTTGTCCAGCAGGAAGAACCACAAGAGATAATTCATCTTTTAGGAGCTTCATTAACACATTTTTCACAGTAGTATCTTGCTTTTCTGAACTGGTTATTGCTTCACCGGTTCCTAAGATGATCAATACATCATCTATTACACCATCACCTGCAAGAAAGGGAGATTCAGTTTGTGATATTTGTCCTTTTCAAAGGCATATATGGTAGATACACGTGTTTTCCAGTCCCCATTTCGAAATTTGTTTGACCTAACATAGTCAGTGCAAGAGAGAGGATATATTGATGCAGCAAACCTACCTCGCATATAGTCTTCCTTGATCATACGTAGAACTGCTAGAACAAAAAGTCGGGCCTCAACCTGGTCGGAACAAACAACATAGGTAAGTTAGGACAAAGAAAGAATTTATCAAGCGTGGGGAAAACTTTTGATGTTTCATCTATTATATCACCAGCTTACCTTAGTAAGTCCTTGAAGGTCAATTGCAAGGTTTCCAGTTGTTCTCTCTTGCATGTGTGTAGCTATTTTTTCGATGATTAGACTTATAGGTCTCCCCAAGTTAGTTGCTTCGTGGTCGCTAGTTTTATATCGGCTCTGGTCATCTTCCTGTATGACTCCTTCACACCACTCGTCAATAAGTTCCTTGAGAAATTGATCGTTAGGTTTGTACCTGCAGAATTAGCTTAGCTTGTGAACAAAGTGGAATGCGTTGTTACTCTTAAGAAGATACAGAACTATCAAGAAGAGAAATAAAACTGAAGTACACTTCTCAGGTATGCTTATTTGCACTTACCCTGCTTTCCGCATGTCCTGATATATTGCTAAGCATTGCCGCACTTCAAGTAAAGAACCATACTCGCTTCTTGCTTTAAGAAGTGTATTATAGGTTACCTGTGGAACAACTTGCTGGACTGAGAAATGCTGAATCATATCGAAACTAGCCTAATAGTTTCAGAAATGTATATGCATATCCAGAGCACTTGTATTGTCAGTATGCGGATTCTACCTAAGGTGGCGTGAAGGATAAATGAACAAGTTATTTTATTGGCTAATATATACAGTAATAAAGTCTACTTCTTATATGTAGGAGAGGTTAGTTGCTGAAAACGACAAAAGGAAACAAGCTATTCGACCAGGAGAATTACCCAGTTTGGCTTTATCTGATGTCTCCTCATCTCCTCGAACAAAGAAAACGCTAACTTCAACTTTTTATTTTCCGTGCAAACCTGCAATATAATGAAGATTGAATCTTCACTCATCAAGAACCAAGCAGAATCTATCAGTTCAATAAGAGAGATTAATACCTTGATAGCTGTTGTGTATGCAATAACATCAGGTTTGGTACCAGCTGAATGCATAGTTCTCAATATCTGTGCTGGACGAAGAATGTCTATCAGGGAACTTATCACAGTTCTGAAGGCTTGGAAACTAGATAAGGAGAACAGTGATCACCTTAACGTAACTACTATGTTTTAAGAAATAGTTTAAATGAATAATTTCAAACAATTAAGAGGAAAATTAACTCACACGTACAGCACCTTCAACATCGCCTGAACCTCCACATATATTGATCAAAGTTGACCATGTTATATGATTAGGTACAAGACCAAGGCTCTTCATCTCATCCACCAACTCTTTTCCTCGATAGTAATCGGTACCACAAGCCTTCAAGAGTATGTTATAAGTAGCAGTTGTGGGTTTGAAACAAAATCTATTTGAACCTCGGATATAAGAATTACTATCCCCCCAAGACCCAAGAGTTTGGTTTTCCAGTTTATTTGAGCTGGAAATGCCACCTTGACTGATTATATCATCTGCATTTATGGCTTCTTCAACTGAGTTTCCCTTCCAAGATTGAAAAAGACGAAATGCCCGGTCATATTGGCAAGCTTCAACACAAGCATGTAGTAGGATGTTGAAACACTGAGAATTCGGCTCACAACCAGATGCAAGCATTTCTTCAAATAGGTGATTTGCTTGCTCTACTAAACCTGCGTTGGCACAAGCGCTGATTAATGACGACCATGTATGAGTGTTTGGGGTTACACCAACAGATTGCATATCTTCTTTTACTTTCAATGCCATTTTCCACATCTTTGCATCTGCAAAAACCTGATCTCAAAACATTATTTAGAGACTTAAGAGGTACAAAAGCAAATCAATAGTGGCAGTTGCCTGACAAGCCGATTGTATACCTTTACAATAGTGCAATATGTAAAGGCGTCCAACTTCAATAGCCCAGAAGATTCCATTCGCTTTGCTTCTTTATATATGTCCTGGGCGAGATCAACACGTCCAGCCAGGCAACAAGTTTTAAGTAGTATGTTGTATGATGTCATGTCAGCTGTAACATTCAGATTCTGCCCATGGAATGTAGAGTTTCAAGGTCAGTCAATACCCACTCCTAGATGTGAAAGTCATATTTTAGTTAATTCAACATCAAAATAAAACTTAATGAATTGAATTATAATCTACTCATCTATTTTCGACAATCCACTTAAGTTCGATAAAAAGTTTATCTATCAAGAAGCAAAAAGAAGGGCATACCTGCATATTCTTGTATATGTTTAGTGTGTACACAAGATCATGGGAGTTAACGTTCATTAGGCTGTTCATAACATATATATTTGGCTTAATATTGTCTTTGAGAAGATCCTGCCACAAGAATTTGTGTTAACTAGAAATCTCATGTATGGAATGGCACACAAAAATCAATATGAAGGACACAAGCAATCATGTAGATTGCAGTCTAATGATCCATTTAAGGATGCTTGTGTAAAAAATCCAGTATAATCAGGGAATTACCTCATATATGTACCTCGATTTAACATAATCACCGCACAGACCACAAACATCTATCATCGTGCGGCATATATACATGTTAGGAGTATCTAAAATCTGTTTGCACGCTTCATATGCTGTCATTACAGAGACCATATCTCCTTTCTTTCCAAATCCTAGTATAATCCTACAAAGCACTATCTGAGTATGCGGCAAAAGACATGCGTATCTGCATTGCATATTCATCAAATGGTTAGCAGATAATATTTAGAATCCTTATGGTTAATAACTCCACAAACCTGAGATAAACAAAAGTACAGATACATTCTACAAATCAGAACCAATAAACTGGATCCTTATGTGAGGAGAAACAAGCTTTACCTAATTGCTAAATTGGGATTGGAATTGTCAACACAAATCTGTACGACATCAAACGGGTCCACCAGCTCTTTGATTTTGAATTTAAACCCTGAAATAAGAAGCAGTCTCTCAATATGAAGAAGATAACAGCAAGATTGAAAATAAGGTGCATGAAGTTAAGAATCACCCGCAAGAATCTCCATTAAGTCAACAGCCTTCTCTACTTGGACTGAGTTAACCATTCCACGAAACTGTTTCCTCATCAATTTCACAGACAATTCATCAACGAGGTCCAATGGAGGAATCCCTACCTTCTCCATTCTCCTCAATGTATAAACCACGCTCTCGACATTTCCTTGTCGAAGATTCAACGAAATTCCTCTCGATAAGAGATCAAAATCAACCATCGACGCGAAACGTGCAACATTAGTTGCGGATTCAGCAGCCAATGTCTCCGCAATGAGCGCGACGTCCTGAATTCGGCCATCCTCGGCGAGTTTCGAAGCGAAATCAGCATAGTACTCCAGTGAGCCATCTGGAATCCATCTTACGGCGTCAGTGAATTGGTCAGATAGAGAATGCGCAGTGGAAGCTGATGTAGGGGACAGAGAAGGACTAGCTGAGTGTTGCTGTGGCAACGACGGTAGTAGCTTGGTGAGAGAAGAGGTGGAATTAGTTTTCCGATTCGGCTCCGCTCCGGTTGCGGAACAGCGACGGTGGTTGATGTGCTGGTGGTGGTGATGATGAGTATTGGTTAAGGCGGAGGAGGAGCCAAAGACGATGACAAGGTCTCTCATTCCTCGCTAACAGTTAGGATCATCATCATCGTTGTGGCTCACTCTTTCTGGTTTTTTTTTTGTTTTTTTTATTTTTATTTTTTTAAGATAATATTAATTTGGAAGATATGCAGATGGATTGGATTTGAAAGGCGAGCGGTGCTTGGCAATGTGAGACTAGTAGTGAACCGACCGGATTTATGGTTGGTTCGCCTTAAACCGATTCGGTACGTTATTAAACCGACTCGGTACGTTAATAGACATAACGAGTATTAATTAATCTCGCATTTTGAAAAATTATAAATTTATAATAATAATTTACCACTTTCACGAACGTTAGAAGATTTTTTTTAAAAAGTTATGATTTTGTGAGAAATGAAAACATATACCTAATTTTCATAAAATATATACCTAATATAATTGAACTGAGGAAAAAAAAATGCTTATATATAAATATATAATTGAACAAAGTAAAGAAACAATTGGTCATAACTAAAAGCTGGCAATGGCATAGTGGCAATTAATATACAGAGATTAAATATTTATTAATAAAAAATTATATAGGAAAAAAATGGTTGGTCTCAAATTCGAAGCGAACCGTCTCCACATATTTACACCAACTTTCTACCCGCCACGTGGTAACCTCCATTTCTCTCTCTCTCTCTCACTTTCTCTCTCTCTCTCTCTCTCTCTCTCTCTCTCATTCGATCACTGCGCTCTGCTCTCTCTCTCTCTGAAACCACCGCTTCTCTTGATAAAACCGATGACCTCGTCGCCGTCAAGTAACTCGGTGGTCGAGGAATTACCCACGATGATAGCGTCTACAGATGCTACGGAGACAACGATCACAGCAGCGGTGGAAGCCTCGGACAAGAAGGTGAGGAAACCCTACACGATCACCAAGTCCAGGGAGAGCTGGACAGATGAAGAACACGATAAGTTCTTGGAAGCTCTTCAACTGTAAAATTATTGGCTCTATATGTCACATTGTCTCTTCCTGCAGTGACTTGCTTTACTGTGTGTATGTTTTTGAGCACTAAGTTGAGCTGAATTTGCTTAATCTTACTGTTCTCCTTCTGATTCTGCTTAATTATGTAGCAAACTATCAGATGAGAATTCGTATTTTAGGGATAATTCGCTGACCTAAACCCTCTGTTTAGCTGAGTTAGATTTTCCCTTCGGAGATTTGTTTAGGGAAATATATTGAATAAACTATGAATTCGGATTTATCAGTAGTTTCTTCAGGACAAAGCTCCTTGGTGTAGAAAAGCATTGAGAGCTTGGCCATGGGGCTCAGATGAAGGTATTATATAGGATTTTCAGAAGCAGCACTGTCTTCTTCAATTGCTAGATTGGATTAGAGCTTCGGTTAATTGTTGTTGAATGCTCTATTTTTATTTGACGAAAATTGTTGAAGGTTATTTGACGAAAATTGTTGATGAATGTTCTATCTCATGTTTGTGGAGCCATTAACCATAAGGATTCTATATATTCTCTACTTTATATCTGCATTGCATATTCACGACATTAAAGGTTTTTCTATCTTTATCTGAAAAGAAATCCTGCTTACTTTCTGCTCAATTTGTTGAATGATTGCTGTGCTCTCTGTTTACTTATTACGTTGATCACACTCGTATCTGGTGTTTTTTCTCATCAGGTTTGATCGTGACTGGAAAAAAATTGAAGATTTTATAGGTTCAAAGACCGTAATTCAGGTCTGATAGCAGCTGCTTTTGGTTTTAGTGTAATACACTACTTTGGCATGTTCCCTCACTCAATTTTTTGTGTCTAATTGATCTGATGCAGATAAGGAGCCATGCCCAAAAATACTTTCTAAAAGTCCAGAAAAATGGGACTCTAGCACATGTGCCTCCCCCTAGACCAAAGCGCAAAGCTGCTCATCCATATCCTCAAAAGGCACCAAAGAATGGTCATATCCTATAACAGATATTAGTTTAGTTAGAGAGATGATAGTAAAATGTTAACAATCTGAGTTCAATTCAAATTGCAGCTCAAATGTCGCTTCAAGTCTCCACATCCTTTCCTACTCGAAATAATAACGCGCCTGGTTATACTTCATGGGATGATACCTCTGCATTTCTAGACATAGCAGCAAGTGGAATTATTTCAACACAAGATGAATTTTCTATTTTTTGTGGAGAGGAAGGCATGCATTCTCATCTTTACTCGAATCTTGTATTTTGCTTTTGTAGTAGAGTTGCTCCATTTGATGAAGTTTCATGTGCTTATTACGGCTTACAATGTTATTGTTTCAGTTGATATTGGATCGCAGGGAAGAACAAGTGCAAGTAGTCCTTCAGCATCTGGTATAGGAAGCTCAAGCAGAACACTACCAGATTCCAAAATTTTAAGACAGGAGAAACTAGCTCCTGTGATACATGGTAATTATCTGAATAATTGTGGGTTTATTCGTGAATTTTCCATTTTGTGGTGACGGACGCTGTTCTGATGGTGTTCTTTTGCAGCCCTACCTGATTTTGCTGAAGTTTATAATTTTATTGGGAGTGTTTTCGATCCTGATAGCAAAGGTCGCATGGAAAAGCTCAAGGAGATGGATCCAATAAATTTTGAAACTGTGAGTTGGAGCTTGTTCTCTTTCATATAAAATGATATGCGTCACAGCGTACCCATTAATTAGGCTTTATTTGAATCTTCTTAAGCTCATTTGCTTACAAATCTGCAATCATACCTCTTGGTGTTGTGATGTTTCATTCCTGTTAATTTAAGTAGTGCAAGAACTGCTCTTTCTAATTCTATAAAAATGTTTGCAAAATAAAAGGGTTTTCAATAATGACTCAGGTTTTGAATGTTGAGGTGCCATGTTTTTTTTCTAGTATCCTTTACTAATCACATCATATCTTGCAGGTTCTATTGTTGATGAGAAACCTCACAGTGAACTTGGCAAACCCTAACTTCGAACCTGATGTAAGTGTTTATTTTATCATGTTTTCCGTACTTGAACTCTGAAGCACATTTCTCGTTTTGTGTTAACACCAATAGGCATAGTTTCTTTCACCAAACAGATCTGATGACTACATACTTTCAAATTTTAATTAGGATAAACTGGTAGAAATAGTACTTAATCTCGCTCTTAGTGTGTGTTACTTCTTTCACCATACTAACAATTAAATGAGGATCCATGCGCTTTGTAAGAATATTAAATTGATTTCTTGGAACTGATGTAATCTAATCTGAAAACAGTCAGACCGATATGAAGCTGCAGAGGAAGGTCATGAACATTTAAGCTCGTAACATGTTACCACGGGATCCCTGGTCAAGAACTCATCAAAGTGATACATCATCTTGAAGCCTTCTTGCACACAACAACCTTCAATCAGTTATCAAGTATGTAATGATTTTGTTTATCGTCTCTCCTAGTAAAATAACACTTTACTGTGCTCTGAATGTTTCTAATGATCTAATAGCACTTAGATCTTACCGTAGTTACAAGCCTAACCTACACCTCACTAGTCTTTGCATAAGAGCTTAATGTTGTTGCTCACCTTAGTTATGTTATGGTCTCAGATGATCTTGACCTCATTAGATAATAAAAACCCTTCACAATAGGTAGAAATTGTCATGAATCTGGTTGTGTAGACCATAATAATACCCGAAAAACCCAAAAAAATATCAAAAAAAAAAATTATGGTTATTTTCGTGTATCTAATGGATATTGATTTTGGTTCAGTTCTTACCTGATATCTATAGATATCGAGGTCAAAATCCAATAGGTACTTTTCATCGGAACCGGAACTGAGTTTTTTTTGGTTCGGTTTGGTTCCGGTTTTTTTCCCGGCCCTACATTTTAGTGGTCAAATCTTGTGAGTTTTTCGAAGTAGCGCACCGACTGGGTAGGTCTAGTAGAGCTTAAATGGGCAGTGGTTGCGGCATTATGATAGTTATGTTAAAGTTTACATTAAGGTCTCTCACTGTATAAATGTGGTTACAAATTTGAATGATATGATCGTATATTTTTTCAAGGTTAAAGCATTCGGGGTGGCTATTGAAGGTGTTTGTTACGGAGAACATAATTGAAGCACCAGAAACAATAGAGACATACGCTGTTACGGTCTTAATTAGTGGTATGTGTGTGTATATTAGTATATATATATGTTAATGTGTCCGCCAAAATGATTCCAGGCTTTACTTGTTTTTTTGATACGTGTAACGATCATCCGTTTTGTAATTTAAAATTCTTTTACCTCTTTCTCATGATCAGATATTTTTTGGCCATAAACTTATCTAGAAAATCGTAAAATAAAACTTCTAAGATTTCATCATTTTTAGCAGACAATTGATTTTTAAGCTTAGAAAAAATTAACTAATTACTTTGTAGTGTTCTCATTTGTTAATAACCAATGTCTTCCAAGAAACTTCTGGATCAGCCAGAGGGTCTTACATTTTTCGATTAAGAGACGCCGTACGATCTATAAACCGGAGAGATGTTTTGCTGGTTTCTTCCGTTGCTGCACTCTCCTCAACTGTTCTCTTCAATTTTCTCTCGAGATGCGCTCTCAAAGCGTAGCTAAATCTTAATTTCTCCGTTAATTCTCTGAATACGATTTGTTTCACCGGTGGGGAAGATGTTACAGCATCAAATCGTACAATCTCCGGCGAGATTAGGGTTAACAGGACCTGGATCTCCCTCCGTACAAAATCCAACGCCTCCTCGTCATGGACATCCCACTTCTTCTTCGTCTTCTCAATCTCAGCATCAACAAATCCAGCAACCGTCTAATCTACTCCCTTCCTCCATTGCTGCGTCATCCTCAGCTTCAGCTTCAGCCTCGGCGGTTATCTCATCCTCTACTTTGTTATCGCTTCTTCCGCCTTTACCTCGAGCGCAGGCTCTTCTCCAGCAGATTGCGTTGTTAACATCAAAGCTCTTTGACGTCTCTCACAATCGTAGTCTCTGGATCACAGCTTTTCGAGGTACTCTTCCGTCTTTCCTCTCCTCACACTCGTTACCACCACCTCCGCCGCTTGAAAACCCTAATCCTTCTACCACTAAGGAAATCCTCTCTAGGTTAAATAATCTCCAGACGCAGCTATTTGATGCTGTGACAGAGCTTCAAGAGATTCTCGATTTCCAGGACGCGAAGCAGAAGGTAGCTCGTGAAATCAAATCCAAAGACTCATCTCTTCTCGCTTTCGCCAACAAACTCAAGGAAGCAGAACTTGTTCTTGATATGCTTGTTGACGATTACTCAGATTACCGCAAACCAAAACGATGTAAAGCAATAGGTGATTCTCAAGAAGAAGAAAATGAAGATGAATCTTCACAATCAGTTTCCACCACTGTTTCTTCTCAGCTAAAGCTAAAAGACATCTTAGCTTACGCTCACAAGATTAGCTACACAACATTCGCGCCACCAGAGTTCGGTGCTGGTCAAGCACCTCTCCGTGGTGCATTGCCACCAGCACCTCAAGATGAACAAATGAGAGCTTCACAGCTCTACACATTTGCTGATCTCGATATAGGTCTACCAAAAATGGCGGATAATGTAGAGCAGAAGGTAGCTACACTCGTTGAGCCACCACCACCAGAACCAACGAATTTCTCAGCTTTGCTTCCACCAAATATCGCAGTTCCTTCTGGATGGAAACCAGGAATGCCAGTGGAATTACCAAAAGATCTGCCATTACCGCCTCCTGGATGGAAACCAGGAGATCCAGTTGTGTTACCACCATTTGAATCAATGGCTGCACCTAGAGCTGAGGAGCAACATGTAGCAGCAATGAGACCTCTTCCTGGACTACACAGGCCACCTGAAGTCATACAGGTCCGAGCTGTTCAGCTTGACATTTTGGAAGATGATGATAGCAGTGATTACAGCAGCGATGATGGGAGCTCTGATGATGAAGATTGATGAACATATGAGATATGAGGTAATTGACCAATATAACTTCAACTTTTTGATGAACTTTCAATGACTAATGTGAAGTTTCTGGTTGGTTTAAATAGGATTTGTAGAATGCTTCATAGTTTATAGTTTCTTTGATTATAAGAAATGATATTTAATTGGTTTATTTACTTGAGCATATACTTGCAGAAAGACCTTACTTAGATCTTGATAACACAAGAATCTGTGATTGACTAGGGCTTTGTTCATCTCATGTGTGACATTTTAGGTCAAATTTGAATGATACACTAGGAATGTGAATGTTTGTATTTTGTGTTGGTTTAAATAACGCATGATAGCTACAAATTTATGTTTATTTTTAGTTTGATGTTATGTTTTGGCTACGAGATTTAACGATTTAAAAATGTAGAATTTTTATAGTGTTGTTTAAATGTAAATTTTAGTTTATTATTTGTGGTTAACTCGATAAAACAAACATAATATGATTTGATTCCGGTATAATCTGCGATTAGAAGTGAATGTATAAAGTAAAACAATGTTATTATCGTATTAATTTATCAGAAATGCTATATTTTTAATATAAATGATTTAAGATTTAGCTACTTTTTTTTAAGAGAAATTTTACAGACAAATTAAGCTTATCTTGATTTTGTTATTTGTCTAGTTTTTCAGATATAAAACATTAAAATAATTAAATTATAAAATGATATGAATCGATGATTAGTTTTAATAATTACTTTAAATAATTTATATGATTACTAAAATTCAATCTAGTAATATACTAGTAGAAAATAGCGTATATATAATATATGGTTTTATCATCAAATGATATATTTTCGTTAATGATAAATATTGACATCATATCTTAAAAAAAATCAATAAATTATTAAATTCCATCTAATATACTAGTCGAAATTTCGAAAATAATCTATTTAATGTATGGTTTTACTTTCACATATTATATGTTATCATTAGTCTTGTTGGGCTTATTGGGCTATTGAGGCCCATATAGAAATTTTTGTATGACTATAAATAAGTGAAACGAAGCCTTAGAGCTTTGGCCTTAAAAACTTGAAAACCCTAGAGTTCAGAGCAGAGACTCATCTTCCCACAACAATGGTTGCCTCTGCCGCCGCCCGTCCTCTCGTCACGGTCCAAGGACTGGAAGGTGACATGAGCACCGACCAATCAACCACCCTTGCTCTACCCGACGTCATGACGGCACCGGTTCGCCCTGACATCGTCAACTTTGTTCACGCCCAAATATCCAACAATAGCCGCCAACCTTATGCCGTCTCAAAAAAGGCCGGTCACCAGACCTCTGCCGAGTCTTGGGGAACTGGACGTGCCGTCTCACGTATCCCTCGTGTTCCTGGTGGTGGTACTCATCGTGCTGGTCAAGCAGCTTTCGGAAACATGTGTCGTGGTGGTCGTATGTTTGCTCCGACTAAGATCTGGCGCCGTTGGCATCGTCGTGTTAATGTGAACATGAAGAGGCACGCTATTGTTTCTGCAATAGCTGCTACTGCTGTTCCATCATTGGTTATGGCTCGTGGTCACAAGATCGAGAATGTTCCTGAGATGCCGCTTGTTGTTAGTGACTCAGTTGAGGCTGTTGAGAAGACTTCTGCTGCTATTAAGGTGTTGAAGCAGATCGGTGCTTATGACGACGCGGAGAAGGCAAAGAACAGCATCGGAATCCGACCTGGTAAGGGTAAAATGAGAAATCGTCGTTACATTTCTCGTAAAGGTCCTCTTGTAGTGTACGGAACTGAAGGATCTAAGATTGTTAAGGCATTTAGGAATCTTCCTGGTGTTGAGCTTTGCCATGTCGAGAGACTTAACTTGTTGAAACTTGCTCCTGGTGGTCACCTTGGTCGCTTTGTGATCTGGACTAAGTCCGCTTTCGAGAAGCTAGAGTCTATCTATGGCTCCTTCGAGAAGCCATCAGAGAAGAAGAAGGGTTATGTATTGCCTCGTTCCAAGATGGTGAATGCTGACCTCGCTAGAATCATTAACTCCGATGAGGTTCAAAGTGTAGTGAAACCAATCAAGAAGGATGCTAAAAGAGCTGTACTTAAGAAGAATCCATTGAAGAACCTCAATGCAATGTTGAAGTTGAATCCTTATGCAAAAACCGCTAAGAGGATGTCACTTTTAGCTGAAGCTCAGAGAGTTAACGCCAAGAAGGAGAAGCTCCAGAAGAAGAGGAAAATCGCCACAAAGGTATACCTTAAACTCTCTTTCCTCATAACTGCCATTTTTGGATCATCATATCTACTAATTCGAGTTTCTTTTGCATCTAGTGATCAAACATATACTAATTCAAATATACTAATTCAAAACTCTTTTGATTCATTCTTAAACAATACACTGAGTTTGCATTTGATTTGTTAGCATTGTATAGCAAAATTGGTTGTTTTTGGTTAGATTAAGATTGATTTTGCATGAAATAGAATGAGAAAGTTTCTTGTTTGGTTAACAATTCTTGTTTATTGTGTATATAGGAGGAAGCCATTGCTGTTAAAGCAGCAGGAAAGGCGTGGTACCAAACTATGATTTCAGACAGTGATTACACCGAGTTTGATAACTTCACCAAGTGGCTAGGAGCTAGTCAGTAAGATGATGTTGTCATCATATGTAGGCAAAGATTTTGGTTCTCTCATTTATGATTTTGATTTGTGTTGGATTATTATGGGATTTATTTTGGTGAGCAATGTTGTTGAGTTAAGAGAGGTTCTAACGACAAGTATGAACATGGTTTACTTTATAAATTCTCCATTGATGATCTATGAAATTACCAGTTAAGCAATCTTTGTCTCAGTTCTTTTAGGAGTTTTAGACCGAAAGTGATCGGATCTTGAACCATTACTTGGATCATTTGATGAAAGTCTCGTCTCTGGTCTTAGTTTTGAACTAGGCTAGACCGGTCCGGTCTGCTAGTTCTATTCTATGCTGATTTTAAAACACAAAGTTAAATTATAAATGTGAAAATGAAATCCAAATTTTGGGATCTAATTTGTAATTTCAAGTTAAATTTTTGAATTTTGGGTTAAGGTTGTTGTAAACTGTAATTCTAAATTTTAGGGTGAAAAAATAAACACTAAAATCAATCATTTTGAATTCAATTTGATATAAATTAGTAGTATATTTTAATCGGAAGATTTTTTTTTTTATTTCATTGTGAATCAAAAGAAAGTTAAATAAAGTGAAAGATTTGGTCTTTCGAATATACATTCTTTTTTTTTTTGACAAAAATCAAAAAGTTCTTTTGAATTACATAAAAGGGTAAAATTACACAACTAAAAAAAAGTGGTATCTTAAGAAAAAAAAGTGGTATCTTAAATCCCCTATATATTATTTGAGAAGCGATTTTAAAGACAACGTTGGTTTGTAGACCGTGCCACTAGAAAACTAATTACTAGGAAAAAATATTGGACCGTTATTTATTTTAAATTGTTATATTTATATATTTATTTTTTTATATTATAATTGATC